>VYXC01005150.1:752987-805149 GCA_013397175.1 Platysteira castanea | reverse complement strand
AGCTGAAGCGGCGGCTGAAGAGGCTCTACCCGGCCGTGGACGAGCAGGAGACGCCGCTGCCCCGCTCCTGGAGCCCGAAGGACAAATTCAGTTACATCGGCCTCTCGCAGAACAACCTGCGGGTGCACTACAAAGGTGAGGAGGGGCGGCCCGGGCCACAGCGACACCCCCTGTCCCCCCCGGGGCCGGGGGCTGCCTGACCCCTCCGTCGGGCAGTGGGCACAGGAGTAACAATAACAGGAAATTACACACGCTCCTCTCCCTTCTTCTTCCCTGTTTTCCGATCCCCTAAATTTTCCCCGCAGTGTGGAGACAAGGGGCTTGTTTTTCCTTATTTCAGGTTTATTTTTCTCTCCTTTCCCCTCCCCCCCCGTTTCTCGCCGTGCGGGGAAAAGGGGGGGGGACACAAGGGGCCGCCCCCGCCTCCTTATGCTTCTGGAGTGGGCATTATGTAAACTCCGAGACTTCCTCCGTGGATTCAGGTATCGCCAGAACGTTTGGGTCGGAGGCAGGAGAATAAAGGACGCTCGGCATGACGTGTCCTGTTTATGGTAATGAGCGAGAAAAAGAAGTGGCTGGTTTTCTTTTTCCCCTCTCGAGAAGAGCAAGGGTTAAATGGAGTTAAGAGCAGCAAGCGTTAACCTATTGAACACGGAAATGACATGACGGGAGGAGAAAGCACTAAGAAAAACACGGTTTATTTTTGAACTGTGAAAAAAATGACTTTAAAGTCACTGGTAATAGTCTTGCCTAACTATTGCACAGAGTGATTCGAGGGAAGGAACAACAATAGGACTTACATTAATAAAGGTGACTATAACTTTCTGCCTAGACGTTTCACAGTTAAAGTTACAGATTTTCAAAGAAAAGGTAAAAAACAGAGTATGCTTTTGTATTAAAAAAAAAATCAGTGAGAGGCATTAGAAGAAAAACTTGTGTTGATTGTTATGAAATGTCATAAAACCTGGAAACATAAGCGTACACTCTGACCTGAAAAAATACAGACACATCTGGTGTTCTAGGCCCAAAGTCCTAAAGTAGAAGTGTTGTGGATTCAAAGCCACTTCTGAGTTGGCTGTGAAGAACTGGATCTTTTGTCAGTCTGTAGTCAAATGAACATAGTGGGAGGGGAAAAAAACAACCGTGCGATTACCCTTTCTCAGAGTTTGTGGTGGAGAAATTCAAGGGAAATCTCGACAAACATGTTACTGTTTAATCGGAGGAGGAAAACGGCAACACAAACACATGGCAGGATTTGGCTGCCACGAAAAGATTAAATGTACTCTGGGAGACTTTTTTTTTAATAGAGAGGTTTTATTATTACATGCAAAATACTCTGTTAAAAAATGCGAAGTTTAATGCACCGTACAAAGATAATAAAGGAGCTTGATGACTATAGAGCAGGTTTCTGGGAGGCACCGAGTGATTTAAGGATGTGTAATTTAATACTCAACACTGAATTTCCTGGCTTTTGTTCAGTGTTTTGTGACCTTGTATTTTTAGAAACATTTTGTATTTTCTGGTGCTAGTGGCAGTGGGTTGTTTGGTTCTGTTTTTGGTTTTTTTTCCTTCTAAGGTGATTGCAGCTTAGTGGCTATCAAGTCCTTCTGCTGGTTTGTTTTGCTTTGGCCAACTTCTTTTGCTCATGAGCTAGAATTTAGAGGTTGAACCTCTCTGATCTCTTAGTGTTATTGCAGAAGTATATTTTCAAGCTTTCCTTGTGCTATCCCTTTTTTCCCCCACCTCCTTTGCCATGGTGTTAAAAAAAATCATTACCTCAAAGAAATTACAGAAATCATAAAGCACAGTTAGTAAGTTATAACAATGAAATACCTTTACTCTAGCTCTTAATGGTAAGTGCTGAAGGTTGAAGAGTTCCTAGGTTAGCCCAGAGGACTTTGAAAAGGAGAGGTGCCAATATAACATGTCTATGCTTTTCTTTTTCTTAAGTGCAGATGGGAATAAATGGCTTCTTAAGTGGCCCATCTTTTCTTCTGGGTAATTTAATGAAGGTGGCTGTAAGGGCAGCTCCGTGTTTATGTTACCAGCCTGGCACTTGGAGTTGCTAACTGGGCTAAGCAGGGAATGGTCTTAGAGCATTTCTCCATGAGAACCAGGGGGAAAACACGCTAAACATCCCCTGCCTTTTCTGCCCCCTGGATCCTTCAGCCCTAGCAATACAATAAAAGGGAAGAAAATGAGGACGTTCAATGAGAATAAGGGAAGGTAGCAAGTAAGAATGTGCTTAGCACTGTGAAATAGTGTTTCTGCAAATTAGTTCTCAAAAGAAAGTGCTCACAGTATCTTCTTTTGTAATATTGGCATTTTCAGTGCTTCTGAAGTTACCTAAGTAGTAGTGGAAGAATGGTGGATGTTTTTGTTGAAAGGAAATATGAATCATATATTTAGCTGGGATAAAGAACTGTTGTATTCTTGACCAAAATACTCAAGGAAAAAGATAGATCTGTCCAAAGAAGCCAATAACCTAAAGCAATTCTTACTGTTTTCTATTACTGTAGTATAGGTGCCATGTACACTTAAATTCCTCTTCTGCCTCTGTAGATTTCTGGCTTTAGAACTGTTTTTGTGGAGTAATTTCCTCCTATTCTGTGACTGATAGGAGGCAGAAAGTGTTAACAGCAGTGCTTTACCTTCACCTTGGATGTGTTGGGGATACTGAAAAAATGGGTGGAGAGGAACAAACAGAGCAAAAGCTTTCCAAGTTATTTTTCATACAATTAGCTTCATAATTTTAATGTGCTGATGTGTTGCAAGCAGTGACATCTTTGTTTCATTGGTTTGTGAGAGGAATGATGATTGTCTTGGTATAATTTCTGAAGATTCCTTTCATTTCTTACTTACCAGTGGACAACTTGTATGGAAAGATGCAGTAGATGTCTCTTTCTACCCATTGCAGCTGTGATGTTTTGTGTACTCCATTTCTGGACCTTGAAGATTTTTGCAAGCATCCTACTAAGTGCTTAAAAATGAAAACTTCCACAAAACCAGGCATTGTTCAAGTGGTGGAGGCTTAAAAAAAAGGAATATAGTCTAGCATCAGAATAAAAGCTCTTTAAATTTTGTTAAGGTCAACAAAACCCAAGAGTCAGTACTGTTTTGTGTTCTCTCTCAGAATCATAGTGTTACTTGGAAAGGAAAATTTACATGGGGAGGTGTTTTTGTTTAGCAGAATAGGTAGCTTTGTCAAAATACAGATATGAAATACATATACAGTGGCATCAGTGATACTGTAAATATATGAAAGACCATACCTAGAGTATTTTTTGTTTTTCACATGGACAGGCATACATTTTTGTGCTGCTGCCAGTTAGCTGTGCAAGCTGATGGAAAGCTAACACTGTCTTACTGCCTGTTGTTTGCGGTGTATCTTTGTAAGGGAGGCAGTGAAAAACAGTATCAGGAAAAAAATTGATGTCATTTCACCTAATTATAACATTTACAACTCTGAGCTGTAGGTAAGTGGTACAGAAAGCATAAATGCTTGCTGCGTCTAAATCAGTTACTGCACAAAATTACATAGCTAGTAAGGTAAGATATCTTTGAAAATATTCCTACATATTTCTAAAATATTTAGAATTAACACAGGGATCCTATTGAAAAACTGGATTTTCATAAATGCTGTATTGATATCAATATGAAAGGTCCACTAGACAGACAAGTTAGGTTTCCAGCAGATAGTGATCTATACTATGTAGTATGAGGAGATAAAAACAGACTCAGTGTGGATTTGTAACCATGGGAGAAACTATATACAGAATTAGATAAACAGACAAAATCACTTGTGCTAAAATCATGGAAACTACTATAGAAACTTCACTTAAATTAGTCTTGTGACAATTGACCACAAAAGCTGAAGAAAGTTATGCAATTTTGAGTAAACTGCCATTGCATGAACTTTTTCTAATGTATCACAGGCCAGGAAATCTTAGCCAGACATTTATTTACAGTGCAGTTGCCTTTGAACTGTCTGTAGTGCCAAACAAAAAACCAAAAATAAACTGTTTTTCAGTGCAAACTATGCATTCCACTTTCTGTTGGAAAATGAAGAGGATTCTATACTTAAAGTTCTGTGTTGTCACTCAGTGATACAGGGATGGTGTCAATTTTTTCTGGCAGAAAACACTCAGGGTACATTCAGTACAGTTCGCCTGTTTTGGACACCCTTGTAAGCTCTGAGATGTCTTGCTTTTTTTAAACTGGGGGAAATGTTAAAGTATAATTAGTAATTTGTGTCTTTTGTTTTGGTTTTTTTTTTCTTAGGATTATAGAATCATTCAGTTTGGAAAAGAGCTCTAGGAACACAGAGTCCAACCACAAACTCAGTACTGCTGAGTCCACCACTAAACTGTGTCCCCAAGTGCCACATCTACAGGTTTTGTAAATACCTCCAGGGATGGTGACTTCACCACTTCCCTGGGCAGCCTGTTCCATTCTTGTCTCAGTGAAACTTTGCTAACGAATTCAACAGAAGATTAGGCTTTGATTATTTTATTTTTGGCAGTATGAGCAAGTCAGTGAACCACCTGTTGGAAATAACTGCACTTCGGCTTATGTAAAATTCATTTAAGGATTTAAACTGGATAAACACGCTTACTTTTGTCTAGGTAGGTGCTCACATAGATGTCTCTTGGACTATTTGGTGTATATGCATTATACACTTATATTTAGGTTCAAAGATTATCTTTTTGGAAAGCAGAGATGGCTTCTCTGAACATGTTTTTATTTGGATTAGCTTTTTTCCAAGTAGATGGAATTTAAATTTAGGTTAATTTCTCTGTAATTTTGCTAAAGGAGTGATGATACTACTTTTACTAAAACTCATCAGTGTGAATGCTTAAAAAATGAAATAAAGCATGGTCAACTCATGGTTGTCAAACACTTCTAATGAAAGCCCAAGTGAAAACGGTTCTGGTAATTTAACTTACCTATGGTTTACAGTGCAAAGTTGAAGCTTCGTAGACCTTTCTTCCCTAATGCTGAAAATCTTGAGTGTTAAATAAGACGTACTTCAAAAGTGTTCTTTTACATACTCATCCTGTAGCTTGTGACTACGAAAGGGGTCTGTTTTGACAAAACATTGGGCAGTATTTGTGTGATCTACTTCAGGTGTTTGGAACCTCGGATTCAGAAGTTCAGAGTTGGGTGTCGAAGTTCTTTTTATTCAGGAGCGAGGAAGTGAGGATTCAGGTTACCAAAGAATGTGGCAGCAGTATAAGACATCAAGCTAGTGGGCCACTCAGCTCAAGAGTCCCATTGGCGACAGTGGTCGTGAGTGCCTGTGAAAAAATCTAAAAACATGTTGGGCATAAATGGTGTACATGTGTTTGCTGTCTCAGTTTCCAGCCATTTTAAGCTGAAGGACATTGTGAACTCAAGGCAGTGTCTCAGTTAACTTCTGTTCTAGAAGCTTTCCCAGTGTCCTCTTTAACATATATAGTATCTTTTGGTAAGTAGTCTTGCAATGCAGCTAAACGTTCAGTTAAGAGCCTCTTCTTGTTTTAAAGAGGGCTGATGAACTAGGATCTCTTGACTCCACACATAATTCAGTGTAGCTTGGTGGTACTGAAAGACTCAACTACCACATTCATACACTAGACGTACACTGTCTAGTGTAGAGGTATTTGGAATATTGGAAAGTAGTTAACTGCTTGATGGTGAGTCTTCTCAGACATACTAATCGTGTTTAAGTACAAATAAAAGCAGTATGCTCAAGTAGTAAAATGGGATTCATAGGAGATTACGTTAAAAGGGCAGCAGTTCTAAATTTAGAGTGTCTTCTGTTTTAATGGGATGAAAGTAGTTTTGGGCACTGACTTCCTCAAGCATGTTGCTTCACCACCATGAAGTGTTTGGCAATACTGGTAAGGTATCTTTTTACTTCTGCCCCTTTGTTGACCTCTTATTTGCACTGTGACAGTTGTGAACTGGATCAGGGAACTGATCTGCAGCTTAAAAAAATCTGGTAGGTTTCTTAAAGCCCGATCAGCTAATCGATCTGGTTCCTGGTATGTCCTTGCAAATAAATGCCTGGACTGGGGAGGAGGTGGGAGGAGGTTGGAGAAGGGGAGTTTAAGGAAGAGGTGCTAAGAGTACCTTAAATAGGTATTGTTTCCAAACACTTAGATAGTGATTTCACAAAGCTAAGTCTGCTGGGTAATAGATTTACATTTTCAATAATATTTGGCTGGTTCCTACTGCTTTAGTCTTTTCTATGTGGAAGACTTTCCCAAATAAGGAGAATGACTCAGACTGAAACTACACAGATTGTCAAGTGCATAGAGTAACCAAGGGAACTTCTTTGCAGTCTATTTTAAAGTAAAAACCTAAAGACATTAAAAAAGAAAGTATTTTTCCGTCCCCCCACCTTCCCCCAGTGCTTTGTTTAATCAGACCCTTTTGAACTGAAGGGATGTCTTAGGACTTCAGTGTTCTGCCCTTTTAGCTGAAGGATTTCTACATACGTAGGCATAATAATCTGTAGCAGCTAAATAGTGATCTACCAGCATTTGAAAACCAAGCAAACCCATGGAAGTTCTTAAGTTTATGTAGTTGGTTGATTACACTGGTTGTCACAGCCTGAGGAAATAACTTTAAAGTAGTGAACAATACAACATATTGTGTATGGAGGAGTAAATTACTGTTTTTTCCTCATGTGATACATCAGAAATCAACATGTAGAAAGTAGGCAGTAAGCTTAACATTGTCAAATCTGTGAGGTGACCAAAGGATCTCTCTATAAAATGTTTAGTAGTACTAGTGATGCACTGAAGTGAGCAATGGATTTGTACCCAGAAAAGTAAGGTGGTTGGCCACTTGCCTTTAGGTAGTAGCACACTGGGGTGAACCACTGACATCAGAAAAAACTTGGTAGGTTAAACCTAATGCCAGTGGGTGAAGAATTTGTGGTGTGCTAGTAAAGTTTTGATTGCCAGTGTGGCCATGGTGAGAGTTCTCCCTGGCTGAGCATGTGCCATTCATTAGGAGCTGGTGGGTGCTGGCTCTGCAGGCTGGTAAGCAGTGACAGTTCTATGAACATTTGCACGAGGGAGCACTGTGCTCAGAGATTCTGTACAGGTCAGTCCCCTAGAGGTTTTGTACTGTGGGCCAGCTAGGCCTGATCTTTCTGCCTGCCTACGCTGTCATTCTCCTGCAGTTTCTTCTTTGCTGTGTGACCTGACTTGCTGCACCTGAGACATGGTTAATCTGAGCCTGAGCGGTAATGCCAGTGTTAATGCCCCTGGAAGGAGTGTGTTTGGTTGTGGGATTTTTGCATATGTAGATCAATTGCTATGCAGGTGCAGTAGGCCTCCCTGTCTGGGCTGGAAATGACAGCTGGAGTGCTGCAGCACAAGTGATTTGTACAGCACACTCAAAACAGGCAGTTCTTTTCATCATGCTACAGATCCACATGAAGAGTAGGCATGGGATCTGCATGAATTTTTCTTATGGCAGTGACAGTCTGTTCCTGGTTGCCATCTTACTGAATTATCTTACCTCTTGCCAGGATGCAATATACTTTCCATCTTGTTTTTTAAATTTTTTAAAATTATGTCCAGTGGCCCCATGCATGACTGTCACACCAAAGCTGAGGAATTTGGGTATACCTGTGAGACACTGTGCTTGCTTGAGCAGGTTGTTGCTAAAAGAAGTCATCTGGTCAAAAGCCTGCTTCCAGGTTGTCTTTGGAAAGGGCTGTGAAGAGGATGACACATTCAGAAGGTTAATCTTAGTGGAGTGCAAGTGACTCTTGGGTTTAGGTTGAAAATCCTGAGAGTAGACAAGAGCTGACATTGGGCATTATTGTGGCAGAGCTAATGTATAGTGAGCCTAATAAGAAAAAGGAGTAGGAGCTGCACGAGCTCAGTTGCAGGCTGTAAGGCATAATGCTGTCCTGAAACAACATTCTGAACATGGAAATTAATTATGAGTAGTATGTTCTGTATAATAACTGCTGTTTATTCTGGAGGATGTTAGAATTGAAGTGTCTTCAGTAACCTGTAGATTCAGAAGTACTAAGCATTAGATTAAACTCTCTTATGTCATGTTTCAGTCTATAAAAATGAGTAAGCCCTGTGCATTTGAGAAATCATACAGTTCTTTCAAACACAAGTGGCCTTTTGTCAATCATGTTACTTAGAGTGGTGAAACTTTTTTCTGCTTTCCCTTCAAATAATTGTAGGACCTTTTTGGAATACTATATCCAGAACTTCTTAAAGCATGCTTGGTTGCAATACAGGTGGTTACAATGCAAATGTAATGTTGAAAGAAAATACTCCAGCGTAAAAATCAGATTGATTAGAATATTGTATATTGTTTGCTCGTTGCATAAGCCTTTTGTTTTGAGTAGTTGGCGTGCATACCTTTGAGTCACCTTCTGCAATTAACTAAAATACGTTTTTTGTGTGTTTTGAATGCTCTTGTTTTTCAGGTCATGGGAAAACTCCAAAAGATGCTGCTTCTGTTCGAGCTACACATCCTATACCTGCAGCCTGTGGCATATACTATTTTGAAGTTAAAATTGTCAGTAAGGGAAGAGATGGGTAAGCAGAGTACATTATTAATTAATTGTTTGTTGAAATAGTGCCTCACATTGTCTTTCAGTCAACAGATGTCTTTGGTATGAAAACTTATTTTCATACTTTACAGCATTATATAGCTTGATTCCTTATTCTTGAGAAGTTGCACTCTTATAACTGATTCTTTTAAGAGAGTTGATTGTGGTATTTATTGTCCACAAAGCAGTGAACACAATAAATACCAAAACATGATCTCATTTTTTTCTTGACAAAAAGTTAGGGTTTGAATGACCAGTTTGACCCTGCTGTTACCTTTAAAGGTTTTGGCTATATGGATTTACAGACTTCCATGTAATGTTTAGGGTGTGTAGCAGACCAACATACTTCCATAGTGTGATTTTTTTCATGGGTGTCATATCAATTTTGAAACAGAAAGTTATTCTTAAAACTTCTTGTTGATGAACAGTAATAAGAATAAAGGGGAATGTTCTGAATAGGTGCCTGGGAATTTGTCGTCCTATGGAGAGAACAAGAATTGATGAGTAAGAAGCTGCTGCTTCCCATAATCCTGAATTATGAATCTGTTGAAGCACAAGTGATACATGCTTTTAAGTCTGTTGAGGCAGATGGAATCTCACCTGGGAAAGTCTTGAAGTGCTAATGAAATCTTTGCTAGAGCATTTTAATTCCTTTTCATCCTTAGCTGCTTTTGGTAGAGGATGTATGTTAATTCAGATACATTGTAGGACAGCTTTCTAATGTGCTGTAGTACGTTGGTTCTACTTCAAGGTTCTAGTCAGGACTGAACTGTCCATGTTCTAGGTACTGTACAAGCGTGTTGCAGGTGCTTATGCCTTGTTGTGAAAATAAATCCTGAGAGAAAAAAACTATGGATGAAATTCAGTACCTTTGTCTTTTCTTTGTCTTGCTGCAGTTTGTTTCTTTCATTTTCCCAGCATCCTGTAAACCTTCTGTAAGTCTGAAACAGTACTCAAATTTCTTCATTTTCCTTAGGGTATTGCATAGTGATATTTTGAAAGAATAGCCTCTCACTACTGCTGCAGCTTTGTAGGGGCATTTATGAGTTTGTTGTTATTTATGTTCTCAAAAGTTATTCTTGGGAGAGTTCTTTGCTATGAAAAACTTAAATCCATAGCTACTTTCGTCACACTGTGAAGACCTAATTATTTTTAAATTGAGATGGTAGAAATTAGTTTTTCAAGTAACATTCTGCTACCAATTTTAGGAACACCTTTATTTTGAGGGGGATGAGTGTGTGGTATTCTTGGTTTTTTGGTTTTGGGTATTTTCAGTTTTAGGAATATTTTTTTTTAAATTACCCTGCTGCTGTGGGTTTAGGAGAGGTTCTTACTGTGACTTGCTAGTGGTGTGTCTCTTCTTCAAGTAGGTTTATGCCTGCTTAGTTTGGAAGCTAGCTTGTTTGAAGTGATGGATTTCAAAGTATCCACATGTGTGGGTGTGTCATTTTACATAGCTCCTTTAACACTTGACCTTAGGTACTTTGTGTTGGATATTAGTAATTTTTAATTTAGTAGACCACTCAAGGCAAATCCTTGAAAACATCACTGAGTAAAGTTTTTCCAAGTTTTGCGTTTAAATGGTTACTGGTGAGGTGTACATAGCTAGGACTTGTGAAGTTGCCTGCTGAGATTGCTTAAAAAATGGAGGGGTACTTTTTCCAGTTAATACTGAAATTAATTAATCCTGCCTCATCCTTGCTTCAGCCTTATGACCTTTATTTAGTGTCACTTAATGAAACGTTAGCTGCATAAGGAGCTGAGATGATAATTTTTTTCATTGTATGTTAGCTGGGAAATACTGTACACGTAGCCAAAGCCAAATGTAGCTTGGCTGAAAGACCAGGAGTCAACATGTGGAAGCTCACTGGATGTTAAATGTGTATCTCTAGACCCTGTTTTCAGATCCAAGAGGTCTTAGATGAGATGCAGAATGAATCTCTTACAGTTCAGTGTTACCTTGCATTCAAACTAATACATTTTTCTATAATAAGTAAACTAGGAAATTTAACACAGAGAAATAGGACTATAGAAACCAGTTTGTGTCTGTTTGGATTTATTAGTTCTTTTTCACCACCTGTTGTGTTTCACCTGGCTTGCTCCAGGTACATTTTTACCATTTTTTTTTCTTCTTGTCATCTGATAATGGGAACAGAATTCAGGAATACCATGTCTGTAGAAGACCAACATGTAATAAGGTCAATTTGCTAAAATGCCTTACTTGCAAAATCAGTGTTCTCAACGTCTAAGCCTAGCTGTGGAAGCACTACAGCTGAATTTTACAGTAGTGTTTAAAATAAATCCTAGACTACCTGAGGCAACTCAGATACCTATCTGTAATCTGAAGTACAGCTTCCAACTTTAAGAAATGTCAGTGGGTAATTTAGTGGTGTTTGTCTGGAGTTCCCTTTGGTATTAGCCTTTACTACTTCTATTTGTTTTTTTTAAATAAACTCAGCTTAAAGTATTTGGTCCATGTACTATATTATATGAGTATGTCTAACAGCATTCTTGCTTGTGTGCTCTACTTAGCATGACTTGCCTGAAGTAATCAAAAATCCTTTACTAAAAACCTATTCTAGGAGATTAATTTTTCATGCTACTGTAGCACTTAAAGGTGCTGCTCCTGGAATCTGATCTTGCATATCTGAAAGCAGCACGGCAAAAATTATTCTTCTCTGAAGAAGCACTGTTCTTTTTTTGTTTAGGGCGTGGGTATAGCATGGCTTCTTGTGGCTGTCTGTGTTTGAGCACAGAATTGGTTTAATGACCTAGGTCATTAAATTCTTTAACATATCTAGGTGGGTAACTGGCTTGAGTAGAATTTTGAAGGTGTGTAATATGTTAATTCTGCAGAAGTTCATGACCAAGTTTGAGAGCATTATGAACACACTGAAGAAAGTGTGATAAAACCAGGTTTACTAGGAAGGAAGAGCTGGATATGGAAATTGGTGTTGCAGAGCAGGTGAAGAGCCAAGTTGCTTTTTGATACCTCCATATAGTGTGGTAGGGTCAATAACTGATGGTACTGGATGAGAAAAAGGGAAGTGAGAATTAAGCTCAGTAAAAGTAGTAAGGTTGAAATATCATTCAAACAAAAACCGTCTTGGTATTTGTAGAGTGTTTAGCACAAGGAGTCCTAACGTGCTGCTACAGTACAGATATATGAATTAATTATCCTTATTTTTTTTGAATTCTTGCTAAAAGTTCTAACCAATCATCATATTGCCTTGTAAATATTTCATGTTGTGCCTTATTTCTTCAATTTTCTTTCTTAGTTTTGTGTTGTCTTTTCATGTAGAGTAGTTTAATTTAGTCTAAGAGCCTCTATTTATTTTTATTCTCCTTTTATACTCTCTTTTGCTTTGCTTTGTTTGGCTCATGTGGAATATTGTGGACGGTGATGTGAGCGATTGGAGACAGTAACAGTAGAAGAATAATAGGTGTAAGTATGGGGAACAGTACCAAGGTTAGAAAGCATGGTAGGAAGGGGACTATTAACTAACAGTAAGTTATATCTACATCTCTGTGGAAATATCAAGTTAACTTAAAAATAAATTTAAAAATTGACCATGAGAAGAAGCAGTCTCTGAACACTCATTGAGTTCATGTCCCTTTTCCCAGTTTGTGACTGTGTCACCTTCATGGTAAACCTGATTGGAAAATTCATGTTCCAAAAGTTGACCTCCAGAGTGAGTCCAGGTTTGTTCCCCAATGTGGCTGTTTGTATTGTTTCATGAATAACTGTGTCAGCAAAAGAGTAGGAAACTGGAAACAGAAAGCAGAGTCTGGACCAAGGGGAACGTGGTGCTAGCTTATACCCATTAATTTTAGTTTAAATACAGCCATTTGGTTTTTTAAATCTTTCACCAGGAGAGAGCTGTTTCTTTCCCAGGGAAAGTGAACTTCTGGGAAGAATACTTTTGTCCTCAGTGTCTTGAATTTCTGTCTGTTTGTATTCATTGATTTGTAAATACAATTAGTAAGAATGGGCAAATTATAGTAGTGCTGTGTACTTCTAGACAGTCTTCAGTGCTTTTAGAACAGCTGAGGAAGATGTATGCTTAAAATATAGAATCATAGAATCACAGAATTGTTTGGGTTGGAAGGGACCTTAAAGATCATCCAGTTCCAATCCCACCACCAAGGGCAGGGACACCTTTCACTAGACCAGATTTCTCAACACTCCATCCAACCTGGCCTGGAGTGCTTCAGTTTTTTTTTTTAAAGAATGAAAACAAGGATTGGGAGTGGTAAGCCAACTAGGAGAAACAATGACAGTAAGTTTAGAAAGGCTGTATTCTTTAGCAGATAGCACTGAGCTTAAACTTCTGCAAGCAGGGTTGTTTAGTCTGTGGTGTCGTGGTACTCATGCAGATCTTCATAGCCAGGCTTTATAGTGCATGTGTAAATTCTGCTAAATGTTGGGCACTAAAATAAAATTTTAGTACAGCAATTCATGCAAGTAATCAGTATGTTTCTGCTAAAGCAGTGTTAATAAGGCTTTAGACACTTGTTCTACTATGTCTGGTTTTTGACACTAGATATACAATCAGTCATCTGTTGTTTTGGCAGTATCTTGTTGTATGTGTTGTATATGTGATGAAGTAGGTGGTGAAATAAAAAAGGAAAAACTATCCAAAGCAAAAATACCATGAGAATTAGGTTTGAGTTTTCATGCCACCTATGCCTATGGTGGAGCCTGAACTGTTTTAGTGTGTTTGAGTGATGATTATGAAATAGAGATGCTTTGTTGTCTTCTAGAGAATGTATGTGTAGTTCTTCAAACACAAACTGTACTTTTTTATTACAAGTTGTTTGTGTTGCAGTAAGTTGGCTTTTCCTTTAGCATCCAGTGTACCTGGTTTTTTGTTCAACAAAAGCATAAACCAATAAACAAAATACATAACATAGTTAGTTGCTGGTTGGTTTGTATTTGTTTTGTACATTACTGATGTACTGTGAAAACTTTATGCAGTCCTGAGACGTATTTTTATAGTTTTAATATGGCTTCAGCAGCTATTTGTTAGAAGAACAGACATTTGTTAAAACAACATGCAAAACTTCACTCAGTCTCTATTTACATATAAGTAGACCTTGCAGCATTATTAGAGTACTTGTATAAAGTAGAATCTGATAAGGTCTGAAGTATCCTTCTTTCATTAGTGTCTTCATTTGAATTGTAGCAGCTGCAAGAAGGGATCAGGTCATGAATCAGCAAGTGTATCTTTTCTTAAACTATAGCAGTAATTCATTTTTTACCTCAGTGTATGAGACCAGACCTTGACAGAAAGGAACATTGACTAAATGTGTACTACGATTGTTTGAGGTTTGTGTTTAACTGGTCAGAAATACTGGTACTGTGACAAAAGTTTTACTTCTTTGTTGGTGTATGCTAGAAATTAAAATTTCTAATTTAAAAAGATATTTCTCACTATATTTAATTTCTTGGTCTCAGCTTCTTGCAGAATCTTTTACTTCTTTCTTCTGAAGCTCATTCACATAAATATCATGTATAGATGATAACTTTACTGTAGCCCACATTTACATTATATTATTTTCTTTGCCACCATTCTTTTCTGACACTCTGATCCCCAAAAAGGCTCTAGTGCTTGGGGATGAGTGTCACAAGATGAAATGGTGCAACCTCAAAGTGGGAGTGATGTCAGTAAATGAGAATCTTTCTCGGAACATTAGAGGAATCACAAGAAGAATGTTACAGGAGTAACATTTTCGAGCACTATGCAAAATGACTGCCTGATTTATTTTTGGTCTTTCCTCTCTATGCAGAGCTGCATTAATCTGAAACCTGGGTTTATCATGTTCAAAATACTGTTTCCTTGGAAATACTCTATAAAATTAAACTTGTTTTCAATTTGAAATGAAAGACTCAGAGTGTCTATGGCATATTTTGAAATATTTAAATAGATTAACATCTCATTTCTTATTGTGATTGTGCAGACAGTAGGGATCTTGAACTGGCACATTTCTACAAAATTTTAATGCAGAGCAACTATATTAAAGGTAAATGTAGGTACCTTTTTAATGTGCCCTACTTCTGGCCTCATAGTGTCAGTGAAGACAGTGTAGAAAACTATAGGAGAACATTATTCAAAGTTTTTGTGTCATTGCAAGTCAGTTGCGAGGGCCCTATAGAAGTTCATTGAGTCTTTAAGTTCCTACAGATGATACAGTTTTTTCTATTTGTCCTCTTTCCAAGATACAAACATCATGATAAAACAAGCTATACCTGTTATATAGCTTAATTTTTTTTTTCAGTGTTAATTCTACTTTTCTCAAGAGTCAATGTGTTCAAAACATTCGGGTGTTTTCAGTTGCCTTGTTTATGGCTTTACACATCGTTAGTGCTTTGTCTTAGGTTCCCTACAGATATTATGGTACAGTAGGCTTTAACACTGTATGGTTGAAGTTGCTTTCTTTAAATGTATAGCATGTAGGGAATAAGATACCATGTGGATTAATTGCTTTCTGCAACACCAAAAGACTTGTTTTTTGAAACATCATGTAGCAGTTCCACAGGTTATAATGTGTTCAGTAGCATATGTAGGCACAATGCAAGTCAGAAGGAATTTGACTTTTTGCAGATAGCCAGTGAAATTTCTGTAGCTGGGAGGCTGCTACATATTATGTAAATATCTGCTAGATTATTTTCTTTGTCTTTATAAATACAGTATGGAATTTCTGGTGGTTTGGTTTTTGTTTGTTTGTTTGTTTTTTACCGGATAAGTGGTTATTTAGTACTTAAATTTATCTTTAGCCTTTCTGAGGTATCTGTGGTTTGGTATAGTTTTTGGGATTCTGTATTCCTCTTTATGGAATGAGCAGGATAGGAGATAATTAATCTGAGTTCTGATTTTTATCAACTTTCACATTGAAAGGTCTTCCATATACCTTCAACATAGTGGCTAAAAGATCTAATGGGACAGTTATAAATAAAAATCAGAATTGTGTCTCTTTCTTGGTTTTTTAATTTCTTGATCTTTTAGCATCTGCAGTTCTGTATCATCTCTTACTGCTGTTTTTTCCTTCTATTTGGCTCTGGCTGTTTTTATTTCTCACAATTAGTCTATCCAGGCATCCAAGTAGAAACTTTAGGCTCCAGCAAAAATGTAAATTTAGCTCTTTGACTAAGAAAGAGTCTTGAGGAGGAAATAGTTATTGTGAGCTTTCTGCTTCTTAAATATTTATCTGCAGAGAAGCCTAGGCTTTTCAGTATGTGATATAGGGAAAAAGTAAGGATTATAGTGCCTTTATTTTTTAAAATTTTCTCTTTTGCTTTATAGTAAAAAAATTGAATCTTCAGCAAATTTTAAATTCTGTAGTTTTGTAGTATTCCTCAAGTTTCTATATACTTGTGAAATGTAAACTAGAAAATGTGCTGAGACACTAAAATTGTAACTTATATCTTAATTGAACGGAACTAGAACAAGAATAAATACAATTTGAAATGAAAAAACAAGAGTTTTTAAAATGCACTTGCTTGCTTTCTTGCTCCTTAATACCAATTTGGCTGGACTTTAAATTGTTTTCCAGCTATAGTCTCTTGTTTCAGTCTGTCATGGGCTGATTTCATGTCTTCCATGAGCAGTTGTTGGTTATTTTATGAGCTCCTGTACGAGTTGAGCATGTTAATGAGGTGATGAGTAGCAGCCAGTGGGACTGAAATTGCTCAGAAAGAGGGGCTACTTAATACAACAGGCCCCAGGCCACTTTGTTCCATTTGCCTAGATAAATGATCCTCCCACTGCAGCAGCGAGGGATGTGTATGGGTAGGGAGCTAAGGTGGAGGGACAGTCCTTAGGTACTGAGGGAGGCAACATCAGAACCACACCATTGTTCTCGCTCTCTGGTCTCTCCAACCGTGCTGTGTCAGGTCCATTCCTGGAAGGTGCTACAGGATGGGCTGAGGGTGCTGCTTTGTGGTGCTGACACCCTGCTTCCCAAGGACAGACCTCTTCTGGCCTGACACAGCTACAGACAGGAAGAACAGGTCCACTTAGACTCTCTCCTAGACCAAACCTATTAATGTGGCAGGACAGCAAGAAGTGTGTCATGAACTGACTTAGAACATTCTGGGCCTGCCTTGCAACTGGGCTGCTTGTTGGGCTGCCCATCGTTTTTGTCGTAGACTGAGGAAAACGTAAACATATAGCTCTGCCACTCTTCTGATACTGATCCTGAGGTGCACGAAATGTGAACTTCCAGCAGCAAACAGGAGGACAATTTATGTACTTCCACCCACTGAAGCAAGTCTTTTTTCAGACCCTGACTCTTGACCTAAACAAGGGTTAAATGTCATTAAAAAAAAAAACTTAAAAGTCGATTTGAGTCTGTGAAGGTTGCAGGTGTGAGGAAAAGGTAAGGAAGTTACATGTCGTGGTTTGGTGTAAATACAACTCCTGTTAATAAATTTTAGAGCATTTAAAGCCTGTCTGTCATGGTACTGTTTTCCCCCTCAATTTATAGTGTACTAATCTAGTTGAACATGAGATTAGCTATCTATCAGCTATAAAAGAAATAAATTAGCTTAATTGATGAGCCTGTAATTTTACTCACTTCAAACCATAAGTTGTAGCTATTCCTTTTGCCTTGTGAAAGATGTCTATAGTAAATTTATTAATTATTTGGAATGTTAGTAATCTAACTTCAGTTTCTGTTAATAGCAAGTATCCTTCACGAAATGGTATTAACATTTTGAGTAGTTGTAGGTGAATCCTGAGGAAAAATACATATTGTTGAACATCTGTTTTCTTACTGAGATTGTGTCAGTGCCTAATGCTTTCTAGTCATTGCCAGTGGGTAAAGATTCCTTGTTCCCAGCTGTATTAAGTAGAGTGTGTCTGTTTTTACAGCTGTTACTGAGTTAAAGAAGAGGTTGGAAGTTAGGATATCTGAGGAAGAAAACAGTAGTGATATGAAAATGTTGCCTAGACAATTATTTTCTATCTAGCATTTTACATTTTTGTTCAACCTTAGTTTTGTTACTATAAAAATACTGAAACAAAACTTTGATTGGGATGAATAGTTTTTAATACGACTCACATTCAAAGGCTTTTTGCAGTTACCTAAATTTGTTTTTTAAAGTAAACATCCCTTCCTTAATGAACCAGAGATTTTCAGTCTTTACGTGAGTATCCTTCATGCGTCAGACTCCAGACTATGCTAATAACAATTCTGCTTTTATTATTTAAGACAAAACCAAGGGGTTTCCCCTTGTTGCTTTCATTTACAATTGTTTTGTTGGATCTGGTGCTGCAGTGGTGCCTAATATTGCTGCAGCAAAAACAAATCCTTTTGTTTGTTACCCCTTGCTTCAGCTCTTAAGTATTTTTAAATGTAATATCTGCTATATATGGTTCTGAGGTTCCATTTCGTGCTGGTATGTTTGAGGGAAAGGAAGATGGTATTATTATACATCAGAAATTATCAGAGGGAGGGCTTTGTAAGAATGAAAAATAGAAGCAGGTAAGATGACTGTTGGAAGTGATCCATAGAAAAAGCAGAAAGCCCCGTTACACAATTAAGCATATCACTCCTGAGATGTCCTGCTCAGTTTCATTCTGTGGCAAAAGTATTTTAAATAGCAGATTAACTTGCACTTCCAAGTGGAATAGTTGCTTTAAAATGGCATTTTATGAGATGGGAATACAAAGGTTATGTTTGTTGGCTTAAACTATTTTCAGATTGCCACAGGTGAATATTTTATTTTCATACAGTGTATTATTTCATAGCAAATTCATGTTAACTAATGTGAACTAGTGTCAAAATACTTTGAATGATTTGATAACTAGGAAATACAGGTTTAGATGATTTTCGGATGCTTGTTTTAGTTGATGGGAGGTTTGATTTATTTTGGGCAAGGGATAATGGTGAAAGCCTAGCTTTTCATTTTGCTGTTTCTTTTTTTGTATTCCTGTTGACTTGGTAATGGTATTAGTTTTGCTTAAGAAACAAGCAAAATTGATTTTTCTGACTTTTAATAGTGTTGTTTGGGGGTGAGGAAGTTCTTCATTTCAGCTTTCCAGTATTTACTATTAAATTGTTAGCAATTGTACTGCACACTGGCTTTATCAAAACCACCTTTTGTAAAGCTGGCTTTTGGACTTTATTTCAGATTACTGTTTGGTATAGTACAAATATTTTCTGCTCCTTAGTTTGCCATCAGATTACCAACAGCTAAGTGCCGTTGCTGGTAAATTTCTCAAGTTAACATTCTGCTCTACAATCCAGGCCTTTAGTGTTTCAGTGTGATCTTTTCATAAGTGCTGTTCCAGGATGCCTTTTGCTGATAAAATAATGCAGTGTTGCATGTATTTTATATAATTACTCATTCCAGTTTGTCTGCAGAACATCATTAGATATGTTGAAGATGATGAAATTGGTATGTGTGTGGCTGTAGCCCTACTTTCAAAATAGGATGTGACCTTTGGCTTTATTTGTTCATGCTTTAAACATTATAGCTAATACCATGATTCTCCATCGATAACCCAGGATGCCAAAAGGAGAGGAAAGTTGTCCTTACCTCCTGCAGAGATAGGACCTGTCCATGTTAAACCATATATGCTGGGAATTCCTTTTCAGCTCCCTTGTTCTTATGCCACTATTTAATGGCCTCTCAGCAGCTTAATTGGTATATGATTAATCAGCATAGTGTTTCTTGGCAATGTTCCACATACATATGTATTTTTGTAAGAGACAGATGCATTTCTCTGTTCTTTCATTTTTAGTTACATGGGAATTGGGCTTTCTGCACAGGGTGTGAACATGAACAGACTACCAGGTACGTTTCAGTTACTTACATTGATTTTAAAGTATGCTTCACCTTCAGTAAGCAACAGAGTGTAGCATGACACCTCTGTGTTGTATCTGTTACTGGAGTTATGTAACACTTGCAGCTGAAAAGTTTAACTTTTGCTGTAGGTTTGCTTCTGTACTACTTCAGTCAACTCTTACTGTTGTTTATAACATCATGCAGCTACTTTTAGGCAAACAAATACGCTTTACAATTTTCATCATGTTTCCTGATAAAAATGAAGCTGTAGATTTCCATGGTCTGTAAACCTGATTTCTAGCAATAAAGATGAGCTACTATGATAAAAACTTTCTGTCAAACATGGAGGGAACTCTCCTTCTATCACTTTCTCTATCTTTACCTTTCCAACCTTAATAGTAAGAGTGTGTAGCCTAATTTTAAGTTTTGACTGTGCCATTGACCTGCATGGTGAGGGACACTGTCTAGTTAACAATTGTCTGTAGTATCTCTGAATAGTACTTAGGAAAGTTTTGTGTGTGCATACATAGAATACTGGGTTTTTAACAGACCTTTAAATGTGTAAAAAATACCCACCCAAAACTAACCAACTGACTTCCTTGAAATTGCCAAAATATAAAACTATGTTGAATTGACCTTCGAGTATCTGCATTCTCTTACTTTTGAATTTTAATTTTCTTAACCAAATGCTTGGACAGAAATTCATATGATGACTGCAAGTTCCTGTTACACTGTGAGCCCACCTAAAGCTGATTAATTATTAGTGGGTGACATTAAGTTTATTTCGAGTATGATTTAAGATGCTATAGTTATCAGAGATACTACTAATCAATATAACTGCAATAATTTGGGGTTGTCTTTAATTTACTGAGAGATGCTTAGTGTGGTACCAGCTAAAGCTACTGATGATAAAGATTAAGGGTCTAAATGTGGAAAATATTTTCAAATTAACCTAGTAGGCAGAAGCTTGACAGAAGAGGTTCAGTACTGAATTGCAGAGAGTGTAGGTAGGTATTTATAAATGAGCACAGACCAAAATTGCTTGCTGCGAATTTCACTGAGTAGTGTAACAGTATGAAGCTTCTTAAAGATTCTACAGCTTCTTCACCTGCAAAATCAGCACTGTATTTGCATGCATAATTATTTGCTCTTGGCTGTGATTTTCACCTGTATTGCTAATTTTTTTCCTTTTATTTAAAATTAATTTTCATTTTTAGGGGCAGCATAGCTAGTGACACTTTAGTCTGGAGATTCTGTTATTATGCAGAGGCTGCTTGCTGCTGAATAGTCATTGAGAATAATCAGGAGTAGAGATATGTTTCCCCAGAGATCCATGTTTGGTTTTCAGCCAGGAAGAATCTGATTATGACATATGGTAGCAATAGTTTTGCAAAATGAAAGGGAGAACAGGAGAATCTTCACTGCTTTACTGGGACGTGTCAGATCTGTATATAGCTTTTTGAATTTCAGCGTTGTAGCTGATTATATTTTTGGTGTTGGTAATTTTGTATGTTTGCTTAAAGAGGAAAATGTGTAATCTGAATTTGCATTACCTGTTATATACTACAAATGGAATTACTTATTCAGCCATTTTGATAAAAGAAGTTGGCATTTTAAAAATTATACAGGTTTCCTAGATAAGGAATATTAGAAAGCAGAAAGCTGAGCATAGTAATTAACTGTGTTAACCTGGTTAGAATATACCACCTTAGCACAGTCTTTATTTAATAATACAGGAAATTGATAAATTGCAAATGCTTTTGTTCTCTAGGTTGGGATAAACATTCATATGGTTACCATGGAGATGATGGACATTCATTCTGTTCCTCTGGAACAGGACAACCTTACGGCCCAACGTTTACTACGGGTGATGTCATTGGTTGTTGTGTCAACCTTATCAATAACACCTGCTTCTACACCAAGAATGGACACAGCCTGGGTATGGAGAAATGCTGCCTTTCATGACAGCATTATGTCTTCTAGTCTCTTGTAAATAGGAAACCCTCTTCATATCAGAAGCAAAGGGCTTGAATAGTTCTTTTGATAGTTTGATAGTCTATGAAGTAATTAAAGAACTAGGAAGAACAACTTCTGTGCCATTTGCACCAACATTCTTTGTGAATTTGCAAGGATTCATCCTATAGCATCTCATTCCACGGGATCTCCGTTAGTCAACTCCACTACTAAATCCACAAATAATGCTTGATGTTCATAATGTAACAGATAATAAGAGAACTGAAGATAAGGAGAATGGGTATAGCTAAAATTCATTGCTACTGTAGGGGAACACCCTTCACTAAAACCTTACATTGGATGCATGTTATTTTGAACATATGTTGGAGAACAGTGTCTTTTGGATTCCCAGTCTGGAGTCATTCATAGTTGGCTAAAGCCATAAATTGTACAAGTTGAGCTGAAATTAAGTCCATTAAACTAGTACAGTAAATTGTAGTATTATGCAACACTGCAAGACAATTTTTGAGTTTGGAGAGGTCAGGAGTGGGTGGAGTTAAAAATTTTTATGGAATATCTATTTCAGTTACTAAATGCAATTTAATGAGCAAAGATAGTGTAAAGAAGAAAAAAATTACTTCCTGCATTAAGGAAGGAGTTGGGGCTTGGGAAGGGATCTTGGAATTGTGCTGAGGGGAGCAGGAACTTTGAAGGGATAAAGCTCAAAGAAGAATGATGTTTTTGTGATGGGTAGAAATGTGATAAGGAAAGGAGAGGATAGCATGAAATGAAGTAAGAGATGATTGAGATAGGTGTTCTTGAAGTTGCTGTTCTATTTTCTTACAGTGGCAAACACAAAGGAGGTTTGAAAAAAGGGAGAAGGATGTGGTTTAAATTCTTTTCCTAGTCTCCCTGAACAAGACTGACAGTTTGTTTGCTCAGGTCCTGAGCAAACACATCTGACTTGGGAGTTTTCCTGCCTCTAGTCACAGCAGGAGTTAGGAGTCTCCTGAGGTCAATTCCAAGTAATCACTTCTGTGACTCTATTCTATCATGATTTAATGTTCCTTTGAAATTGAATGAATCTGTATACCTGGACTCAAAACCTTGAGACCTAGGGCAGTGGGACACTTGAACCATGCACTGTGTAGCTGTTTCTTTTGGCATCCTGTTGCAGGATAGATCCAGGTGGAAGATACCGGGCTTGTGTTTGCCCTAATCTTTAACTGGGTTAAAGCTGAGAAAAGCAGTCTTACCTTATTCCCTTTTTGAAACATTCACAATGTGCCTGCAGGTAAGTTGGATCATTTGATCAACTAAAGAGACACAAGTGTTCTCACTACCCTTATGGTCACATGAAAGCATCAAAGAGCTACAAAGGCAAGAGCAGAACCCTCCTTTTCAGTGGAAAACTTAAAGCAGACTGGATTAGGCCAGCTGTGAAATAACAGTGCAAATGATTAAAATCTGTTTTTAGAGGAGACCAGAATGGCATAGGTGAGGAGAGGCTAATAAAATGTCATCTGTCATAGACTGATGTCTGGCAAACGCTTTATGGATTCCAGAAGGAAACCTGACAGCTGTCCTGCTGTCATGGGCTTTGCTAGCTTGAGTTTCTGACAGAAGAAAATTGATTCTTTGTTCAGTGGAAAAAGAAATCAGAAATTTTGTCTGTCTCACTGAGTCGTTGCTGCTGCTATTTGTCCAGAATTCCTATATGTTGGTGGTTTGGAAGACATTTATGTTTCTTCTCTGGGCCATATATATGGTCTAGAATATAGGAAGTCTCTGGCTTAGCCTGGGATTTGATGCTGCAAAAAGAGCTAAGCGATTCTCATGTAAGTGTGAAATCCTGGGTTGAAAAAAAGCCAAAACGAACCCTCCTAAAACCCCCAGTACCTACATATCACTTAGTCATCATTTATTTGTCATACTACAGCCTTTTTGGAAAAGAGCAAGTTGGATGTCAAAATTGCCAAATAGAAAAATGGTATAGCTTAGAAAATGTTAGGGTAAGAGCAGGGAATAAATAAAATGATAGCTTTGAGATATGATGGGAGGAAACAAAGAAAACAGATTCACTCTGTTTGTCATCCGTCTGTGTCAAAAGATGGGTAAGGAATTCAGATGCTCTTGAGGTTTGAAATCCTGGTGAAGAACAGAGATTGAAAACAGGGATAGAATTTAGGACAAAAGGTTAAAAGCTTTGTTTTCATCTTAAATTTGAAAATAGGGTGATAGAAAATAAATTGAAGTTTGAAGGGATTAGTGGATTTGAATAATTCTGCGTTTAAAAAAATACTTGCAACAATAAAGGAAATTCTGAACTACTGTTATTATTTGGCTGTCAGAAGGAGATTACTGATAACTCATTTTTTAACTGAAAGTTTCCCGTCCCCTGAAATTGCCCAAAGTTCCTGAAGTGTATAAAGGTCATATTTTTCCCTAATCCTGAGACAGCAAAATCACTCCCTTGGTTTTACGGGTAGATGGATGCTTGTAATTATGTAACAAGATATTAAGCTGTTCTGTTTGAAAACCAAAGCATGCTGGCGTGGATTAGAGTGAAACATTTGCAGGCTGGTTTGGAGTATTATAGACGTGTGCTGCCTGTGTAAAGATTGTGAGTGAGTATTTACGAAGAAAAGTAATAGCAAACAAGAGAAGACACCATTAAATCTTGGTGTTGCAGCATCGTGACATGCAAGTGAAAATGTATTTTCAGATATCCTTACTTTTCTTCTTAAAATTAATATGTAGCTAGAACTTTCATACTTTTTAATCTACATATCGTATGGTTTGCTAAATCTTATGACCTATTTTGAAAAAATTAAGGGCAATTTAAGTATTTTTGAATGACAGTTACTTTTTGCCAAATGCTGCCATTTATTATTTAAAAACATGAATTGTACGTAAACATCGTGGATTTCACCATACTTCACTCATTTCTGAGATTGTTTGGGGGAGTTTTCTGAACATATAATGATATATTTAAGAAAATGAGGCTAGAATCCAGACACATGGAAATTAAACCTAATTTTCTCTTTATTACAGGCATCGCTTTCACAGATTTACCGGTAAGATAAGTGCATTTTCAAACAGTTTTCCTTTGTGTCATAAACAGATATTTCAGATCAAACTAGCATTTACCTTATGTTTGTTGGAATTACAATGATAATCTTTGTAGCCAGTTTAATATCAGATATTTCTCATCATCATTTCAGTGGTGATTTGTTTATTGAAGGAGAAGGTATTTTGGTTTTACACCGGTCCTTACAAGAGTTTTTCCTTTTCAGATTTTTAACAGGCAGTTCTAGTGAAGGTTGTAGCAGAAAATAATACATGCAAATAGTTATTACATTCTTTGGCACATTTAAGGCTTACATACAAAGTCAGAGCTGTATTAAACACCCACATGGTGGATGGCTGCTTGAGACATGGTCACTGTAACTCATTCTTGATGCCTGATTTTCACAATCTTTGCTTCATAAAATCAAATGTATCAAATTACTTTTGTTTTTAAAACTGCACATGTCCGAAGTCTTGCAGCTTTTGAGTCAATTAAATTGTGCTTTCCTTAAAACTGGCATCTGTTCCCCATACTACTGATACAGGCGTGATACTGCAGTTACTTTGTATTTTTTCTCATCCACTTCATTTCTAATTTAATCTGTTTAAGGTGCAGTGTGATGCACGTCCATCTGGCCAGCTACTCCCTTTCTGGGGCCTTAAGAGGCAAGGACAGATATTAAGGAAAAATGAAGTCAGTAACCTAAGGAGCCTGTTAGTCCTACCACAGGGTTGAGTGTTTTGTGTTGGAAACCACTGCCCCTGTCCTGGATTTTTGGGATGCTAGCAGGGCTCCTTGCTAGCACATGGTGCCTGCTCAGGAAAACTGACACTATAACCCGGAGTGTGAAGCTGAACCCTTTGTTAGAATCAATGGTTTCCATCTCGTTAAAAGATTTGAGACTTGGGGTTTGTTGATTATTTTAGACTAGGTAACAGTATGAGCATGTTAATTTAAAAAAGCAAATGATGTATATGTGAAAATAGAGGCAAGATTGGCTTGGGCATGGCTTGAGCAAGCAGAGTATTTTTCATTTTGCTGGGTTCACTGGGCTTCAGAGTTCCTACTGAGGTCACTGCATTTAAGAAAATTACTTTTATCCCAACAGGCAGATTTTACGTTTCTCATGTTTGGCATATTTCAAATTTGCATGGAGAAAATAAAGGAAATAAAACTGAGACAACAATAAGTGCTATAATGTGTTTTCCTAGCTACAAGTCCAGGAATTCACGAGAACTTCAGTGCACTGTTACAGTTCTTGTTTGGCACTACACTTGGATTTTGAGGCTATTGAGTTTCCTGTCCTGTCAGTTCCTACCACTAAAATTCAGCGATGTTTTAAGTATTTCACCCCAAAAGGAAAATGGCCCACTTTGTAAGTTTAATTTCTATTCTCTTTTTAAAAGAAAAAAACAGGCCTTTAAAAATCATCAAAAATGGTTACTTAATATTTTGTGAACTAGAACCCAAAAGTTGTAACATTTAGCGCAGTTTAAAAAGTTCATTTTCAGACTAGAATGTCAGTAAGATTTTCTTCTTTCAAACTAAAAAGACATTTTGACCACTGGGAATAAAATTAGTCAGTCACTGTATTGCTGTATTGACAGAAGCTCTTTTACTGCTGGAGCACACTGCTAGAAGCAGTGGGGATATTACTAGAGATGAAAAAGTCCTCACAACAGTGGGGATTTTAGGATAAGTGTCAAAAACTAATTAAAATATTTTTTGCAGCCAAACTTGTACCCTACGGTAGGGCTTCAAACACCAGGAGAGGTTGTGGATGCTAATTTTGGACAACACCCATTTGTATTTGATATTGAAGACTACATGCGAGAGTGGAGAACCAAAATTCAAGCACAGATTGACAGATTTCCAATAGGAGATCGGGAAGGAGAGTGGCAAACGATGATTCAGAAGTAAGACTTGTAATACCAATTTTTTTTGAAGTTGTTAATTGCATGTTTTCAGAGATCTTTAAAATATTCTTTCTGTTGCCTTGCACAAAAAGTGATAGGTACTATTATATATATAAAATAGTACAAGTAATTCTGTTACCAGGTTTGATAACAGTTTAAAAGGGAGGATGAACAGATTTTGTGGCAGAGTTACCTGTGTCATTAATAATTTGAACTTTATAATAATGAGTGTAAGATTTCTGTTCTGATCTGGCCTATCTAATGTGGACTGGGGAGGTTTTAGGAAAGTTGCCATGGTTGTAATGGGCAGTTTTAATGCTCTGGGCTCTGGAAATTTCCCTTTGTGTTCTCAGCCTTCGACATGCCAGGTTAGGTTGTCTCATTAGTGTTTCTTGGAAAAATGGTGGTTGAGACTTTGCATTTATTATTTTTTCAGTGAAAACAAAAACTTACTGGGCAGCAGTTTCACTTTAGTGTGTGTAATGAGAAAAAAAACCTCAACTTAATTAGCAGTTAATATTTGAACTGACCCTGCCTCTGAACTGCCTTTGGGTGGTGAATAATTGTTACTAAAATTCATCATAATAAAGTTACGCATTTGTTATTTTTAAAAGTTACTTTTCTGCACAGTGTTTTGAAGAATATTCTGTCTCTTAACTGAATTACTTTTGTCTGACTTGTACAAAAATCTCTGCATTTCAAGTAGAATTTTTCAATTCAGTCAGCTTTTTTTAGCAAAGGGTTTTTACATTCAAGAGTTCTTGGTTTCTTACCTGTATTTAATGAGTATTTCTTAGTTTTGTTTTTGTTTATTTTTAGAATGGTATCATCTTACTTAGTTCACCATGGATACTGTGCAACAGCAGAGGCATTCGCCAGATCCACAGACCAGACTGTACTAGAAGAATTAGCTTCCATTAAGAACAGACAAAGTAAGGCTGGAAAGCACGTTGCATCCCTTTTTTCCTCCCTTAAACAAATATTACATGAAGCTTTCTCTTAAGCAGCATTGTAGAATTTGCTTGCAGCACTACTCCATAGCACAGTTCTTTGCTGTCATCTAATGTTACACATGTATGAGCAGCTGGGTACGAAAAATGTGCAGTAATACTTTGTAACTTGTTTGATGTAGCAGAATGTGGAAAATTACCTGTTGTCTTTTCTCTTGAATGGAAAGTTGTGATATGTCTAAAACAAATGTGTGTAATGTCTCTGAGTGTTTGTGAGAGCTATCCGTCAGTCACAAACAGGAATATAAAACCTAGTCTTGATAAACATTTATATTTTTATCTGAACTGTGAAAAGGCATTGAGTTTAGAGAATGTTTTATAAGTTAAATGAAACTTGAATTTTCCTGCTTACAGATGAGAGGGGGAAGAGGACAAGGAGAACTAACAGCAGTTCAGTTCTAACTTGCCATTCCAGTGCTGTTTGGCAGCCTGATTGAACAGTGCCTTCCCCTTCCATTTAAATCCCTGCTCTGCGACCATAAGCATTTGTGTTACTGTATGACATACCACATGGGGAAACTGCTCTGGTTGTAAAACAACACATTTGTTGGGCCATTTTTCATTTGGATCAGTTTCTCTGTTGGTGGAGAGAGCTGGGAGGCTGTTTGCAACTTGAGCCAAGTTACAGCCACAGAAGCATCAACTATAGCAGGGACTTGTTGTGAAAGGTTTTATTCAACTTTAATCTGATTGGAAGTATGTGTTGTAGGTGAGAGAGACTAAATTTTTGTTTTTCTTAGTCAAAACTGGACCTGTAGGAGTGGGATGCAATTTGGATGTTCTTGAGTGACAGTAGTTTGGTATGTGCGTATTTATAAAGTTGTGAAAATGAGAAATAAATCACAGCAGAGTGTCTGCAATCTTATTCTAGCTCTAAATGCACGATCTAACTACAAAGCAGTTGGATGCTGGCAATAAATAAAAATACTGAGTTCTCATTTAGATACATGTAGGTGGAGTGCAGTTCTTAAATTTTCCTGTTGAACATTTTAAGGAAGCATGATCTTTCTTTACACTAATTATTTCTAAGTGGAAAAAAATCTTGTTGATTGGTGGTTGCTGTATCTTCTAATCATTAATGTACGCGTATGAATCCATAAGCTGTCCATTTACCTGATGTTGGTTTTGCTGAACAGAAATTCAGAAATTGGTTTTGGCAGGATGAATGGAGAACCCATTGAAACAACATAACAGCTGTATCCAAGTTTACTAGAAAAAAATCCTAATCTCTTATTTGTTTTTTGGTGAACAGGAATTCAGAAATTGGTTTTAGCAGGAAGAATGGGAGAAGCCATTGAAACAACACAACAGTTGTATCCAAGTTTACTAGAAAGAAATCCTAATCTCTTATTTGCATTAAAGTGAGTCTTCAAATTATACAGATGTGTGTTTATAGATGGCACAGTACCTTCTGAGACAAGACAGTTACTCATTTAAAGCTTTCACAGAAATTTATGCGAAGTTAAGCAGTGCTTTTTAGAAAATGTGTATATTTCACTTTTTATGCTCTTCTTATTTGCTACATGTTTAACTAGGTTTTGTCATCAAGGTCCCGGTTTGCAGCATAATTCACATCTCCCTGTAGACTTGTTCTCTAGAACTAAGTTCTGTAGTTTTTTTAAATGAATTTTAATTCATTTGGGTGTCAAGTGAAACTTAAAATGGGAACTGATACAGTACCACATTCAAGAAGGTTAAGAATCCTGTTGGCATAAGTTAGTCTGTTCCTCCAAAGGGGCGACTGACTTTAAAGATCAGTTTAAATGACCTGTTTCATTCCATGCCACTTTACTAGAAACCTCTGGCTAAAACTGTGGAAATTCCAATGAGTTCTCTTGGCTTCCCAGGCACACAACAGTCACCTTCATTCTGGCAGTTTTACTTGCCAGCTGCGCTGTTCTTCAGAATTTTTTATTACATTGCAGTGTTTGAATGTGGAAAAAATGTGTTATCTCCTCTAAGAACAAAGCACTTTAATTTTATGTTCAGTTAAGTAGCTTGGAATGTGTTTGAAGTCTGTCATGCTCAAGTGCTGAACAGAATTCACGTGATAGTACTCCAGACTTATCACAGAATTCACAAAATGCAAACATTCTGATGAAAGACTTCACTCAATAGTGTCAATTGTATATTATCTTTTTCTCAATCTGTCTGTCGAAATTTTGCCTGTTCTACTGAGGCTACTGAAGCCTAAAGCATAAAGCAGGAGTTCTGAGCTTCCTTAAAGTCCATAGTAAAACCTCCTTATCTAAAATGAAATTAACAAAGAGCAACAGCCTCTAAAGGGAAGGTTTGTATGGGAGTTTGCTTTTCAAACTGTTTTCTAGTGCAGATGTTTAATGTTAAGAGTTACCCTTTAATGCCTAATGTTCCAGACAGTCAAACTCTGTTCTCATTTACTTTGAGAGAAATGACAGACATGACAACATAACGACATATCTTTCTCAAGAAATAACCTTGCCCCTGCCAATAAAAGAAAACAGTTAGAACAAGAACATATAGTTTAAATCTCTAAACTTTGAGAACTTAGTGACAAAGGCTGTCCTCCAAGGGTAATATTCCTGTTCTTCTCCCTCACAAATTTGTAATTGTGTATTTTTGGTGGAATGCTCCAGAGCTTATTGACGATTGGGTTACTGACATATACAGCATTTTGTTGAGTCAGACTTGTTCTATATTTAACACTAAAACGAAATCATTGCTGTCATTGGTAATTTGAAATGTGTAAATGGTTTTATTAGCTTAACTTTTTGCCTTTTGTTTAGGGTGCGCCAGTTCATAGAGATGGTGAATGGTACAGACAGTGAAGTGCGGTGTTTGGGAGGCCACAGTCCAAAATCTCAAGATAGTTACCCTGTTAGCCCACGGTCATTCAGTAGTCCTAGCATGAGTCCCAGCCATGGAATGAATATTCACAATTTGGCAACAGGCAAAGGGAGCAGCACACACTTTACAGGTAAGTTCACGTGGAGGATCGACCACACAGATTTGGACTTGTTTTTTTGTTTGTTTTTTTTAACTTAAGATTTTGTGCTGAATGCTTTATGTAACGGTATAGTTTTAATGATTAAAATACGTGATTTCCAGTCACTGGGCAAACCAGAAGTTTCATCACGTAATTTTTTGCATGTGCTTTACTTCTTGCAAAGTAGATTGACACTATTTTCTAAAAAGTGCTTCCCTCTGGGAGGTGGAAGGTTCTGACATAAATTTCTGTTGTCCTTTTGGTGATAATTTATGGCTTGGGCAAGATGGTTTAAATCCAGTAAGTGGTGTATATGATCCATTACCTGTGGTGTTGATGGAGAAGTCAGAATAGCTGTGGTTGAGCAGGAAACACCAGAAGCTGGGTGGTATGGCTGGGTAAAAGATGTCCTGCTGGCAGCCACATTTCAGTCTGCTCAGTTGAAACATTCCTTAGAGCATTTAGATAATGGGAAATCTTCCCTGGGAAGCCACGAATGTTCAGAGCTACCCCAAGCCTATGGAGAGGTACCTTCCAAAGCACCCCTTCTGAGAGGAAGCTGAGCATGTTAAAATGGTAAGACTCTTAAGGTGGCAGAGACTATTAGCTTTCACTTCTGTTTAATTTCCAAATCCAAACTGGAGCTGATTGGGAGTGCTTTATTTATTTATTTTTCTCTCGGGGGTGGAGTGGAAAGCCAGCGTAGCCTGGCCATCATAATAACTGCTCCCGTGGAAGGACAGCAGCTTGGCTTTTCTTTCCGCTGTGTCAAGAGAGTGCCATCATGTGTGTCAGTGGAGAGCCACTCACATTTTCTGGTCGTTCTTCAGGTGGTTACTGGGATGTATTGTAGAAAGTACCAGTAACTTTTCTAATTTTGAAAATAGAGGCAGGTTGATGAATGTATTATTAGAATTGATGTTTGGGATTTTGTAAATGGCAGCAGCTGTTTTCTTTATAATAAGCCCTTCCTGTGACCTGTTTCTATTTTAGAACATACTAGGGAGCTCTTGGTTTGATGGAACTGGCAATTACATGTTTGCTTTAAATAGTAGTTTTCCTATTATATTTTAGAAGGGTCAGAAGAGATTTTAGCTAGGCATTGTAATTTCACAGCATGGTGTAATTTTATTTAGCAAGGCACAATATTAACAATTAAAATAATTACATGGTGAAGGAGAGAGGTTGTGTGTAAGTATAGCAACATGCAAAGTATTCAGCATTGAATTCTACTGCACATTTATCAAAAGAATTCTGTGATCAGGAATTGGTAATGTTTGCTTCCTTTCATAATGATTACAGTGGCCTAGAAAAGATTTTGAATGCATCCGTTCTAAAAAACTCTTCTACGTTGGTGCAGTTTTCTGTTTTACCACTGTATTAGTACAGCTGGAAAAACCTCATGTCTGTGTTCATACTTTTTAAATAATGCTTAACTTCTGCACTCCAGAAGCCTTAAAGGTTCGAATACCTGAAACATGGAAGTGAAGTACTTGAGTTTGTGTGACAAATTTAGCATACTTTTTCCTGGTCAGTAAACACTATACTTATTTCATTTTTTCTACAAACTTATCTATAAGTACCACTTCATGACTACAATTGTTAAAACTTTCTTTCAGGGTTTGAAAGTAGTTGCAGTAATGGAGTAATATCAAATAAAGCGCATCAGTCTTACTGTCACAGTAAGCACACAACCACCAGCTTGAATGTACCAGAGCTCAACAACATAAATGTATCAAGATCACAGCAGGTTAACAGCTATTCCAGGTAAATAAACTTCAGATGCTTCTAAATCACATTAAGGCTTGTGTGGTCCATGTGTTTGCATTGCAGGGAAGAGTATTCAGTGGGATTTGATGTGACTGATTTTTCTTTTTTTCCCAAGGACATTGAAACACAGTGTAAGGGGTCAACAGCTTGCGATAACTCTGGTTGTTTTGACAGTTCAAGCTCAATAGACCTTTTTCTCCTGTTGGGTTAAAGAAATGCAATGGACAAAAATAAATTACCTTGCTTATAGCTATGGTCAGTTTTGAAGTTGCATAGTGAAGGTTAATTAGCTCTTTGGCACTTGGGATTTTAATTTAAGCCACTGACACTGATTTAAGTGTGTTGCACATAGGTAATGAAAAGTTTTCCAGATACTCTCCATTTGTGGCAGTATCTGCGAAGTAAACACAATGGAGATGCATATGAAATGTGGATTCTCTTTCACTGTATACACCAGGATTGTTTGCCTACTCCAGTCACTGTCACAAGTGCAAACACATTCAATGTGAATGAAAATAAACCTATTGATCAGGGTTAATATGGTTAGTCATAACCAGTAAATATTAAGCTCTGGGTTGCATGGATGCAGCAGAACCTAATTTGATGTGAAATGCAACAGCACTGAGCTGCATTGTCTAAAATAGATTCCCAAAACTACCACATAGGATGTGATGATGTGGTGGTGGTGACCAAAACTATTTTAGTTGGATAGTGATAATTGGGGTAAAAAGGTAAGAGTAACAATTTACTTTTTAACTTTACACAATTTCTGTTTGCATCAGCAATTGCCCCTTGCCAAAAGGCCTGGCAGTGTCCAGGCAACTTGGAGATTTTTCACGGAGCAAGACAGTTCCTTGGCTGTGCTGTTGCCCAGTCAGAGAGGCCTTTTGCTTTCCTTCCTCAAAGGAAGCTGAGTATTTTTGGTTGCTTAGAAGCAAGATACTAAACTTCTAAATTGAATCTATTTGGTCTTGACAGAGGTTTTAGGTTGCTATTCTCCATGACGGAATAGAACAGGCTAGGATGCAACCGTTAGCAAAGCTCATTCCCCAAAGCCATGCTGGCATTTTCTAAAAGCACTGCTGTGAGCTGCTGGGAGCAAAGGGTGATGAGGAGTTGAATGCTCTGCTCTGCATTTGCCATAGAGTGTCTCTTCAGTGTTCTGGTTTACTCAGCATTTGCTTTGGGGTTTCCTTTTTTTGCTTTTCCTCTGTTGTTCCACAGAGTAAATAAGAGGAGAAGGCATTTTTTGAAATAATTAGTTACCTAAATATGGTATTTTCAAAGTTTGTTTTATATTGACTTAACTATATTTTTTACGTATAAATAAATATTAAGTATATTTTTTTAAAAGTGGGAGTAGTATATATTCTAAATGCATTTTCTTCAGCTCTGTGTATATACATTTATATAAATAAGGTAAGAACTTTTTGGTGTGTATTTAGAAAGTGTTATATTCCTTACCCCTGAATAATGGGGGACATGTTTCGTTTTTCAGCATCTGAAAATATTATTTACTGAATACTAATGTTGAGACAGCCTTAAAAATCTCCATAGTGCTCTGGTATCACCAGCTGCTATCGAAAAAAGTGTGGTCTAGCTTGGTAATACTTAACAGCACCTTTTTGGTAGCTGAGGAAGTACTGTGATGAAGTTGTAAAGATAACCTAAGTACTTAAATATGAGTAAAACTTGTATTTATTACTCTCTTTTCAGCAATGATGTAGACATGGAAACAGATCACTACTCCAATGGGGTTGCTGAGACTTCATCCAATGGCTTCCTAAATGGTAGTTCTAAACATGATCACGAAATGGAAGAATGTGACACAGAAATGGGTCTGCAGTGATATTTCTTACATTTTTATTAAGTGATGGCAACAAGGTTATGTTTTTACTTGCAATGCTTCCCAACTTGAAAATTAGGGTTATTAGCTCAAATCTTAATTTTTTTGTTTGCTTGTTTTGCTATTACTAGATGTAAAATTTAAAACCACTGATTTAGGTGGTCCAATATCAGTGTGAGAACAGGGGAAATGGGTAACTCGTGGCTACTGAAAATAGCATCAATTTCTAAGGAAGTACCTTTGAGAAGGAATACCCCGTTGGGTAGCAGCTTGTGTTTGAGTTGGCACATTGCTTCTCCCTCTTCCCAGTCATGGTTCTCATGGCATCTTTGTGCTCCACAGTAAGCAAAGAAATTCTAAATCTCTTATATTGAAAAATGCAAAATGCTAGTATTTAATGCTTGAGAACTGTATTTGAGAAATGTAAAAAAATCAAAAATTTTTTTTTCCCATGTTTTCCACCAAAAAACCAATTTATATAGTTGGGGGCTAAAAATTAACTTCGTTGTTCTTAATTTGCTTTATACTCTGTCATGGCTGTTGATGTTGGTGACAAATGAGTATTTAAATCCCCTCTGCTTGCCCTTTGTGCAGCTGCAGAATTGCTACTCAAACAATTGATTTAAGCAGATGTCAGTTAATGTGTAGTTTAAATGAAATGTGAAACTGGAGACCTTCAGAATGCAGCAGCGCGTGCAGAGGTCTGTGAGCGCTTCCCAGTTCCGGGGCATGTGCTGCTGCTGCTGCTGATCCTGCAGCTTTGCTGGGAAACACAGGTAACTCTCGAACAGCAAATGTCATTCTGTTACAGCCCTGCAAGGAGGAATGCAAGTTGCTATTTTCCCTGCACTATGCTCTGAAACTGGATAGTAACAAGACCTTATTTCTGCAACAGAAAACCCAAAACTGGTCCTCCCTCTCTTGCAGTCTTTTCTGCAGAGACTTGCTGTGACAGACATGCAGCAGCTGCACAGGGCACAGAGTTGTTTGTGGTTTTTTAATGTAGTTGTCTCCTGCTTCTGGAGAGTGATGTCCTAGATTAGGCTGAGCTAGGGACAAGTACCACTACCTGAAGACTTGTGGGTGCTTCACCTGTACTGTTTACTCCTCTCAGTTTGGGTCTGGTGGTTTTTTACTTCTTGAAATATTTATATATTCTCCTTAGTGCTGTGTGTGTAAGGTTACATAGGCAGGTATTTTCCAGAGGTGATACACTTATATCTAAGGAAAAAAAATAGTGGACGGTTAAAAATCCTTTTTTGAAATAGTGGTCAAAATACATCACTAAATATCAGTGTTAAAGTCAGAAAGAAGAGGGGATATGTAATTGAAGAGTCTATCAAAATGCTCATTTTAAAACTTGATTCCGGTGATGAAAAAAGACAAGGAATGGATAAATGCCTTTTTTTAAAATGTGGTGCTTTAGATGTAAATTTTAAAAGGCAGAATTTTCAAAGAAGCCAAGAGTTGGTGTACTGCTTATAAGCTGCATCAATCTCTTTTAAAATTACTAGAATTGGGGAATATTGTAGGAAACAGGAAAGAAATCAGTTGTAGTATTCTGCTTGATTACAAAAGAAGCCTGAAATATCCAAATTAGGAAGATAATGTGTTCTACAAGGAGTATCAACAGTCTAAATGATTGTCTTGTAGCAGAATCCGTCATGGCTGTTCAGGAAGCTCAGCACTTCTTACCCTCTATTAGCAGTTCCCGATTAGGCTTATCCTTAGAAATGCAATGCTGGAGAGTTAAAAAAGTTAGAACTGTGTGGGCTTCTATTGTTGTCTTTTAAACTCCCTTAAACTAGATTTTTACCCTAAAATTTTATCGTCTAGTTAGTTTAAAATTACCCCTTGCAAGATGAACAGCACATGCTGTGACAGCCTTTGCTGTTAGTTAACCAGGTCTCTTAAATGTTTATAAGGAGCAGTTCAGCAGTGCTCGGTTCAGGAGTACGTGGGGCCAAGGTCTCTGGCCTGGCCTGCTCTCTCTCTGGGCAGGCAGCTGTGTTTGAGTGAAACCAGTGCAGTCTCTAGATCCATAGGTTGTTACCCTCGGCTCTGTCAGTGGTGATGATGACGATGTCGTTTCTTTAGAAGTAGATTCAAGTCAGTTAAGACGCCAGCTATGTGGTGGCAGCCAAGCAGCCATTGAAAGGATGATCCATTTCGGAAGAGAATTGCAAGCAATGAGTGAGCAGCTAAGAAGAGAATGTGGCAAAAACACAGTGAATAAGAAAATGCTCAAGGTATGTTTAATCTTCTTGTAAAGGTGAATAACTGTGCTGCCCAACAGGAACTGTTGTGCTGGAATACTGTTCTGCTTTAACTTCTGCCATTTTTTGTGTGTTTCAGAGCAGTATTCTGGTCAGCTGTGGTGTAGCACTGTCTTTCTTGTCTGTGTAGCACGTGCACAGGGAAGATAATTTAGTGCTGTTACACAATTAAACACAGAAATAAATTTAGCGCTTCCCTTTCTCTCATTTCTGACCACGTAACTTGGCCTCTTGAATCGAAGTGCTGTTTTTGTCTCTAATGATAAATGAACCGCAAGGGGATTGGTAGAGATGCCCAAAATGTGCTGTCATTAGTACTCTGCATGTTAATTAGTTTGCCTTGATTTGAGACTGCTCTGGAAGAGAATTCTCCTGCCAAAGACAGTATGCAGTTTTCAGTCTGTTTTCTCTTACCCCATCACTTAGTAAAATAATGATACATTTTTCCTTGCTCTTGGGGAAAAAACACTAAATGGAACAAGTCCTGTCACAATTTTTAATCTTTTTGTATTGATGGACACTGACAGTCACCTTTGTGATTCTGAATCAAAATAGTTGAACAAAATAGTCCTTCTTTTCACTAGAAGCTTATAGCTGTGAGATGTAATAAAAGCCATCTTCCCGCAGGATGCATTCAGTTTACTGGCATATTCCGATCCCTGGAGCAGCCCTGTTGGGAATCAGCTTGACCCGATACAAAGAGAACCGGTGTGCTCTGTACTGAATAGTGCAATACTAGGTAAGTGCGGCCTGCTGGCTGCCCAGGGTGCTCAGGGTGCCTCCCCCTCGTCCCACACTGGTGGCCCTGCGGCTCCTCTGCAAGGAAGGATAGCAGTGTAGGCTACACTCTTCTGGGAAGAAAGGGATAGTTTTGGGGGGTACGTAAAATAACAGGTACTTGTCTGCTGTTACATTCAGAGCAAAAATGGGCCTGGTTCAATAATGGTGCTGTGCACGGTCACTTTGTTGCTCCTGCTTTGTGTCTTGCTCTAAGAGCAAACTTTGCAACTGGATGATTTAAGTAGGTTTAAATGTCAAGTTTTCAGTGCATTATTGTGAAATGATTCAGGTATTTTAACTGCCACTGTGATTCTTTTTCAGAGACTCACAATCTGCCAAAGCAACCCCCGCTTGCCCTAGCCATGGGACAGGCGTCACAGTGTCTGGGATTGATGGCCCGGTCAGGAATTGGATCCTGTGCGTTCGCCACAGTGGAAGACTACCTACACTAGCTATGCATTTTGAAGGTCTGAAAGGTGTTGTGGCATATTCAACATGGAAAGTAAACCAGCTCTGCTGACTGGAATTTGGAATTTTAATTATGTACTAAGGACAAGTCTGTCGCTTTATGTTGCTTCCTAGTTTACAGCATGATGCAAATGATTTCTAACTTAGTGTTAGGAGAAAATTTCCATCTTTAAACCTCTTAGACAACTAAGAGTTGAAAATATCACTGGTAACGTCAGACATCCAATTGACAAGTACCAATCCTTTGAACGATTGTCCAAAACAAACCAAAAATCCTGCTACCTTGTGGTGGGACGGAAGAATAGAAAACATGGATGTATTAGCATGTGGGTGATGTAAATGTCAAGCAGGATGACTTGCCAACCTCCACCCCCATTGTTACATAGTTCAATCAGTGTAATTTGCAAAATGCAAATGGTTTGGATATATAGTGTTGATGGGAAGAAATGATATTTTTTAATGTGTACTGTAAAACTTGAATTACTCAGGAGCTGAGTGAATATGTTTGTTGCTACTTACAATCCCAACCTGTTGATCTTAGTAGTTTTTTGTTTTAACATGGTCTTTTCAACTTTGTTTCCTTGTTTAACTACAGACAGCTTCTGTTGTGTAGGCTCACCAGTTTAACTGTTGTATTATAACAGTATTACATGTCAACACAGTGTGGTTATGACCTATTTATATAAAAACCAAATATTTAGTCAATTTACAGTCTTAATTTAATCTTTGTACACCTTGCATTTTTAAAAGTGCTTAAATAGTACTATATTGCAATAAAATGTAGTGATACCATAATTAACCAGCCATTAAAAACTTACATCTACATCCACGGTAGCATGGACTTGTATGCTACATTTTCTTGTTCTAGAGTTCCATCCTAGAACAGCGGTCCTTGTGGAGACCCACGAGTGGAGTGGCTCATCCCTCAGGCTGGGGCTGCCACTTCCCTGCAGGAGCTGAGCTGCTGGAAGTGAAAGGTTTGCCATGTTCTTGCCACACAGTGAATCTAGCTAACAGTGCAGGAAGCTTACTCAGGACTCCCTGCAGATGGGGAAAATCCCCTACTGCTTTGACAAGTAATCGTCAGGCTGGAGAGAAGTGTCCTGCTGTGGGAGCTGAGTTATTGATTCTGCTGTTAGGGTACAGCCTTTCCTTAGAGGTGCAAGTCACTGAAGCAGCAGGAATAATTGCCTGCTGTAAGGAATGCAGCATCCACAACAGAGGTGAAACATTGCTCATCTTTATTCTCTGCAAAGGCATTGCCTCATGGAGGCAGCTCAGCAGGCCTGGTCCTAGCACCAGCTGTTCTACAACACTGGCCTGGCTGCTCTGTAGCTTCCCCAAGAACTTCTGAAAGGGGGAGGGGAGAGAACAGCAAAGTCCAATCAGGCACAGCTTGGTGCCTTCTGGTGGCTGGAGCTGAAAGCAAAGTGTTGATGAAGGGGGGAAGAAACACCTCTGTTGTGTAGAGAGCAACAGTAACAGTTGTCAGTTAAAGTCCTTAGCAGCATCATCTGAAAAAGCTGTCTTCAGACTCCATTTTTAATCTGTGTTGCCAGCCAACGTTTCTTAAACCTTGCTGCTTTTTCCTTTTTATCTTGCCCTTAAAAAAAAAAAAAAAAGCTGTTAAGTTACCGTTGTTCTTAGCCCATGTGCTGGAGAAGCAGCTTGACTGCTGCATTTCAGAACAGAACCACCACCTCGAACACTGATAAACTTCCTAAGGTATTTTATATGCCCCTGCAGGAGGATGGGGGGCACAGTGCTGCTTTCAGTGATGGAGCATAGCTGGAAAGCAGGTCCTGCTTGCTATGGATCAGTAGCTTTTGCCTCTGGTGTTCTTGAGCCTCACAGACTCTGGGTGTGAGACTGTCCCCCTCAATTATGGAAATGAGGAAAAATGGGTGCTGTTTCCCTGTGCTCACATAGATATTCTGGGATCTTGGTATCCCTGCTTTTAAGTCTGAGATGCGTCTGAAATGCCTTCCAACAGCTCAGAGACTGGAGGCTGAAACAACAGCTACTGAAGTATTTATTTCACTGAGCAGCCCTGGCTCTAGGACAACAGCTGTTTCTTCACATACCAAAAACAAGGTAATGTTTTTTTCGACTTGTGTCTCATACAGCATCCCCAGGGCTGTGCTCATGACACCCACTGAGGTGCAGTGCCCTGCTGCCCTTCCCTTACTATCCAGGTGCCTGGAGTTAGAGCATCATGAGCCACGACGCTTTAGCATGGAAACCCTGATTTTATTCAAATGTACTTTAACCACATACGCATAAAATAGTACCTACTCTGACTTTCTATACTCACCCCAAGACTTGTCCACGAACTGAACTGCGGCTTTTTTGACTGGATCTTTCTTGTTTGCAAGGGAAAAAAACTCATTTGCTGAAATGGAGACAAGTGTTAATCATGGAGTTTAAGCCAGACACGCCTCGATACAGACCCACCCAAGAAATGCTTACCCTGTACCCGGTTGGTGTGTGGCCCATAGAGCTGAGCATTTATAAAGTCTCTGGCGAGCTGCTGGTGGAGGCCTGTTGCACTGTGGTCTTTTAAGCACACAGCCATGTAGTTTCCTTTTGTCCTAGCCAAAGAGAGGTGTACATCCCTGTAGCGTGGTTACAGAACCCAGAACAAGACACACTGCTGTCAAGCACAGCAGCACCCAGTGCTACTTTCTGATACTCAGATGAGCTTTGTGCAGCACTAAAAAAATAAAAAACTGCATCAGTACTCTCAAGCTGTTGTCATATGCCTTTGTGTGCCCTGAGTAGTTTCTTGGGAGTCTCAAGCTCATCCTACCAGAAGCTAGGACAAGTCCTCTCTAGGGCCATTGGTGACAAAGAAAGAAAGAGGAGAGAGAAAAACAGATTGAAATGCAGGAATTCAGTGCTCAACCACCCCACCTGCAGCAGCACACAACACAACGTGTACTGCTGTGCTTACAACTGCCCAGTTATCTCATGGCAGTTACATATATGGAATATATAAAAATTATTTATATTACATATTTTATATATATATGCACACATATATATATATGCTTAATCAGAAGATATTAAAGGTGCTTTTAGCACGTAAATACAGTTTCAATCAGAGGAAGGACAGGGGGAACATGAAGTGGAGAAGAGGGTACAGCCATGCAGTGACAGGACAGATGCTGTGATGCCCCTTCCCACACAAGGCAAAACCATCTCCTCCTACCTGCCACCCTTGGTCCTCTTGCCTTTCTTCTCCTGCACTTCGGCTTGGCCTTGCTCTTGGGCCTGGCCTTGTTCCAACTGTGCAGCCCCATCTTCAAGTTCTTCACCTAGAGTAACTTGCAAACAAAATTTCCCAAACATTACAAATCAAAACCAGTCAGTGAAACAGGAACAGGACTTAAAACAAGCAGCATTTTTCAGAAGCAGTGACTAGGAAGAACAGCTGTAAGAAGGAGGACAAGAAATATGCTCAGGGGAGCAGCCCAAAGTACTGCTAGCCAGCTTTCCTCTTCCTTGGCATCAACAAAATGGGATTCATCATGGGACAAAAATTCAGTGCAACACAACAGCTATGGGTAACCCACAGAGGGAAATCCAGCTCTGGCTTTAGTCCTGCTTCATTCTCAGCTCATCTCTGTTATGCCAATACAATAGATCTTTTTAAAATAAAAGCAAGAAAAAGTAGCAGTTACACCACCCAGCAGCATGCAAGTTTTGGATGAGAGAAATAAATAAAAGATTTTTTGTTTAAATAAAAGATTTTTTGTTAAGTACTTTCAAGTACAGATGAAGCAAGAACAGCAGTCAAATACTCTAGACGCTTGATTTGGTAATTTTGAGTTTGAAAAAGTTACTTAATATTTTACAGATGCTATTAAACTGTCATTTGATATGTAAAGTATTGAGGCAATTTAACAACTCTACCCAGGAATAGCATTTATAACTTAAACAAGGGCTAAATATTAATCCACCTTTGCTAATCCTTGCTTTTTCTGTTGTAACACCTGCCCATGATTTCCTTAAACACTTCGGGCTATTTAACTGAAATCACCGTACAGCAAAAGACTTCTGTAAAAGGTGCAAGAATTAGATTAAATGTGACTTTAGATTTTTCCTCAGATACTTCTTATCCTTGGAAAAAGACAAGTCTGTCCAGTCTGTTCATGTTTAAGACTTGGAAAAGGTCTGTTTACCAGAGCTCCCCATTGCAGCTCTGGCACAGGAATGAACTCCTTGAAATACCAGATGTGCACCTCGTTAGCAAAGCGAGCTGTAGCGTACCTGGGTCATCTGCCGCAGCCTGCTCTGCGGGCCTGGGGAGCAAAGGGAAAGCAACAGGTTACTCTTCAATTCCCCCTCCCTTCGTTTACTCAGAGCCACGAAAGCCCTCGTTTCCAGCCCAGCCTCCCAGGCCAGGACCCGAAGGGTCCCCAGGGGTGGGAGATGTGGAGACGGGATCCCAACACCCACTGCCGCCTCCCCTGGCCCCCTCACCGTGCGGACACATCCTGCAGCTCCTGCAGCTCCTGCAGCACGGCCTCGGGCAGCAGCCTGCGCTTCTGCGGGGGAGAGGGGAGTCAGGCGGGCACGGACACCGCCGGCGCAGACACCCGTGCCCGCCCGCAGCCCGGCGCGGGCAGCGCGGTACCTTCTGCTCCGCGAACAGCTCCTGGTGCCGCCGCCGCTTCTCCTTCAGCAGCTCCCGGTGCCTGCGGGGAGGCGGGAGCCACTGTCAGCACGCCATGGGGCGAGAGGGGTGATGAGGGGCGGGACAAAGGGGGTGAACGAGGGCCTTGGAAGGGAAAAGCAGGTGGTGAGAGGGGGCCACGTGGGGGGATAAGGGATAGGAAGGGTGAAAGGGATTTAGAAGGGTAAAGGGGGTAAGAGGGGTTAAGTGCGGAATAAGGGGGGAGAACGGGCCCGGGAGGCATAAGAAGGGTGGTCAGAAGGGAGGCAAGGGGGGGGAAAGGAGGCAACAAGGGGAAATAAGCAGGGATAAGGGAGGGAATAAGGGGATATGCACAGGAGGCAAGAGGCTTGAGCAGAGGTAAAAAGGCAGATAATAAGAGGAGTGGAGGAGGGTTTAGAGAGGTAAGCGAGGGGATAAGAGGGAGGTAAGAGGGGTGAAGGAGGAGATGACTGGGGCTAAGAGGAGGGAAGCACTGGTGTGAGAGCCGCGGCTCGGGAGCAAGAGGCCCCGGCATGTCCGCACCTCCGGGCCGCCTCCCCCACGAGCTGCCGCTCGGCCTCGGCCGCCTCCCTCGCCACGCCGAAGGGCACCTCCTCCGGGGCCTCGTCCTCCGAGGAGGAGGCCGGGCTGGGGAGCGCGGCGGGAGCCCTGCGCTTGCCCGCGGCCGCCGCCTTCGCCTTCTGCCGCCGCGCCATGGCCCTGGCCCCTGCGCCGGCCGCCCCGGAACCGCTCCCGCCTTCCGCCGGGGAATGCCGAGCGCCGGGACACCTCCCCCTTGCGTGTCGTGTCCCGCCCCGCCCCGCCAGATGCGCGCACAGACACAGGACATCGGAAGTGGCCCCCGCCACCGCCCCTTTATTGCCCCATGGGGACGAGTCCCGCCGCCGCCCTCGGCCCGCCCGCCCCGCGCTGGGCCCCGCCGGGCCGCTCCCGGCGCTTCGGAGGCGATCCCGGGGCTCAGGAGATGATCTCCGTCTCGTGTCGCGCCAGCGCCGGCGGCAGCGTGGTCCCGCAGGGGCCCGGGAAGTGGAACCTGGAAGGAAGCGGCAGGTTTAGGGCGCGGACAGCCACCGGCGCATCCCGCTGCTCGCTGCTTTGTTACCTGGCGAGTCTGGCAGGGGACGGGAGGGAGGGAGGGAGAGAGGGAAGAGAAGGAGAGAGGGGTTTAGGCCTGGTGGGGCGTAGGGACAGACTTCAGCCTCACCCTTAAAACGATACGGTTTGTGTCTTCAGTGAAACTTAATTCCACCATGGAAGAAGAATCATCTTTTGTTAGTTATTAACAGAAACTTAGTATTTCTGAAGCGCTGGAGAGACAACTAGACCGTATTTGTCTAAACGCAGCGTTTCAGCAGATGGACTCAAAAGGCAGGACGGAGGGGCCTGAATTCAGGCTGGTTCCTGAGCAGCGTTACCTGAACCTGTTCGTGGCAGGAGTGGGCTCCAGGTTGAACTCCGCGACTGGAACCCCTCTGGCGGAGACCTGCGGGGCGAACATGGCTGCAGGATACACCACGGACGAGGTCCCGACCTGCGGGCAACGGGACAAAAGTCGCAAGTGGAGCAGGACAGCGCTCAAACAGAGCAAACCAACGCAGCCACAAGGTGAGGGCCCTTCTCGCAAGGGAGAAATGCATGTGCACTGAAGCCTGGGAGATCCCTAGAGAAATGAAACCGAATCAGTAGCTATGTAACATAGCATAGCAATCGGGAATTGTTTCTCTGATGCAGCCCAAAGAAACCAGTTTGTAACTGTAGATGAAAAAGAAATCCCAGAAACAAAACTGCACACTTTGTCTTCAGGAAAAATAAAAACCCAATGAAACGTTCCTTCTGTTACTTGAGATTATTCTATAAAGGGAACACAATATTCTGAGCAAGTGTTTTGGTTAGGGATCTGGAACCTGCATGGCAGGTAAACCACCTTGCAAAAAAGTGGCACATTATAACTTTCTCTTTTTTTTTAACTAAGCATCAAAATAATTGTATTTTTCACTGTTTGAGAAATTAGAACCATAGAATACTTTGGATTGGAAGAAACCTTAAAGATCATCTCATTCCAACCCCTCTGCCACAAAGCAGGAACACTTTCCACTAGACCAGGTTGCTCCGAGCCCCATCCAACCTGGCCTTAAACACTCCAGGGATAGGGCATCTACAGCTTCTCTGTGGATGCCACTGTTCCAGTGCCTCATTGCCTCACAGTAAAGAATTTCTTCCTATATGTAATCTAAATCCAGTCTCTTTCAGTTTAAAGCAATCACCCCTTGTTCTTGATGAAGAGTCCCTCTCTGGCTTCCTTGCAGGCCTCGTTAGGTACTGGAAGGCTGCTCTAAGGTCTCCCAAGAGCCTTCCCTTCTCCAGGATGAACAGCCCCAACTCTCTCAGCCTCTCGTCATAAGGGAGGAGCTCCAGTCCCCTTATCAACTTTGTGACCCTCCTCTGGACTTGCTCCAGCAGTTCCATGTCCTTCTTATGTTGGGGGCACCAGAACAGTACACAGTATTCCAGGTGGGGTCTTGCAGGAGCAGAGGAGGGGGTAGTGAAATTCAACAGCTGAACAACACTGTCTAACCTCTAACACCTGTGTACCTGTTAACTGTCTGTGTACATTTTCAAACTGCAAGGTCTTTTAATGTTTTACACTGGATGCCAGAGTCCCTCTGGGGCTTTTAGTTCCCTCACGGACGCACAGATGCATCTGCTTTACCCGTGAGGTGCCACCTCCTTAGCGTGGCCTCCCTGCCAGCTCAGAGGACAGGTAAGGAAAGCATCACTCACTACCAAGCAGAGATCACAAATATCCAGCTCCTTCTCCACCGCCGTGAGCACGCCAGGATCCAGGGCTTCGCCAAACCACACGACGTGGGGACGCAGGAGCCCATTGCAGCCGTCCTCCTCACACCTGTTCAAACACCACAAAGGGACAGCGTCACACTGCTGACAGGGGCGCTTCAGGCTGCAGAACGGCAACGCTGTTTACATTCTCACTTTGGCACATCTTACCTGCCATCCATCTCTCTCCTCCTTCACAGCCCTCCCCACACCCTCCTCTACCACGTGCTGGACAGAAGGCAGCTCATTCCATGCTACACACGCGTTGGAAATGCACATGTGCTGCCTGGTCCCATGGAAGGGGTTGCTGAACAGCTGTTCAGTGCTGATACTTAATTGTGTCTTCCCCTTACTCAGCTCCTGGAACGCATGAAAGGTAAAACCTCAACCTCCATCAGCTTTAAGGAACTGGCTAACAGGGTTTTAAGGAGAAAATGAGCCAAAAGACAGAAGCATTGTGTTAGCTTCTTTTTCCTTAGGAACCAGATAAAACATGTGGTGGCTTCTTGCATCTGCAGCTAGCTAAGGCAAAGCTTGAGGCAGTGTAAAAAAGCACCATGGCACTTTCAGTGCCTGTGAGGGACCCCAGCACAGTGTCCCAGAGTAACAGTGGGTGGCATCTGCAAAGTAACAAAACATTTACTGCTGTAGCACTCGCCTTCTTGCTGCAATTCTGCTACTTCACTTATTACAAACCCCACGAGTTTAGGCACGTGTCATCTTGGTGCTGAAGTACACAAACGTGCAATGCCTTTAGCACCACGGTAATTTCTCCTACACACTCCTTGTCTGACGTCCCTGTAACTTTAGACTCAGTTTTCCGGGTCAAAGTCACACATTTCTCTCCTGTGGAATGTCCTTCCAAAATGACATGAACAGTAACATGAAGCTTTGAGATCCACAAAGCATGAAGAGGTAACAGCCCAAACAAAGTGGTCTGTACGTACTGAGGAAGGTGTTCAACTGGAATTGCAGCATCTTCTGTGTCAGGATCTGGAGCCCTGAAGTTACAAAATGGAAATAACATATCCAGCTCTACAAAATGCACTTTATGTATTAATAAAAACTTAGCATTCTCTAAAAACCTTAGTATTCTCTACAGCACACGCTCCAATCAAGGAATCTGCAACTTCAGCCAACTTCAACACCTACTACAATCCTAAAATACCACATGCAAGGCAGGCAGGAATTTGTCCAGAATTATCCTGGAGCTGAGCAACTGTAATAAGCTGTCCAAGACTGTCAAAGGCACAACAATTATTTATGTAACTATCTAAAGCTCTGGTGAAATGCAAAGGGAAAAAAAATCCTTAAAAATCTATGAGAATATGCCTGGTTCATCCCCTTGCCCACTTCCTTTTTTTAGTGGTGAAAGAAAGGATGGATTACCCCTTCCCAGCCAACGCAGGGCAGATCGGGCTCTTGTAATTCGCAGCTACATTTCCACAGCTGGTGCACCGAGTTTTAAATAAACTACCTGGAACACATGAAAAGGAAACATCAGGGATGAGGCGATGGCTCTGAGGTGTGGCTGTGCAGGCAAGTGGTTGTGTTTATCCTGGGCAGCCTTTATTTAGAGACCTTGAAGGCTGCACTTTGTGGGTAACTTACTACAGGAACATAACAGCAAAGACAGTCCCACTGTGTCACCTTGTTCTGCCTCAGGACATGAGTAATACACAGTCCTATAAAATACCTCGGAGGACAATCATAATTTAAAATATCAGTGAGGGAGATGACTTCTGTTTATTGCTTTTCCTCTTACATCAGAAACATTTTTATTAAAAAAATTAAATATGCTGGTTAACACCATTTTGTTTCATGCAAAACTCCCCACTCCCAAGAGTTCTGGAGCATTACTAACATGCTGTCAAGATGTGCAGTATTACCAAGAGTTTAAAACTGTATTAATTTTGTAAGGAATGCAGATAACCAAAATGAAACTGTTGCCAAGGCTTCATCATTGGGTCCACAACTGCAGAACAGCTTGTGCGGGTTTCCTGTGTCCAAATCACAAAAGCAGCAGTGGGAAATCTCATTTAAACCTTTAGTGATACTCGAGTTAAAAAGCATCACAATGCTGGAGGGCCAGGGTGGGTCTTTGTCCTGGGAGACTTCCACCCTGTGGCAGGGCCCGCCTGAGGAGTAGAGAAATGAGTGGGGCACCCTCCTTCTCTCCACACCTGTACATTTCCTCAGATCCAAAAGCCCCACTGACGCCCAGGTGCCTTGCGCTCCTCTGGCACTTTGTGGGAGTGAGGAATGCCTCTGACTACAAGGAAGAGAAGGGGAAGGCCACTGGGGTGCAGGAAAGAAAGGTAAGGGAATCTCAATTGTTTCCAGTCCCTTTGTCTTCCTGTAGCCAAGGACTGCACAGGTGGGGACAGGACAGAACAGGACAGAGGGAAAGCACCAGGGCTGGTGAGGCCAGGCTTGCCAATACACCCTTTACTGGTGGCAGTCTGACACCACCACTACCACAGTGGAAGTTCTTGGGGATTCTTTTCCCCTTTTCTAAGTGAAATCAGCCAGGTGTCACAACCACATGAATTTGAGTGGATCTGCGGAAAACTGCAAGCAAGAAGGGAGAACCAGTTCCTGTGTACTGTCAGAATCCATTAAAAATCGGAAGATGAGATTCTGTGATTCTAAAGAGGAGGAATAAAGAGAGGCTATGAAGTACCTGAAACAACTGCCAAAAGACAACAGGGTGTTATTGTAAATAACTTTATGCAAGTTATTATAATTTTAAAGACAAAATTCTTTTCTCTCTGTACTTATCCTGCTTTCCCTTCTTCCCACTCCCCACCCCGGGTTTCCTGGCCTGTGGCAGAGAGGTGAGCCAACTCTTACCGTGAATTTCTAAGAGGTGCTTGGTGCCTGCCTTCCTGTGCAGCTCATCAATGTTCTGAGTGATGACCACCACGCTCCTTCCTTGCTTGCTCAGGCGCTTCTCGCACTCCGCAATGGCGATGTGTGCTGGATTGGGATGTTTACTCAGCATCACTTCCCGCCGGTAGTGGTAGAACTCCCACACACGGGAAGGGTTTCGCGCAAAAGCCCCCGGAGTAGCCAGCTCCTGCAAAACACGTAACAGGTCATCCTACAACAAAAGAAGAATCCCCTCCCCAGATGAAGCCTGCAGTTGATATCTTATCAACTATATTGTTCCATAGCACTTACAAGGGTGACAAGTCAAAGTGTCAGATCAAAAGAGGAAATAACTCACAGCAGTAGTGTGGTACGTGGGTTTACGCTACACTCCAACCATATTCTGTGCTGCCCTACCAAACTACGAGGAGCTTAGCACAAAGCAAGATGAGATATTCCAATACACACAGGTTTTTTGGCACCCATAACTCTCTTTTCCACAGCAGCCATAAAACTCAGTATCATGTGACTATATTTCCTTTGCTAACAATTTCTTTTCTGCCTTAATTTAAGTGTAACACAAGCCAAATTACACCCATTGTCAAAACCAAAGTCTAATGTCCTACCTTTGGTGTGCAGGTAAAATTGAAGCTGCTTTTAACAGTAACTCTCATTTTGCCTTATCTGTCTCAAAAATGAGGAGCAGCTCAGTCCAGCACCTCAGTGCACAATTCTGCTAACCCAGAAACACTGAATGCAAGTTTCTGATGCAGCAGGACCAGGCATTTATACACATACATATTTTATTTGAAAGAAACAACTCATCTTTAGATCCAAACCAGCTTAAACACTCATCTCTCTGACCATTTTTTAACTTCATCAAATCTTGCAGGAATGCTGTAATTAGAAACCACACAGAAAGCAGGTGTGATGGCAGCATTTGTGGTAGCAGGTACTGACACCATAACAGCTGCTTGAAACACCTGCAGCACCAAGCAGGATGAGACTCACTAGGCCCCTGTACAGCTCACACTGTCTGGTGATTTCAGCTGCACTCCTAGTGTCTGCTCCCACCTCCTCTCCCACCCCAGTGGCTCCCAGTGCTGGCAAGATCATTCCAGCAAGAGAGACAGAGCTTATGGGAGAGTTACAGAACCTGTCTCCAAATAAAACAAGTCCAAAAGCATTTTTACAGGGTGTTATGAGACACCAAGATTAAAAGAAATCTATCGTCAGTTCTTCCTTCGTTATTTTGGGAAAAGGCTCTTAAAAGTTAAAAACAGGGAAGGCCCCACAGGGTAGGAAAACAGTGAGGGTGTCAAAAGATGAGCAAACAGCTGAACTGCAGGAAAACAAGGACGGTAGAAAGGCCCAGAGCTGCCTGCAAAAATGCCGTTTTTCCCAAGCAACTGATAAACTGAAGGACAGAAGCTGATCCCCAAGGGCACGGGGAAGAGCTGCAGAGGCAGCTGTAGGGAGAGCTCTGTCCCTGCTGCACTGCCATGGGAGAACTTCCACTCTCTTCCCCCAGCTGTTACTGACCCTCCACACTCACCTACGTGACGGACAGAGAGGCACGGGCCACCAGCACCTACCTGGGCTTGCCACTTTCTCCAGAAGCCTCCAGCCCCTCTGAAGGTGGGGACGCCGCTCTCGGCACTGACCCCGGCTCCGGTGATGATGGCGATGTGCTTGGCTTTGGCAAACACCTCTCGGAAATCAGCCATGTCTGTGCCAGGGCAGGGAGAACAAGGAGCTGTTCAGGCGCTCACACTGACCTCAGAGGCCACACTTACACATACAGAAACAGCTTCCACGCACACCTCCCGTGACTTTAACCTCAGAACACCAACTGGTTCCTGAGCTTCTGTATGTTGGAATTTAAAGGGCAATTCCAGGAGATCCTCAAAACATGTGTATGAGTGAGCTCAGGAGGGCAACGTGTGCTAAACATGATTATAGTCAATACTGGAAAGGCAGAGCCTATAACTAAAACCCCACACTAGATGCTACCCCAATAACAACTGTTGGCACCAGCACTCAAGAACAGTTTGCTTCCTAATTGTTAGGTAAGATCCTGAGATGAAAAAAAGTATGTTTGTTCTGTTGCTGTTTTGGGGGTTTTTTTCACAAAGTACCACCTTCAAAATTAGGGTAATTTGGGAAAATATATTTTCTTTTGAGGCACTTTGCCCGTTTTCTAGTTTTGCAACTGTATTTTCTGTCTTTTAATGTGTTATTCCCTCCATTTTCCCTGCATGGTAAAGTAGTTTGGGAAAAAGATGAGAAATTTCCTTTGCCTTTTCATGGGAGTCAATACAAGATTAAAAAGGAACAGGATAGCTACAGAGACAAAAAAAAAACACCTCTTGCAGTTTACCTCAGATATGAATTTTAAAGCAACACAGGTTAGAATCACAAAATGGCTGAGGTGGGAAGGGACCTCTGGAGATTGCCTTGTTCAAACCCCCCACCCCATTTAGGAGGGTCTTCCAGAGCAGACTGCCCTGGACAGTGTCCTGTGGGGTGGGTTTTGATATCTTCATGGATAGAGCCTCCATAACCCTCCTGCACAACTCAATCCATTGTTTGACCACCCTCACAGCAGACAAACACCATGGGGTGTTTTTATGCACTGAGAAGATGCTCTGGAGCCTTCATTGCTACAAGGGCTCACCACGGGCTTAAGGTCATCATGGTGCCCAGGGGATCCCCAGGGACATTCCCGCCCAGCTGCTCCCCAGCTGGTCACCCCAGCCTGGGGCAATTTCTCCCCTGGGGAAAGACCCTCTGGAGTATCAGCCACTCCTCTCAGCTTTGCATCATCTGGAAACTTGCCAAGGATACACTCTGGTCCATCATCCAGATCATTCATGAAGGTGTTAAACAATACTGGCCTCAGTACGGACTCCTACAGTACCCTACTAGTGAGCAGCCTCCAGCTGAACTTTGAGCTGCTCCCCACAACCCTAATCCTCACAATTTACTACATGGTCTTTAAAATAAAAAAATAAACAACCTCCCCCACGCACACAAATAAAGCCCACCCAAAGGCAGGTAAATTCCTGTAAGGAGGAACAGTCACTGGAGAAGTCCCAAGACCCACAGCACAGAGCCACAGGACTGGGCAGAGAACGCTGCTATTCCGATGCCCCACCTGCTGCTGCAAACCAAACCTCACAAGCCCTCAATGTGTAAAGCTCAGGCCAAAAGCCCTCGCAGCCTGGTCTCTGGCAGCAGCCAAACACTGATGCTCAAGGCAGCAGAAAAAGAAAATTTACCTCGGCTACCCGACTACTGGGGGGGTTGCTATTGTACCCGTGTGCGGTTTTCAAGTTAACGCACAATTCTCAAATTAAACACAAAACCAGAATACCCCCCAAACAAGCAGAAAGAGGACAGCTACAACTGCTAGCCTGAACAGGGTTCCTGGGGTTACCCAGCTCCTGAGTGGTTACAAGTGCTCGAGGCCCATTCTTGTACAAAGAAATAAGGAATTAGTTTTATTACTCATTAGGATTATGAAAGGGAAATGCAATTAACTGTATACTTATGTGCATAAATTATAAACATTAGAAACATGTTCATGTTGCAACCATACTGACTGCAACAATGCAAGGGTTTTTGGAACTATACAGAACACAGATATAGAAAGGTAATTTTACTAGCTGGGGGACAAAAAAAACAACTTCACACTGTTTTACACATTTTGACTTAAGCCATAGATTTCACCTAGCACATGAAATCTTCCACCACTTCAAATCCGCCTTAAAAACCTGTCCGGGGTACTAAAGCAAACAAATACACGTCTTACTTGAGCTGGGACGAGCCATTTCCAAGCAAAACTTCTGTTTCTTTGACGACGAGGCCTTAAGTCCACAATACGCTTGGGAAACCAACCTTCTAGCGGTAAATTGAAAGAGACACATCAGGATCCCTCGGAAGCGTTTCACCTGAGGAGAAATAAATCAAACATAAGCGGCCCAGCGAGGGCGCGTATTTCTGCCAGCTTCCTGTCAGGGGCTCTCCTCAAAAGAACCAGGTGCAAGCGTTCGTCGCGGTCTCCACCTGCACCTGCAGAACAGGGAATCACCCCCAACCCGACACCCTCGGGCCGGGATCGCCGCTTTTGTTCAGAACCGGGGAGATCAGCCCCGCTCCGAAGGCACCGAACACTCAACTTACGCGACGCTTCCGAACCGCGCTGCTACCCCGAGCCACCTCCCAGGACCCGGCTGCCCGCCGGCATTTTAAGGAGAACGGGGGGGAAAAAAAGCAAGGGACCAAGCCGCGGCCGGCAGCGAGCCTACGTGCATCTGCCGGCCCGCAGAAGGGCGAAGCGGGGACAGCGCGG
>VYXC01005150.1:719779-752917 GCA_013397175.1 Platysteira castanea | reverse complement strand
GGGGGCCACGAGTTCGCGGCCCGCCCGCCGCCACTCACCCCCGAGGCCCAGCCGTGCGGCCTGGCACGTCCCGCCCCGCGCTGCCGGCCCGGGGCCGGGCCTCGGCGCCGCTCCGCCCTCCCGCGGGAGAAAGGGGCCGCGGCGGTGTTAAGGCGGGACGGATGGATGCGTGTGTTGGCCGGAACGACACGGAAATAGGTCAGGAAAGCTGGATGGCTTCCCGGCGTCGTCGCTGTCTGCGGTGCACCCTCAAGGCGTTCGCAGTTTGCGCGTTCGCGGGTGAGAACTGCGGTGCGCTTGGACAGCGCACAATTTCCACTTTTTTTTTGTTTGGTTGGTTTTTTGTTTTGTTTTTGTTTTTTAATGAGAAAAGCTGCTTTCAGCATGTTTTGCTGCAGAAAGAAGGCGGCGCCTGCTCTCGTCCAGCCGCCTCCTCTCCCACCCTTCCCCAACAACCTTAAATCCTTACGGTCCTTTTCAGTCAGAGATTTTGACACTTTTTTTTTCCGCCCTCCCTTTGGATTCTGTAAATTACCAGCTAAGCAGATGAAGAGGCCCCCAAAACATGTACCCACAGAGGGGGAAGGCTGAAAGGCAAGCCCCACCGTGCTCTTTCAAGTCCACCACCAGCCTGTCCAGCCCCGGGGGCAGCTCCTGTCTCCCACTCCTGTCGGCATAGGATGTGTTACCTGAGCGAGTTCACCTGAGGGCAGGGGAGGGAACACCCGGAGGCTGCTCCTAGACGCCTCTCTCATTGCACTGCTCCACGGCACTTGTTATTGTTTAGAGTACCAGCACTTCGTGCTCTGCCTGCAGCTGCCAACTCGAAGGAAGCCTTTGGTGGGGGAACCTTGAGACAGTGAGTGGTGCTGACTAAACGCTTGGGCTGGTGCTTGCTGGGCTGTGACAGCTGCTCTCTGAGCACTCAGTGTCTCCATACACGCATGCATGCTCGGGAAAGAAGCACATTTTAAACTCAGAAAACAAGGTGAAGGCCAGCGTGATCTTACTTAGCGTTCTTAACACCCTGATGGTCAAAATCCAGTAATTCTGTGAGGACTGGGGAAACAAACAAGATGACAGGTTCGTTGAATGAGGGAATGTTCTGCATAATATTATTCCCCTGTCATGACTGGTGTTTGTTTGGTTTTTAAGTTGAGGTCCTGCTATGGACTGTACACTGTGCTTATTAGTGAGTGTATTTTAGCTGCTAGTTAATTCTAAAAAGAATTTAAAAAGCAATTCATAATTGCACTATCACCATGATTTTCTTCCACTTTGAATTCAAGGTTCTAGACAGCAAATTCCTAGTCCAACACTGCTAACAGGAAAAACATGGTTCTTTTTATGTACTAGAGTTTTGAGGAGCACATCAACTGAAGAGCTTTCATTTTCCTATCACATCATTGCACTCGTTAGATGTGCTCCTTCTAACTTTACATCAACCCAGGGCAGGGCATGTTAACGTGCAAGGTTTGCAAAAGTACAGTTTTTTAATAATAACAGAACTCACGGTAGCACAGGTTATGTGAAATGGGTACAGAAGGACATGAGGCTGGCTTGCTTTGGTCTCTTCAGTACATACAGATTGCCTACTCCAAGAGCACAATTATCTCAGTGTTTCTGAAGCCATCAATCATGCATTCTGTATTCTCAGCGCTCTGAAACAATGAAGAGCTAAGCTGATGCTGGTTGATGCTAACCTGGTGTAAATACTGAATGTTTGCCATAAGAAAATGGCCACATTGATTTCAAAATTGTTTGTAGTGGCCCTGGACAAGTATGTCAATGCAAATGTGTACGTGGATTTCCTAAAATGTTTATAAAAAGATTGAAATTAAAGTGACATCTAAACTTAGCTTCAAGACAGTAGGGTGTTTGGTGTTGATATCTGGCAGTGTTCTACAATCATCTGTGCCTGATAAAATAATTCTGCATAATTTTTTTTTCTATTACAGTAGTTTCCTCCAGCAGCAGTGTCAATAATGCAGTGAGAGCAACTCTAGGTGGACACCAGAAGCATGAACTGTTCTGCAAAGATATGCATTTCACCCAAATTAATTAACACACAAGAGTCCTGTCTTAGAAGAGACAAAAGCCATGGCAAGGGCAAGTGCATTGCACTTCTCAGCCCCTCCCTTCATTGCCTCCCCCCAGCTGCCAACCGTGCTGCAGGCAGCTGAGGCCTTTACATATTTAGCAGTGATCCTCTCTTGTCTGTCTTCCAGGAACTCATCCCATCTCCCCTTGACCCACATGACGCTGTTCTCTGGCAGGCGTTCCCCGGCTCCACTCCCCCTCCTGGAAGGGATGGGGAAAGCAGAAGGTGAGGAATGTGTATCCACAGCGGGGGGCTGCTATTCTCCTCTGAGGCTCAGTGGTAAGATGGGTTAACACCATCCAGTCTTCCACTCCAACCACACTGTCCTTCAGCATTTTTACCAAGTCCTTTGCATCTGAGCAGCACCAGCTAGAAACAGCTCCCTCTTTGAGCATGAAGCCTAATTGTACCAAACACAAGCAAAACATTTTTTTTTTTAAATCCCAAGTAAACAGTCTGTATTCTAACACACAATGGGTCTGCACCAATTAAATACAGTATGGCAGTATATAAATTACAGTTCTTTACAGTAAATAGTAAAATACGAGAGTCCGCTTACTGTACACAACAATCAAAGAAAGAACAGCAGCTTTTCAGTAAGGTCCCAGGTATCTCAATCATTCACTTGCTAAGGAACAAAGAAAAGATACAGCAGGCCATTCACTTCACTCATTTTTTACCATGTAGCTTTACAAATATCCAGAACGCTTGTACAGGCATCTACAGTATCTACATGTGGAACAACCTTCTTAGGAATTCATGAGCACCAGACATAAATCCCTCCATCATTCCCATTATTAAAATAAACTTTACAGATTAAAATTACTTTAGCAGGTTCTATTTCATCTTGATAATAACCAGCAAGTAACAAGTGCAAAGTTTGCAGTCATGATCCATTTACTGCTTCTTTATTTCCCATTTCTCCCCCCACCCCCGCACCTAAAAAACCCAGAACCCCCTAAAAAACCCAAAATGTTGTCCTCTCAAACCCTTGCAGTAACACTGTTTCTGCAGTCAAACTGCCCGGCTGGCTTATGCTAACTTGTGAAATACCAGACTCATAGCTTCAGGCATCGTCAGTCATTCCACTGCCAAGTCAGCACAGTGGCAGGCCTCTAGGAAGACAAAACATACGAAGCAGTTGGATATTTCAGTGTGCTTAAACACGGAACATAAGGCTGCACGGTGCCCAGTGACTGAAAGAAACATGGCACCAAGTTACCTGTTAAAACATTTACAATAGAAAGATATAAACAGCAAATATGTCAGTCTAAAACAAGTTCTTTGGTAATTAAGAACAGCAAACCGTAGCGGTTGGGGTTTTTTTTCCAAATACGGATTTATATCCTGGTTTTTCCTCAATAAAATATCTTTTGTTGTTTAAAATATATCTCCCAAGTTGTTGAGTAACAAATAGTCCAGTACCTCAGTTATCTACAGATCAGCTTTAACTGTGTTTTAGTGTGCAGCCGTATCTGCCCACTGGCAGACAAACTATAGATACACATTCATATATATATAATATATATATTATTTATAAAAAATTAGAGAAGTCAAGGACTCTAGAGAATACACATTCCATATGGACAGGTTAAAATGTACAATAGCTTCAAAAATCTGTAAAGTTTTCTACACAGTGATGCGTGTAGTAAGTGCAAAAATACTGCAGTTTAGTTAATCCAAGATTTCCTGTTTTCCTGTTTCCTAGAAAAAGCAGAAGCCGCTGCATCTCCTGAATGGCAGAGGACGTCTCCTCCTGTCTTGGGAGTGACTGATGAGCCTTGAAGCACAGAACTCCTCCGTTTCTCTGAAGTGGAAGATGCCTGAGACCGGGAAGTGCTACTTGATTTCCTTGCGGGAGCTGGTGCTTTGCTGAGGCGCCCAGGACGAACGAAAACACCGTGTCGTGGTTTGCAGTGGAAGTACTCTCTGCCTTTCACAATTCCATCGTGCTTCCCTTCAAGGGAAAGAAATGCACAGGATTAAATGCTGGTACTGCCATTAGCACATACAATTGAGGCACTGAAGTGTGAATAGCTTTGGTTATCTGTCAAATAGTCAAGATTGTTCCTGCTGAGTGAGGAGCCAGATGCTCACCATACACTAGGGAGAACAAAACCTGGAAAGGAGGGCTTGAAATGTGACCAAAAAGATGATTTTCTAAAATATTGCTTTGTTAACTAACCGTTTAAAAAGTCTAGCACGTGTTCATTTTGCAAAATAAACTGTCCTAAAAATCAGCTGCTTGCAAAGCTTAAAATTGAGCTAGAGACAAACTTCTGGCGTGATATTATCCATTGAACTACTAAAACCATCTTTTTAAATGACCTGAAGCATTTCTATAGAAGTCTCTTAACACTTGCACAACACTGACTTTTTCTGACCTCTCCAAAGTGAAGTTAAAGAAAACCTGTGCTCTGGAATTCATCTTTCCCCAGTGGAAAACAACAATAAATCTCTAAAAGCCACTGACAGCAAACCTATCTGACAAGTGATGCACACTGTTAGTACTGTTTATGAATGTGTGCACACTGATTTTAAAAAAATCTGCCAATTTTAGGCTTTGCTTGTTTCTCTGATCTGTAAAAACAGATGGGTACCAACGGGAATGGGTACCACAACATGCAAAAGCAGGGCTTTAAGACAGTTAAAAATGGATCAGAGCATCCATATAACCAAGAAGATGAGAACTGGGTGCACCAGATACCAAGCTTCATGAAACTGGAGGTACTTCCCAGGACTAAACGGGAAGGAATAACTGTACTGAGACTTTAAAAATTGGTCACACTAGCTGCATAGATAACCCAGAACACATTTAGTCTTACCCAGCTGAACACTGAGTTCAACTCCAACCCAGATTCCAGCTGAAAAATCCACTGTTCCAACGTATCTCACTGTGCCCATCTTATTACTTCCAACACAGACTTGCTCGCCCACGGCCACCCAGCTCGGCAAGACGTGGCCTTGATCTGCAGAAGCACCTTCTTCACAATCAGAACCATCCAAGTGGTCCTTCGTAATAAAATCATCCACAGAAGGATCAGGATAAGTCTCAGGGTCTGAAGTGTCTTTCACCTGTCCAGAACCAAAAGGGCTTTCCACAGCATCCACAAGCCGGTCACCTGCTGCTGCTGCAGAGCTCTGCTGGCCTGTGCATGTGCTCTGCCCCTTGCCAGGGTCTCGCGGTGACTCCGAGGTGCTCACTCCATTAGAGGACAGAAGGGAACATGACTGTGGAGCTGCTGAATGGTCAAAGTCCTTCCCGTCTTCAACGCCCATGAACTCAGTAAAGGAGTGATCTTCCAGAACATCCGTCACGTGCTCAACTGTCACTTCACGTGCTGAAAATTCAAGGGTGTTTTTGCCATCCAAGGAACTTAGAGCTGAGAGGGATCCAGCCCTGGGTAACTGCTGAGAGTCTCTGTCAGTGGCACTGAACGACAGTGGTACTTGCTCCATTAAGGCACTGTTTTCTTTCAGTGGTAACACAGGTAACTTCTCTCTCGCTAACTCCTTCTCTGACTCTCGACATTCCTTGTTCGAAGATGATCTTAAATCATGTGCAAGGGATGATCCTGAGGGATCACTAGAGTCCAGCTCCTTGGTGTGACTGGCTAGCTGGTCTGTGCTATCACTACAGGGAACAAGCATGTCAGACAGGGTGGCATTAGAGGCACTGTGGGAAAAGTAGCCACTAGTGATGCTGCTAGTGGTGGGGCTGCGGGATACCTCTTTCTCAAGAACACGTGAGCTCATGAAGTCTGATTTAGAGGAAAACCACTCCCTGTTCTCCAGGCTAGCATTGTAAATACTGAAGTCAGCAAACTCCTCTGGTACATAAGGCCGGAAATTTTGAAAACTTTGTGGACTTATCAGTTTCTTATTAATGGCCTCCAACTCACTGTCTTCCTCCTCAGAGTCCTGCAAATGAAGAGAGGAATTAGGATTAGGAACCTGTGACAGTGAGGTTTCCAAAATAAGCTAACCATCCTTGATGTTTTCCTTTCTGAGCTCGGAGAAATATATACCTTTAATATTCTTTAACTGAAGAATGGAAGACACCATTGAAAAGAGTTGCTGGGAACATATCCTATCTACACTGAGCTATTCAGTTTTTAGAAAATAAATTCTAAAAAGTTCAGAAAATATAAAGCAATAAAAGGAAAGTTATATGTTTTCATCCACGAACTTTTTTCTGCCATGATTTAGACTAATTAAACCTACTGAAGGTATTGTATAGAGTTAATTCACCACCTAACAAGATAAATGTAAATATGAATGGAAAAGGCCTTACAGAGTCCGTGCTGCAATACAGATTATTAAAGACTTTGCACAATGGGATTTTCTATTAACCTGATATCAGCGAGGCTAAGTAATTTTGCTTACCCCTGGCTATCCCACCTGAACATGTTCAGGATGTTTGAACATGCAAGCAGAAAGATCACATATTACAGTGAATCTTCAAGGAAGCATTTCTATGCATACATGGACGTGTTTGGAGGGAAATACGTGATACTAATCAACCTGGCAAATTTGGAGGTGCCTCCCTGAATTTCCCCTTGGTGGTGAGTGGGGAGGCACCATGACCAGACCACAGATGTGGCTTTCACAGAGTCCACCTGAAGCTGAGGACTTCAGTTTGTAAAGATGCATCTGAGAAAGGACCCAGCAACATGGTAGGGCTGCTCCCCCAAGATAAAATACTGCAGGCAGGACTCCACATGGATGCTTTTTTAAGTACTTCCTTTTTTATATATGTATATGTCTTAATTTATACATATATATGCAGGTATAAACATATGTATATGTATACACACACACATATTAAAAATGGTTAGTTTACAGCAAATTTCTACTAGAAATAATTGTATTTTAGGAAAAATGAAAACTGCTGAAGTACTTTAAAGAAACTCAAGCACCCATTATTTCTCAGTTCGATTATCTCCATCACAGATTTCAAATACTAATCAAGGCAGATCTGTGTGATATCTGAAGTAGCTGGATGCTTTCAGATGCCTTAATTCACCAATGTCAAAGGAAAAGCAGAACAGTTAAACAGATGACCACAGAGTACCAACACATCAGGATAAGCGTCCTCTTGAAAGTGTTTCCTACATTTCATAATAGCCAAGACTGCTCAAATAAGCCCAGACAGGAAACAGATTTGCTCAGTTTGCCCATGTCAGAATAACCACAGGATTGTTTGGACTGGAAGGCACCTCTTGAGGTCAGTTAGCCCAATCCCCCTCTGCTCAAGCCAGGTCAACCAGAGCAGGCTGTCCAAGACAGTGTCCAGTTGGGTGGGTTTTTAGATCTCTAGAACCTTCCTGCACAACTCATTCCAATGTTTGACCCCCCTCACAGTAGACAAAGTGTTTTCTTGTTCCATCTTGTGATCAGATGGAATAATCTCATGTGTTTTGATTTGCCCCATGTTCTGTCACTGGACACTGCTGAGAAGAGTCTGCCTTGGCCCATCAAGTGTTTTCATACATTGGTAAGATGCCTCTGTGTCTGATCTCCTTAAGACCAAACAGCTCCAGATATTCCAGCCTCTCCCCATTGGTCAGATGGTCCTTATCTGTAACAAGGTCTCATTTCCATTCCTACCATGTTAAAACTCAAAGCAAATATAATTCAGTATTACTCATGCAGAATGGCCTCTTAAGATGACTCAAGATTTTCAATAATATTAATTTTTTGTTGGCACAGCTATCAGTATCTGAACAGGATGTCTCTCCTTGTCTAAGTGTATCTGACAAATCCAACCACATTTCAGATTATTAATACTTGCTCAAGTAAAGGCTTGGCATCCTTTGCTGACTAATTTTTACAGCACGGCTTCAGAGTTATTTCTCATACAGAATTTGGATGAATTCAGTTTGCATTTATTTATTTCTCTGAAGAGGAGCAATAGTGTTAGAAATGTCATTATTGAGTATTATTTATACTATTGAAAATCTTGCTACTTACAGCTGAAATCCACAGTTCCTTTAGAAGTAAAGGGAAAAATGAATACCCTCTTTATTGAGACTAAGAATATCATTCCAAGTACTAAAGCCTTATGCAAAGCATCTTTTTTGCATACTGCAGGACACCAGTTGCTCATCTCTGAGGGATGTCTTCTCAATCATTCTGCTTGCTTCTTTCCTTTTGCCCTTTTTACCTGTGCAAAACTAAGTTTTGTTCTATGCAGAACCTTATTGTTTGGGGTTTTTTTTAAAACAATAAAAACTAAGAGTTTATCAAATATACTTTTTAAAGTTGAAGCTTATATATGAACTCCAAACTCATAAACATTTAACGAAGGAAGTATTTCTAGTCAATACTAGCTAGATGTCCCCTTGAGACCAAAAGGTATTTTTATAACAGAGTTCTTTGTGTCTCCTTTGAAACTTGCAAGATTCCGCATCTGACTGAAAAAACCCCACCTTGGTGCTGTCCCTGTTCAGAATCAGACTGGGTGAGACGCTGTAACTGAGAAATGACTCTACAGACACACAGACATTGGTGACTTGATTAGGAAACCTCAAACAAGTAACCACAGTGTCAGTCATGTGCCATTTCAGGGTTATCTGTCATCATAAGTACAACAGCTAAGGTACAGAGAACCAGTCCTCTTACTAGGACATGGGCTATGAAGGACGCTGCGAATAGGTGCTGAGACACCACCTTGGGACAGACAAAAGATGCCCCTGGTGGGGACAAGACATATTTCCTTTCAGAGCTCCTCTTAAGTTTCCTGATTGGGAAATTCCAAACAAAGCAATTTCAGAGTTCTTCGAATTTCTGTGGATGTGAGATGTTGGGGAAAAAAGAAAGAAGGTGCCTTGTACAGCTCAGGCTATTGGTATAAATAAAGATGAAATCTTTGAAAAACTGGTCAAGAAACATCAGCAACTTCCCTGGGATGTAACAGAATGACTATAATGAAAAGCAGATTTAAGAACTGGTAAAGAAAGACCATGACAGCAAGGACTAAGGAAACAAGACTCTACATCAAGTTCTAGCAGTAAAGAAGCAAAATAAGCAAGAGCACAGAGCAGCTTCCCTACACCTGCTTTGTAACAAAGATACTGTGTCATTAAAACTTAAAGCATCTGAGCTTTCAAATCCCTACACCTCTCAAGTAACCTCAACAAGTTAGTTCCCATTTTACTAATTTAAAAATCAGTAGTACTTATTTAGTGGTTGCACCACTGGCGCTTCAATTTTTATTGCCTGCTAGGAGGGTTTCTTCTGAGCCACCCTCCCCCCCTGCCCCCGACATGTTAATTACTGGCAGTATTTAAATACACTTAATATGAAAACATTTAATCTGACCTTAACATAAGCAGCTGTACTCCTAAAATATATAGAACAGGCCCCCATATCCTGTTGTTTTGATATAGCTGCATTATCAAACATGTGTAAGTACTCTCTGAAATTTCAGGTTGAATGCTCTATTTCAGGCCAACTGAATAAAAATATTTTTTGTTAACTGATTTTTTTTTCTTCCTTTGACAGATGTGTTTTGAATATTAAAATACTCCAGCCTAGTTAAAACGTAAGATTCACTGAAGCTCTGAAAAATGGGGTAGTCTGGGAAGCCTACATGCTACAAAGGCTTCTTTCCTTAAGTGATAAAACCTGCCAGAAGCATCATTTGCTAAACACACCACCACAGGCTGGCAGGGCTAAGCAAAGTAGCTGTGTCAACCTCCTCCCCACTAGTGGCTGCTATTTCTTGCCTGTCTCCCCAGGACCCACTCAAGGATCTAAAAGGTCATCAGACAGAGGAGGAGTAGATCCAAATGAAATATAACTCCATGGTAGTCAAGCTATCCACTGGGTGGATCAGTTGCCTTGATCTGACTGCCTATGCAACCAAACAAAAAGCTGTGTTGATACAAGGGAGAAGTCAGCAGGAGCAGGCAGCTGAGAACGGAAAGCACAGCTCTTTCCATGTTCCTGTTGGCTACAGCAGGTTTATAGTGTTCAGTGAATTAGTTCCCTTCTAGCTGGAAAAGCCTGGTGGCAGGATGTTGCCCTTTTCTAGCTCTCAAAGCTTCTGCGTATCTGTGGAAAGCAGCACAGGCAAGTGCCTGGGTTAATTCAGGGCATGCATGGGGTGGGACTTTGTTTTCACTCAAGGGATTAAAACTGCCCTCAAGTTGCTAGGGAAAGTTTTGTAACAATTTATTTTCCAAGGGATGTTTTTCCAACCCACTAGATTTTTTTCTTCCAAATACCTTCATGCTATTTGTATCAGTGACTCAGTGCAAGTCAGCATGTCAGCTACCTTATGGGAAATTAACATGATCAAGAATAAAACAGCTGTCACCCAAACCCAGCAGCCAAGCTTTAATTATAACCAACAGAACGCTCAGGATACTTTGGTCTAACAACCTTACAAAATAGCATTAGAAATCCAGAACAGGTTTTTTAATGACTTGGCTATATGGTAGGAATGAAAATAACTGTTGAACAGGAGGAATCCATCACTGGCATTTTGTGGAAAGGTGGCCTGTAACACTTACAGGAAATAATGTGAAGGTTCTGGATTTTAAATCTAAAGCTCTGATTAAAGCAAGTATTTGCAGCCATGTTCCGCAGCCCCAAAAACAAAACCATCATACAGCAGAAATGATGATACACCTTTTGTTGAAGCAGCAGTGAGAAAAGGATTTAGCACGTGAAGATTAAAACAGAAGCCCTCCACCTCAATTTCCACCTGAATTATGATGAAGACAGGCTGCAGGTTAATTAAGAGCGGCAATCTTATTTAGTCATATTACTTCCATGTTAGGCAATTACAAGCTTTTTATAGTGGACCCACACCTAAATGCACAGTTACTTACACCAAATGGGATCATTCCATTTACTCTGGGGTATAGTCACAAAATCTAGGTAACATACAAGGTATATTAGAGTGACAACAGCATAGCTCACTAACCCATCCTTTACTTGATCATTTGTGCCCTGTAAACACTACATCCTCCCCTCTCCCCCCGTCCCACGAGACAAATGACATATAAACATTAAAACCCAAAACAAAACAAAAACAAAACACAAAACCCCAGTGGAGTTAGTTCCAATGACAGAGTGCATTGGCAAGCCAGGCAAGCAACTGTTACAACCATAACCTACAATCACTCACAAGTGGTTATATCCACATCATAGCTTCTTTTTCCTGCTGCAGTAGCATGAGTGCCTCAAACCCACCACCAAATGGCCCTGAGCCCACCACCAGGCCTCAAGACAGAAACTGGTACAAAACTTACAATCTTCTCCTCAGGCATGCTGCTGGCACTGCTTCCTGCAGGCACAGCACAGCCAGCACAGTGCACCTGAGATGGAGGCATGCTCTGCAAAGGTTGAGACACACAACACATCACACAAACCACAGCTCTGACCATGGTGCTACATGGGTGCCAAGTTAGAAAGGCGTGAGATGTGATGAAGGTGAAACACCCATGCTGGCCATACAGACATCAAAATTCAAGTTAATGGGTAGGGAAGCTCATGCACTCCTCCCAGAGTTTGAGGGTGAGGAATAAAGGCCAGAATTATAACCACCCCAGAATAGTTTCACAGAATTATGTTTGATTTATGAAAAAAACCACACCAACATCTTACTGAAGAATAAAAAAAAGGTAGGTTACTGCTACTTTAAAATAGAAGTATCCTGTAAAGGAGAATACTTACCAAGAAGTACAAAAAAACACAAAACCCATAAACCCAGTATTCAGGTAAAAAACAAACAGCAAAACTCCACCACATATAAAGAGTGGCCTGAATAATTTTACCAGAGAATTACAAAATTCTGTTGCAACAGATGCAAATGATTTGCCAAGTACACAAAACCACTCCATCTCCTTTAAAAAAGCAGGTGGTTTTCAAAGATTACCTCTTGACTAAGCAGAGGTCGGCTTTCAAGTGGGGTCTTCCTTTTATGTTCCTCTTTCACTGGCATTAAGGGCTTGAAAAACTTTGGTGGCTGGGGAGAAAATGCTTTAAAAGGGCTGGCCATTAAAGCATGGGAATTCTCTGCTACAACACCTAGGTAAAAAAGCAAAAACAGTGTATTTCAGTTCTTCATATCCTGACTGCAAAAGCATATTTCAAAATAACTTGCTGGCTACAGAAAAATGTCAATATTTTAGTATTTAACCACTGGCCTAGGCATGAAATAATGCAGAGCTCAGTGAGATCCTCAGAGAAGTCTGGAAACAGAAGGGAAGCAGAGAATAGTAGCATCTGCCCCCTCCATTCTGAAACATTACTCCTTTTCATTTTGGTCATAAAAACAGTGGGAAGTGTCCTTGAAACTGGAACTGATAAGCTCTTTGCTTCCTGTGCCTCACCTGACCTCTGCCCACAACACTGCAAATCTGCCCTGTAACCAAGCCAGCCATCCTGCAAAAGCCAGGATGATCAAAAAGGAAATTACAAGCAAGGAAGCGATGAATAAGCCCTCAGTCCCACTTTATTGCAGCAGTATTTCTACCTGCACTGCCTGGTCCAGAAGAGCATGCTACAAAGTGACCTGAAGGAAATAAGGCACCTGTGACACACCGACATGGAGGCACAGCCAATATCCACATATCATGTAAAGAACCTGTCTAAGGACACTTCCCACTTTAAAAAAACCATCTTCATTTTAAAATTCATAAAATAACAGCAGCTGCTTTTTGTTCTTTTGTGTGTAAAACAGTTTTTGTTTTGTTTTGGGTAGGTTTCTTTCTTTTTTTTTCTTCTACAGTTTTATATTTAGCATGTTCTTCTGCCCTCCTCTTGGTTTTTTGGATACCCTCAACTTTACACCCTTTCCTGGATGTCTTATGCATTTCTCCCTTTCTCCCCTATTTCCAGATTATGTTTAGCTCCTTAAGTAGAAGCTGGATAACGCATTTAGTAGGAAAAGAGCATTGGGAATTTAATTTTCAGTTTAATGCAGTAAATAAAAATCCACCAGGACTGTCATTAAGTGTATGAAGTCTCACCACTGCCATCTTTGCTCTTGCGAGGTGACTCCCTGGGTAAAGTACCATAGCATGATACGTCTTGATAACTGGAACAACAGTCAGATATATCTAGGTGACTTTCAGACCAACCCTGAAAAACCAAAAATACATATATCTGTGTCATGATGCAGGTAAATGTGGGAAAAATAATAGGTAAACTTAGGTGTTTGTTTTTGTAAAAGTCAATGAAACCCCACATACCAAAGGTATGCCAATTCCTGACTTCAGACAACCTTCCTGTCACACAAAAATGGATTGTTTAAAAGCTAATTAGCTGGTCAGTGAAGTTTTTAAAGTTTTGCTCTTTCTTAAATATCAGTTTATATAATTCTAATATGAAAAGCAGAGAAGGACAATAAGGTTTAATGCAAAATTATATGTAATTGGTGCAGAACTTTGAAGATATATTATGTAAATCAACTGCTTTAAATATCATTAAAGAAAATCACTATTTTTATTTTCCTCCCCACCCCCAAATTCTCAAACACATCTTGCTTCTGATGGGGGTGGGAAATCTAGGAATATGAGGCATTTGTTGCTATGTTTCCATACCTTGTCATCTTCATCGCAGGCAGAAAGATCCAGTCGGCTACAGGACACCTACAGAACACCAACAGATAGAATGACAAAATGCCTACCTTTTATTTATGAAATATAATACCTTGAGAAAACACTGTGATCATTTAGTCCTAATAACTGTTTTGTTCCCTCTTTTCAGACCAGATTATGTAAAAAGACATCTACGTTTCTGCTGTATGAGTGGATGAGAGGAGAACACATAAAATGCACACAAAATGGAAACTACCTCTTTATACTATGAAAAAAGTTAAAGGGACTTGGAGGTAAAAGTAATCTGAAGCAGGGCAGTTGTCATCCTCAACTACTTCCTAAATGGATATCCTTCTAAAAGGAGAAGAGTTTCAATCAATTTCCGTTCCTCTGTTAACTTTGTTATCTTCCTAGGATGGACAACTGTGGGGAGAGGTTTTACCTCATGACACTTTCCCCAGGCTGGTTAGTCCCAGCACAGAGTAATCATTATGATATCTCGCTGTGCAAGCATTAGGTCAGCACACAGACAGCAGCCCCCTGCCCCATCAGTGCTAATGCACTGGATGATGAAGCGTCCTTACGTTGTGCACGTTCGGAGTGCTGATGCTCCTGCGGATGTTCCTGGCTTTGGTGGAGAGAGCCTCTTTGACGGTGACTGCCTGTGCAAAGAGAACAAAACACTAACAGCAATGCCATGGTCTCCTCAGGAGAACTGAGCTACCAGGATAGGGACTTTTTTTCCATGTAGCTGACAGCAGCAATAAGGGCTTGCATTCACAAATCTTAATTTGCACACACAGCCACCAAAGCTTCTGTCTGAAATTCATTCTTTGCCCTTTGCCTGTTCAGGTTCTGAGTAACTAGACCATTGCCAGCTTTAGTTACTACATCAACCACCTCTGGAAATCTGTATTTCACAGAAGTAACTTAGTCTAACATTTATCTGTCCAACAATCTCAAAAAAAACCCCAAAAACCCAACTGAAAAAAAAAAAAGTAACACAGTTTTTAAAAGATCAACCATCTCTTCTTGAATTCTCATAATCCAGTGCAAAGGGTGCAAGAAACACTTTTTCCTTGCCTGTCTTAGTCGTTCAAGGCTCAGAATGTTCTCCACTTGCAGCACACCACGTGTGTATTTCTCAATATAGGTTTCGCCATCGGATGTGCCCTCGTTCTCACTCCTTGCAGCCATCAGCGCTAAGGTCTCACGATCCTCAATTTCTTCTGTAGCCTACAGTAGAAGTTACACCATTGAAGGTTTCAAAAAGGAAAGTCATTTGTTTCAGTTCACTTTTTTAGACCAGTTCAATCCAGAAATTAATTTGAATTGGGCATCTTAAACTTAATCAGCAAACCTAATTACAGTCAATGATCCAGGGCTTTTCAATAGAGATGCAGATAATGCTGAAGAGATCAAGCTTGAGAGAAGTTTTGAGCACTTGCTGTAGTAAATGCACTTCCAGAAATAATGCATATAATAACCTGAAATTGTGTATGTTAAGGCTTAACTAATGACAACTTCCTATGCAAGGAAATGTAATTTCCTTCCCAAATCTTAAAATATTCTGTGATTTCCCTAGAGTTTAAATTTTAAGTAGTACTGCAACAAAGTGATAATTACAAGGTGACAAGACTACTTATATTTTCATTTGTCCAGTCTGTTTACCTTTAAAATAAATCTTATAGTACATTTACAACTTGTATGAGCTTTTTCTATAAAAAGTAATTTATATTCCTGTGAACTCAGCTTTTCAGCTATTCTGTTTTCACAGACCTGAACATTCCTCTGAGTACCCTCTGTGTTTTCCCTGTAGACACTAATGGGCTTTCAAAAATATCTCTACGACGAAGACTCATTTAAAACAGTAGAAGAAAAAATAAAATCCCCACAGTTTTCAACTGTTTGAAGACAAACATGATGTCACACTGAACTTCAGTATATCCACTTTGACAAGCTGCCTCATATCAGCAAAGCACGACATTTACTTTCTAATGAGTATCACCCGCTGCAGTAGGTCAATCCCACTGGTTTCTGTGAATTTGCCAGAGAAATACAGTATAATTTACCTTTGGTATATTGGATACTATTTCATAGGTCACTCCACAGGCATAATATATATTTTTCAAGGATATTCTCCTTTTCAGGCTCTGGGTAAAACTCTAGAAAGAAAGTAATTTTCAGTTACTGTTTTGAAAATTATTATTTATGACATCCTAAGAAATAAAAAGGTGCAATGCAAAATCTGATTACGAAGGCAATCAGAACCATAGTTTATTAAATTACATTTTTTAGCATTTATGACATTTCAAGCACTTTTTACAGCACTGTGCTTGGTATACAACACTACTAAGTTCAATCAGCTGGAAAATGGACAGTTCAAAGAAATATACCAGTACACAGCTTCACTGCAACCTATAAAAACCCAGTTTTCATTTCTCTCTCGTAAGACTTACAAAATGAAGCAAGCAGCTAAGAAAAAACATTCATTAAATTAAGAATATGAAACAAAACAAGGAATAAAAGAATATATAAACTTATTACCTGCTTGTTATAAATGTTGGCTGCAATCCTTTTGCGTAATACCAGTTCCATTGCAGCAGGGTGACTGAGCTGCACAGTCGTCTTCACTATTAGGTAAATTCTCTCATTCTGAGGAGTTACCCTATTCAGATGCACTGAATCATGGACAGAAGAGTCCCAGGCAGCAGTGGCCGAAACCTATGCAGACAAATAAAGTGGAGGAAGGAAAGGGAAATCAAAGATTCTATTACTCTAACTAAACAGGTATCATTTGCAATGATTTAACATGAAGTAAAACAATTCCTTAATGAGAGAAAAATCAGCATCATTGAACAAAGGGGAGTCAAATCACGTTTTCATAGTAAGGAATTTATCAGAAGAAGCAAAAAAGAGGTGTTAAGATACTGGGGAAAACAATCATGACCACAATTCCTGCACTGTGCAAACCCTGCCCCAAAAAAAAGTCTTCACACGGCTGGAGACAGAAAGGAAAGCAGAAGCAAGACTGGATGAAGGAATACAAATCCTACTGCTACTGTATTAAAAGTATATTAATTTCAATGTAAAATCTTCCATCCATGTTGGATTAGGTTACAACAGCCCCCACAGAGTAAACCTGCATCTGTTCTGCAAAATGTTTTTTTTTCCTTCCATCTGCCTTCTCCCCAACTTTGCTGTCCCATTTATTCTGAAAACGGTCTCAAACAATGGCCTGAGTAGGCACAGAACACAGAAGGAATCAGTTAGGAAATTCCAAAGTGGATTCAGAACCATTAATTTCCAACAATTCCCAAGCCATATATTTAAAAAACAGTAGTTTTGTGCTACAAATGAAAAAAGTTTTATTTAAGTAATAAGCTTTGCCTAGTGTGTACAATAACTCAAGTAGTTTTTTCTGAAGAATTAAGAGTCTGCAAGAGGAATGATGAAGGTGTGAGGAAAGCAGGAAAAGGGATTTTGAGTCAGGCAGTTGAATTATTCTTTTGCCAAAAGCTAAGACTTCTCATCTCTGAATCAAGGCAAAAGAGCTAACAAGTCATATCCTCTTCAATTCTAAATAAATAGGCCAGAAAATAAAGGCAGCACTAGATACAGATGGTACTTCTAAGACAAAAGAGCAATAATAATAATAATTAAATACATAGAAGTAGGAAATAAAACATAAGAAGAAAGCATTAACACAAGCTGCAGTTATTAAGAAGGAGGCTTGCTAACAATTTACCTCATCCTCACTGTGTTTTATGATCGGCAGATAAAAGAATGGGCTCCCATGCTCCTTTGGTAGTATTGAGTTAACTCCTGATGCATGGGGACCTATAAGTTGTTCATTGGCACTGAGGTCATCAGCTAATGAAACAAATGTGCAAAGAATGAAATAGTTTTATACCAAAGGATATGAATATATAGAGGCAAAGTTGTAATACAAACTTCTAATAAAGACCTACCCATAATTCATAATATATTTAATCCTACTTAATCTTATTACTATGCAGCATTTTGAAGATGATTTCAGCATACAAAAGAAATTGAGAATAGCAGTTCTGGCTACATTAGGCTTTTACCTAAACAAACAAACAAACAAAAGGTGTGCAATGACACAATCAACCCATTTAAATATCCTATTTGATCTTTAGTATGCTAATCTCTATTGATAGTAAAAAAAAAAAAACAAACAAAAAAACAAGATAAAAACATTCCTTGTGAGCATACATGAGGGAAGAGGATATTGCATTTTCCAAAAGCATATGCTAAAGCAGGTACTGATGCATTGCCTATATAAATATGTGTAGTAGCCCACTTCATTGCTGGATGTGATATGGACTGTGGATCCTCTTCTGCTTTATGTTTAAAATTAGACTTACTTCCTAAACAGTCCTTAAATGTGGAGCTACCTCTTCTCTTGTTACTTACACTGTGTATCTGTGTTTTAAGAATATATATCAATATTCTTCTTACATTTAGAACTAAATACCTTCAAAGGGAGAACACTTAGATTCTCTAAAAAATGCTCACTATAGCCCTAACAGTCTTCATTAAATGAGCTGTTTAAGACTCTACAGATACATCAGTGGAAGGAGCTCTGAAAGCATTGGGAGATTCTCCATCAGTGATTTAATGACATGTCAATTTGTACATCAAAACGCTTACAGGATTTCCTCAACTGCTGTTTGATTTTCAGGCTAAGCTTGCTTTCTTATGCTATTTTCTGTTGTATAGCCTATCACTGTACATCTGTGTTCCCTGACTTTTATCTTTATTCTACGATAGTTGTGCTTAATTATGCCAATATACACAACCAGAAGAAAAAGCACTTTACAAGCCATATCAGACAGTGTCATTGCCAGGATTTGTTTGATTTCTTACACCTTTCAGGTTCATTCTTCCATTTAACAATTTATTGACCCAAACTAACCCCCTCATTTCCCCCTCCACAAGCTTCTTAATCTGCTTTTACAACATACCATTCAGGTCAAGGAAGAGGACAGGTATATGTGTTTCCATTCCTGCAGGTGGAATCCTGAAACAAAACAAACTGCTGGCAACAAGGTAGGCAAATTCATACCTAAGCTAATTTAGGCAAACAGATCTTCATACAATATTCATTACCTGTAACCAATGGCTAAAGCTGTCAGCACTTTGACAGCTCCTCGGAATGCCTGTGTGGCACAGACAGCATTTTGTTAATCTACACACAGAGCTAAATGTAGAGCTTTGCCAAAACTCAATTCACACCACACAGCACGTGGCAGTTGCTGTGAGGACCAGAGTTTTAAACATCCTGCTCTGTTCCTTATGAAGTTAACTGGTTGTAGTTATCTCAGGTATAAAGGTCAGCAACCCTTCAAACAAATGGATATGTAACTACTGGCAGTCTTTATATCCATAAACACACTTTTGGCTATATGACCACAGTATACTTCAGGTGGATAAGGGGAAAAACAGTGAGAAAAGAGTATTGCTACATTATTTCCCAAATACTATTGGAGACATTAGTGTACACGTGATTAGAGGAGTATTTCTTGTCCATCCTTTCCCAAACCTAACATGTTGCATTGCTCGTTTTTGCATGTCAGCTCCAAAGATCTTAGTTAAAACACAGATTTAAACGAAGCTAAAGAGAAATAGACTACAAAATCAGATGAAACAGAGAACACATCCTTTGAAATCAGAGTTTCTTCCCTCTCCACCCTTTATCAATGACATTATCACGTTTTCTACCATTCGTCTTTCAATCACTCCTTTTCTGAAAGGAATCAAACTACTGGACAATTTTCTCAATTGTATAAAGTTCTAAAATACTATATTATATTCAAAGGTGATTTTCAAACCTTGAAAGCTATTTCAAAGCTATTCTATGTAATATCTTTGCTAAGCAAATCTTTCTTACATTCAGAACAGCACCTGACCTTCTAAGCCTTCTGCCAGCTGGATGCAGTTTGTAGTATTACAGGAAAATATAGGAAGCTCCAAAACATCCTTAGATTTGTACCTTGCAGCATACAAAGTTTATGTACAAAAAGCTGACAACTCCAGTGGCTTTTCTGAACATACCAGTTTGCAGGGGCACCAGGAATTCCACTGCCCGGTGCTGGAACAAACACTGCATTCCTCTCTTCCGTCAGCCCTACCCACTGTTCCACCAGCCGGGCTTCCCGTTCCATATCATCCTCAGATTTTTCTACAGTCAAAGAGATTAGGATTACACATGAGACACACTTTTTGTGGTATAGGGCATAAAGTACTTATGACAGAGACTTCAAGCAAACCTTGTTTGTTGCTGATCTTTTGGATCTGCTCATCTAAGTATTCTCTGCGTTTTATTAATGCATCAGACCACCTTTCTCGTACACAGTTTAAATCTTCTTCCTAACATGGAAATAGAGAAGAAAGTCACTAGACTATGTGGGTAAGAATAAAGGGCAGTGAATTTTGTGGTAATTTAATCAGAATTTATATTAAATGGTTTGCACGATGCAGAAAACTTTTTCCCCCGAATGACATGCACATTGATTAAGTACCTCATCACCCATGAATAGAAGTTTATTTGCTTTCAAGTCTCAAATTCCAACAGGAGAAAAGAAAATGTGACTGCCTCTGCTGCTGAACAGATTACACACCATGAGCTAATTACTCACAGAAGTGGCAATCAAACTTTTGAATAGCATATCGAAGAGGAAAACCCAGTATCATCAGCTGATCATAAGTTCTCCTGAAGATTAGATAGGTCAGCACACCCTCAAAACTGCACAAAATTCCATTGCTAGTAGCTGCTATCAGTGCAATTAAAAGATTTCTCATGCAAACAAAACCCATCATGCAATCATGCTTTGTGGTATCACAGAAAATCTGGTTGGTTCTTCTCTGTGATATGTCAGGAAGCACATAAACAGCCCGCAAGAAGTTAGTACCTCTAAATTATATTTTTGAGATTGCTAGGAAACCTAACACATCATTTTAAGGGATGTCAGCATTCTCACCTAACTGGTTTTACTTCTGTAGGACTGCCTATTAGAAAAAGGTCTTCTATGTAGAGATCTGAAATTTATTTTACTTTGGGGGGGATTTCCTCTTCTGCTCTTTCTCACCTTCTAAAATGAGTCTTCTGTTATACTGTCTAAATCGTGACTTACCACACAGAAAAACAGGGTCAAGGCTGGGTTTTGTGCAAATAAAACAAAATTGCTTCACTGAAGCTTCTGTATCTACCCCCCATTCGCATCCTCCACTCTCTCTCACTCAAGCATTTCAGAAAACAGCACAACTTAAAAGGTTATAATATTTTCTTTAGAAAACAAACAAAATATCCTATGCTGCATAATTTGCCTGGAAAGGATGCCTGCAGCTACTGGCTCTTTTCCCTGTGATATTCACAGGAAACTGCTTTCATTCTAAATTAAAGTTTCAAAGCTTTTATTCCTATAGCAATTCATGTAGCCAGTTAGGAGAGCTGACTGCAGAGTACTAGAGAAGAGAGGACACTGTAAGAGTATGAAGTCACAAGGTAAACTGAAATAGCAGTGTTTTATAGCCCAGGTAGCCTCTAAAATGCACAGCACGTGTGTATTCAAAGCCGCTTTTGCTTGTTTATTTGAGAGTTGCTGGCCATTAGCATTAGCTGTGCCCCATGCCGCAGGATTGACAGCAACAGCAGCAATACCTGGTAACTATCCATATCACCACCATCATCCTCCTCCTTCTGGTAGGAGAAAATACATTTTGTAAAACACAAAAACCCATGCATTTAGCTCAACAGAAATTCACAGAATTAACCCAAAACATGAATACAAACATTTCTGCCACAAACTTGCAAAACGTTAAAATCACAACACTCAAATAACTAGTCTTATTAATAGGTAGAAAGATTTTTTCATTACAGAATGTAACAGCTCAGCCACGATTTCAGTATTAGTGAATATGTTTATTAAAAAAAAAAACAGATAATTAAAAACCCCACAGAATCCAGTGCCAAAAAAAAAACGACTGAGCAAGCAGATCACTAATCTAATGTTTTACAGTTTCATCTGTATCCAAGGTTAGAATTATTTGTGGAACTGGATGCAAACCTTCTGACAAAAGGCACCTTGCTTCTCTGGGTGGCCCATTCCACTTGTTCTTTGCCATCACTGTTAAAATCATGCTTTATTTCCAATACGAATTTGTCCTGTATCAGCTGAAATAATTTATGCTTCTTAAGGACTTTCTTGGCTGTGTGGAATAGCCCTTTCACATTCAGTGATGATTGGTTTTGATCCTTATCAAATAACAACTTGGTGCTTTTCGAAAAGCTAAATAGTATCTCACTACATTTTCTCTACTAAATTTCTTTTTTTTTTCTGTTTTTCCCCTCCTCAACTTCCACCATCCCTGGAAGGCAGAGAAACTAATAGCACTAGGAATCTAGTATTAATCACCTCTACACACAAAGGTAAAAACAATTTCCAAATTCCTTCTGTTCTACACTTGGTACTGTATCAGTCATACATTGAGTTATTAGCAAAAAAAGAAGTAGGTTTAGCACCACATGCTCACATTACATGTATTAACCTCAAACACGTGTAAAACTGCAGATCATGTACCAGTGTGCTACAGTCCCTTTTGGAATTATGTTGGGCTGGGTGCAGAACAGCAGAACTGCACCAAAATGAGAAATTACTGCCTTACCTGGTAGCTGTCCAAGCCCCTTTGCAGTTTGGTTGATCTGGCAGTCACCCCACCTACAGAGACTGAAAGAATTGCTTCTACCATGAGAGGCAATGTTCCTGAATGCTGCACAGGTTTCACCGTCACCTGAACTCTGCGAGAATGACCCTAAGCAGGAAATTGAGGTAGAGAAAAACTAAGAATAAAATCAAAAAATCAACTTAAGCATGAATAAGATAGCAGGGAAAAGATATGTACCTGCCTAAGCTGGAAAATTCCCCCTGTGTTTACATCTTTTGCCTGATGGAGTTCAACTGCAGTGTATTCACCCATCTCATTCAATTCTTGTATGGAAATCCACATTTCTATTCTTCGAGTTACTTCATTCCATCTAAAAAGACATCCCCATAAAAATTCATGTTTGCCTCAAAGTATTTTGTGCACCACAGGTATTAAAAAACTTTTAGAAAGTTGATGGAAGCATTCATTTGTAATTTATTTGTACCTGTCTCTCAGTGTCCTAGTTTTTGCATGAAGAGAATCAACTTCCCAAACAGAGCTGCCATTGCCAGTACATCTGTGACCCCACACCTCAATAGCAAGAGCTCCTTCTGAAATGAACTCCAAAAACTCCTCTGTGACATTCACCACATAGTCCTGGCAATGAGAGAAACAAATCACATTCAACCATATTAAATAATTGTATCTTGTAAGGACACACCAAACAACTAACTTCCTGCCTGATAAAACCATACAGTTTGCATCACAAAGCTCAGCTCCAGATATGAACGTTGTAAAACCTCATCGTCTCAGTAATTCATGCTTCTGCATACTGTATTTCATACTTTGAAAATTTCCATAGAAGTGATGTCACAGCTCCAGTGATCTCTTTCAAGCTACTGAGCTTGCCAAACAAGTACATAATCAGTTGTCATTATATAAACAACAGCTTTCTCCACACATTAAAGATGACATCTGAATTTAAAAGACCACTAATTAAAAGATCTTTTCCTTTTGCTACATTTTGGAGAAGTGATTAAGTGAAATACTACGGCATTCTTAAGCATAGTCAAAAGTCCTTAGTTATACGACTTGACTCCCTCCTTCTTCCCCCAGCAAAACAAGGCTCAAACTCTAAACAGTTTCTCTCAAATGTATGATCCTCCTGGGAGCACTATTTCATAATAAAAATACTTACCTTACAGTGAGAGAAGGTCACTGTAAAATGAGCATCTTTGCTCTGAGGTGAAGGCACATCTGGATCTACCACTGGTGCTGCTACTGTTGACTCGCACTGATCCCAAAACGTGTATTGACAAAAGACAAAGTTGGACAGGTTAGGTGGCAGTCCAGTTGCTTCTTTTATTTTTACCTGAGGAGACAAAACAGATGTTGTCATGAATATGATTGTTTCTTCTGCAACTGCGAATTGAAGATCAACATCCAAGAAGTTTTAAAGGACAGTAAGGACATTCCCATTTAGGAAATCTTATTTTGCGTATACAGAAATGTAAATGTAAGGACCTCACCCATGTACATGTTTTGTTGAGGAAGCTAATAAGCTTGAGTGGAGAATGAAATGTTTTATCACAGAAGAAACTAAATCCATACACCACCCACAGATACAACATTAGATGATCAAACTTCAAGGGATAGTTACAGGGAAAAACTGTTTCTTCTTCTGTGTCTGCTAAGAATAGTCCTTGTAACACCAGTACTTATGACACAGATGTGCATCTACTAGAAACTAATACAAATTAAATCAGCCACTGGCAACCACTGACTGGCCTACCCTGAGCTGGAAGTCTCACCTTTTGGAGTCTCTTCAGCAAGCAATAGTCTACATAGCTTAGTACTTTACATCAGACTGACCACATAGTTACAGCGGCCTGAAACCGTAAACTTCATCAGGTGTTATCACTCACCCTGCAGGAGAGCTTTTTCGCTCTGTGAATAATTTCTCCATTGTTATCCATGACTTCCAGACTCCCACTCTCACTGGAGTTCTCAGACGAGTCATCTCCTTCTACCACACGTTCTGGGACAGAGCCAGTGACACGCATTACTTCAACATGCAGCCGCCCTGCAACCTGAAGGCAATTACAAAGAGAACATACATGGCCATTTGAAAAACACTTACTCACTGGGAAACAGGAGGCACCACTTGCTTGTTAAACTCCTGGTGCACAGGGATCGTCCCAGCACTAAGAGCCCCTCGGGAGTGCTCAGTGTGCCCAGCCCGGCCCTACCTCGCCCTGCTGGCTGATGATGGGCACGGCGTACTGCAGCTTCACATCATAGAAAAGGCACTCCAGAAACACGTTGGCAACGCCAATCAAGTTGTGGTTTTCCTGTGCTTCATAGAAAGGATCACCTCTCTTGCCAATCAGCTTCCTTATCTGTTTTAGAGATATTGAAAGAGATGTCACAAAACCGCCAGCGTGGGAACAGGAGATCAAATGACCTCATAGTATTAAAAGATCATGGCACAAAAATGACTTCACCACCCAACTTTTCTGTTCCTTCCTGTTAGACAAACAGAAAGAGACTGGAATCATAAAATTTGAAATTAAATCTTTGAGATGAGGCATTATATAATCCGTTCTTTACTAAGGGATATGATAATCTGCATATTTTAGCAACATCAAGGCAAAGCAGACTTTACCGTAAGCAATTACAGAAGACATTGATTTCAAGATGTTTCACCTTTTCTGCTCTGCTTACACTTCTTAAATGAGAGGTCAAACCATCCTCAGGTTGTGCTGGCTACCACTACACGGGTAAAGGGAAGGTGCAGGATGACTCCTACTTAAACCTGCAAGTGTTTTTATGACTCCCAACAGAGCTGAGATCACACCTGCAGCATTCCCCATACAGCCACAAAGAATTCATGCATATTCCTAGCATGATATGCACTCCTCAGTGTATTTGTTAGTTCCTTCCCTTCTTCTCCTCTTTTGTCTTCAACACATGCAGTTGACCTACGTGTTTCTATGTAGCACATAGAACACATGCATTATGGACGACATAGGTCATGGAAAGGATGATCCTGGCTCAGGCAGACATAATGTATTCAAATATGTGCTATCAGTTCTTACTAAAGTCAGCAGCAAAATCATCGTTGTCTTCAATGGGCACAGATGAAGTGCTTGACCTCCCCTGTGTTATGATTTTAGAGATTCCCATTGTCCCGTCCAAAGCATGTAACAAAGGTACAAGAGTTGTTCAAACATATTTGAGAATGATTCTTGATACAAGTAATTTAGGTGCTTCCTATCAGTCACAAGACAGTAAGATACGCCTCCTATGCACCTCTACCTGGATACTTAGATGGTGTCTTCTGGAATACCAAATGCCATGTCTCTTTACAGCAAACAAGCAAGCTATTGACAAATCTCATGCTTATGGGCCAAGGTTAATGTGCTACTTAAATTCTCACAAAACACCATTTGGTTTTGATGGAAATACTGAGGTAGACTAAGTATCTTCAACTGATTTCTTCACTGCTTTAAGGCTGGGGAATATACAAATGAAATTAAAGAATATTTCATAGTTTAAAATCAAGTTTTATCCCATAGTATGCTCTGCGCCTTAAGTGTATCTAAGCAGCCTCCTTGTTAGCTTCGACACTGACTGCAATTTAATAATTTTATTTCTAATGCAGCTTGCTGCTTCCATTCAGAACTGGTGGTCATCTGCATGCCAGGTAAACATATGCTCTTAGTGGCATTGTCAGTCACTGCCTCAGCACAACTATATCTGACCTCAGTGCACTTAACATCTGAGAACACAAGTAGGATAGGACATACCTGTGTTTTATTATGCATGGGCATTTTGAATATTTAGTATTAGTCAGACTGGTTTTGTTCTGGCTTTTAGTTAATTTGTTTTGGTTTTTAAAAATAAAACATAGTACCCTAACCTTTCATACACAAAGTCATTGCACTCGCTCTCTACAACATATTAAAAGGGGTTTCAAGACAAACTCAATCTTTGATCCATTTTGAAAATATATAAAATACCTCAGGAATTCTCTCCTTCCACTCTTGATAGAGGTCTCTCATGTCAATCAATTTGTTCTCTAGTTTCTCAATAGTCCACACTTGAGTACCTTTTCCTTTTCTTCTCACTTGAATTGCAGGCTCGCTTACTATTGCACCCCTCTAAATCACAAGAAAAAACAATCAGTGCAGGAAAGGTGCATTTAAGTTGTTAAACTCTTCACTCAAATTGCATTCCTAGAAAGGAATAAAATACAAAATACGCAGCTTCTCTCTGCATGCCAGTCATGCTACTTCTGTCCTCAGCCATGGCAGGGCCTAAACATCTCTGAGGATCCAGACCTCTTTATCCTTCTCAAACAACGACCATTCCCACAGGAACATTAACACAATCAAAGCCCTTAGGACAAGCATATTATCCTAACTGCTATTATATTTACAGCAGCACTGTAAAACCCTTTAAGACACAAAATTGTAGGAAACTAACAAAACCCAGTAATTTCAGTAGACCTAACTAAAATGCAGGTTCTGCAGCAACAGAACACAAATGTCTGTTCATAGCCTGCATGCACATAAGGTGATCATACACTTGAAAACAGCAAGAGCCATAATTAATGCTCTCTTGCCATTTTTATGTAATTACTCACTTTCAATATATTAGTCAGGTAGTACTTCTATTTTGCCTATGCATAATCTAACAAAAGTAACATCTTATGGTCTCAAGCTGGATGAACGTTATATATGTCTACATAGTTTAGTCACAAAGCTACATTTTCCAGCATTCTTTGTTATCATTACCTTTTTGTTGGCACTGAGGTTTTCAGCAGGGATCTGAAGTGTTACTTGATAATCTGTTAGCTTACTCATTTCTTCTGCTAAGAAGTTTGCTTCTCTCACCAGAGTATTTGCCTTTACTATTTGCTCTCGAAGTTTAGCCAGGCTCTGTCGAAACAATTCATCCCTGTGGTGCAGTAGGTAACATAAAAAATACACAGAAACCTATTTCTATTATTGGAAAGCTGCAAATAGAGGTGCTAACAAAGACTTTTCTGAAACAAGTGTAAGAGGAAATGCTGTGTAGCACTGTGTCAAGAAACACAAAACAGACAATTTTATTGAGGAAAAGCAGTGATCACGTACTAAACAAACAAATTACTGTTGAGGCACGTCTAGTACGGTAATGCTCAAATAAAAGGACACAGTAATATGGGAGCTGGTACAGTGATGATTTGTTTAAAGCCCTGAGGACATTTTGAATTTTCAAGAAATGAAATAATTGCACCTTTGTCTTTAATCTGGAGTCCTGTTCCACGGAATCTACCAGTCCCAACATGTGAGACTTCATCTTGATAAAATCTGCTCTTCCTCAGGTCGTGATGTTAGAACCTGCAACCACTGCAGGCCACAGCTTTGTATCACATCAAGGGCTTTGCAGTGCTACAGACCACAGATCTCCCTCCCCTTACTCAAGTGTACACATTAAAAAAATATAAATTAAAAAATCTTAAATCCTATTTGCCCAAGCTATCTTTTAAGTAACAGATGAATGAGCACAGGTTAAAGCCTGTGCACTCAGTTTCTGGACAAATTCCAAAGAGGTTTCTCAGGCCTGTCTGAGCAAATCTACTCTAACGTAACACCTGGCAAACCTGCTATGACACATACTATACATACACCTCTGTACTAAGATAAGCCCTCACTTGGGATTCTCCTCTTTAAATTACGTTTTTAAATTATCACAATTATCCTCTGAGCAAAGTTCATTCTGCCTTTCTTTGTAATCTCAACAGCACTTACTGTGTCTCATCACCTTTATAAAACTCATGATCAAACTTTGAATATTTCAGTCATCAGCTCTCCCTGTATGATTTTTTACCCTTTCTATGCAAAGTCCTACTGAAATATGCTATGTGTTGAGCACATACATTTCTCATTTCTACAAAACACCTTACATTGTGCACAGTTGTAGGAGGAACAAGGGCCTTCCTATGAATATAGGCAAAGCTTGCCGGCTGCTAACATCCCTCAGTCACCAACAGAATTCCACTTGAGTGGTTATCTTTTTCTAAAAAATCCCAAAGAATGGCTAATTCAAACTGCACTCTGACAGTCCCCTGATACCACAACCAAAGTGGTAAACAAGGTAGCAAGCAGCCTTGAATTTTAGTGCCTTCAACATGCTAAAACATGCAGCTTTGTCTCTCTCCCCTACCCAGCCTAGGTTTGCAACAGTGGTGGGTTTTACTGGATCTTAAATAGCTGCTACTATCAGTGGATTTTAGTAACTTTCTCCATATCTCCTCCCAGCATTAGACAGAAAATTCCTTTCTCTCTGCCTCTTCTTTCTGTTATCCAGGCTATCAAAATTAAATAAGCAATTCCAGACCATGAGAATGACACATTCCACAGACAGCTATAATTTTAGACTCACACAGAAAATTAAGGTCATCAAGAATTAATCACAAGAAAGTATTTGATACTGAGAGTGCACTACACCTACAGCCACTGCAAGACAACTGCCTAACTTGAGAAACAGAAGGCAGCTTTGATCTGAGTATATAAGTGCTGTAAGAGCCATTGGATCCAGCTACAGCCAGTTGCTTCCTTAATCTGGGACACCAGCATCTGGAAAGTTTTTTGGGAGGCTCCCACACCACAAGGCTCCCACAAGAACCTTAGCTAGATTCTTGAGAAAGGAATGGTTTAAGACTGTACGGAGAACTTACAAGTAACTCAACCTATTATTATGGGCAGTTCTTATAACACTTGTGTTTTTCCAGATACAGCTGTGCCAAAACCCTTCCAGAAAGTTAGCAAAAAAAAAGTATCAGATAGGATTTCTTAATTCTTACTCCATGAAACACATGACAAGCTCCACTAGGTATTAACTTGAGCAAATACTCACTGAACATGAAATCCTGAAACAATCATTTAAGCCAGAAGGAGAAACAACTGACACTCACAAGGTATCACTGCAAGTCTTTGGGGTTCCCAGTGCCAGACACAGGATAAGCTGGACTAAACCTCTGGTCCAGTACACCACCCCAACAAATAAAATTTGTACACAGTTACAATGGGTAAACTTTATGCCAACAGGATTTAACACCAGGCCAGGTATCATTTGTGCTTCCAGAGCCAGCAGAAAGCTGGAATAACCTCTGTGCAATATGTTCCAGCTGATCTGATAGATATGTGCCCACATCTGATACCCATCAAATTCATTTTGCTGGCTGATCCAGTAGAGCCCAGCTTCATTTGCAACAGCAACAGAGAGACAGCTAAAACTGCACCAATCAAATCCCCTGAAATCCAGACTCTTGGAACTTTTGCACATTTTTCATATCCAGTCTTCCCATTCTTCCCTGGATTTCTTGCCCTCTGGCCAGTTGGCTGGTAAACATGTCTCAGCAACATGTTGCCATGCTTTTACAGCAGAAACCACTCAAAGATTTTTTTTTCTGGTTTCTTATTTAAGAAGATTCACTTTTTCCTCTTTTTTCAGCAGCCAAAACCTCTTCTAGAACTATAAATAAATAAAAAGTATACCTAAGAGGATCTTCTGGAGGAGAGGAAACTGATACTGAGTTCTTCCAGAAAACTGCTTATTCAATGGCAGTTCCACTAAAACATTATCAGATTCCTCACTGATCACTCCAAAGAGAATCCATTCTCCTCTTTTTTACAATGCAGCAAAATACAGGCTTCAAGCAGTTCAACATCCATGAAATGAACAGGCATTCACCCATGAAATTCAGAGGCAAAACTTGTTCAAAGTACAGCTTCTCCTCGGAAACATCTAACAACTACTGAGAAGTAAAAGCTGACAGAACACTTAGCCTTGATATCACTCCAGATTCTCTTTTTTTATGTCAATACATGGCTATGGTGGTTAATTTTAAGTGAATCAATTACCATTTTTTCTTCTCAGCTCTCAAGGACAGGCAAGTTTTTTGCTACTTCCTTTTCCCTTCTGCAGCATCTTTTTAGAGGTACTGCCTCCCTTGCCAGTAAGCCCAGTTCTCTTCTCTGCTACTTCAGTGCGTTACCAATGATTTCTTGATGGCCTTGCTGTGCTCAAAGCAGTTCTAAACAGAAAGGGCTCCAGCTAACACGTTTCTCACTCCGCACTCCTTGTGCAGCTCTAAAAGAGCCTGCAAATCCCTGCCACGACTCTGCAACATTTTACATCTAGTTCCCAATGATTCCATTTTTAACTTTTACAGGGACAAACAATTATTTTAATTAATGTTGAATCATAGGACTATTTCTCCCTACACTTGCCATGAAAAACATTCTAGTCATTGCTGGTCAACAGTTAGCTATTTGTTTAGGTTTTTTTCCCAGGCTAAACTGGGCAGAAATTACAAAACAAAATCTTGCACAAAAACTAAACCAAGATCTGTTCTGTTCTATTTCTAACACTCTCAACTTGAAAGCTGCAAAACAATCTTGACTATCTTGGTTTAGATCCCTCTTTTAAATGGATTTGGTTTTTTAATGGCGAAGAATAAAGCAAAAACAATTACATAGAAAAGAGCACTCAAACTCACTACATATAGAAAGAAACACTGTGAATAAGGAAGCTTCTGTTTTGAAAGAAACAGATGAAAAAAATGTACAAGAAACCTGTTAGAATATCTAAGCATCCTTCCTGCTGAATTAGCCCCATGACAGAATACTCACTGGTATTCATAAAACTTAAATCATCTTGGTTGCTGCCCCTTGAGCTTTTCTCCGTGGAGCTGGCATCATTCTCTCCTCAATGATACCAAGAGTAAGCTTCTCTCATTGTCAAAATGCAAACACTCTGCTCACATCTTCCTAGACTACATTTTAACTCTCCCTGCAAATCTCATTATGGTCTTTCACTGAGGCTGCATTCAGGTACCATGCTGTTCCTTTGCAAAGAGGCCAGTTCACCTCATGGCAAGCCTTTAATTTCCTAAGCAGCTCAACCAGAGCAATTCTCTTCTAAAGCTGGGCTTACGATTAGAAACACATACATATAACACATATGGATCCCCATACTCTGTATTTTTTATGTTTTTTTATTGCAAAATATTATGCTCTCATTGTATACTTGCAAAACACAATAATCCTTACTGGACTCCTTAGTCTTAGTTGACAAATTTACCTTTCTGCACTATTCTTTCCTTTTTTCCAAGAACTAAAACAATAATTGCTAAACCAAACATTTCATAAGCCGTTTTCAAATTTTAAAAAAAAAGAAAAAAACCAAAAAACCTCACAGAAAACCGACCTATAAGACTGCTCAAAAAAAAGCTACATTTTTATGTCTTTTTTGACTTAAATCTTGCACACATTACGCATCAGAATTCAACCCTAAACAAAATGCTAATGCTTTGGTGGATGAGCTGATCTTGTTCTGCACATCAACTCCACAAAAAGTATTATTGGTTTTGGACGGCAGGTTCAAGCCCCATCTTTCACCCTCTCAGTAATCCTTACTAATTTTTTTGTTTTAACTCCAGTATTCTCACCTCTCCTCTGTCCAGAGATTCACTTTCTGCTGTGCAGCCTGAGTAGTGTAGGAGAGCCTGTCGCTGCCGTGCTGGTGCTGCCTTTCTGGGGAGAGCTGCTGCCGCAGCAGCTCCAACTCGCGCTCGTACATCACGCGCTGCTCCTCCAGAGCGCTCCGCTTCTCCTCCAAGTACTGCTTCTCCAAGATCTGGACCACATTTTGTACTGGGTCTAAAAAGAAGGGAAGGAAAAAAAAAGATGAAAAAAAAATCCAGGAAATGTGAGAAAACACCATTTCAGCATTACAGGACACCCATTATTTAGTTGGTAACAGCAACCAATATACCCCAGGAGTCTTTGCAAAAACAAATTACACCCCAAAACAAAAGCCAAATTATTAAATATTGCATTAAATAGATAAATCCAAACAAAAAATAAAAAAACAAATGGCATGCAAAAGGCTAGAACAATGGTTAAGACCCTTGTCCATTGTATATTTAAGTGCTGTATAGTTATAATATATTCCAGATTCCCAGTAGGAAAAAAAGCATAGATGGAAAAGGAAACAAGTTAATAAGAAAACAAAGCAAAACACAAGGGAAGATGATGTTAACCAGCGGAGGAAACGACTAAAGGAAGTAAGAAGCAATTTACTTTCTCTGTTTTGGCAGAGAATGAAACATGTTGGAGAGCTGCAGATGAAAACTGAGACAAACAAATGGTCTGACTGGTCTCACATCACACTGCACTAATGTGCTGCACAGCACTGAGGCAGACAAAATATGTCCTGGGGGGGAGCTTCTGCATTTAGCTTTACAAACCACGTCTCATCTCGGTATCAACATAGAACAAATATCCCTTTGGATATTGTATCCTGAAAAAACTGCTTGTGTCAATCAGCTAAGGATAAATCTGAAGTGCATTCAAATTAATGAAACATTACTCTGTCTGTTCCTGGGGTTAGGTCCAATGCCAGCCTGTGCCTCTGAAAGAGCCATTTAATAGAGTAAGCTCTATGTGCTATCAGTATATATACCAGGTTCATGAACACATCTCTGAAAGCTCAAATACAGCAAAAAAAGTGGTTTGCAAGAAGAGCAATCTAGACGACTGAGTGACAGCACACCACAGAACAGATTGATGATTCTGTACACCACAAGAGGAAGGGAGAGGAGTTCCAAAGCTGGAGTGGTGGACTGTTAGGGGAAGCAATACTGCAGCTGTAGGACACGCCAGGATTTTCAAATGCAAAAAAACTTCAGCTCTAAAATAACTGTTTGTCATATCTCTTCCATTTCATTAATATACTAAAAAAAAAAAAAAAAAAAAAAAA
>VYXC01005150.1:613876-719768 GCA_013397175.1 Platysteira castanea | reverse complement strand
AGCTGCTACAACTTTTAAGGATGCCAGTCTGTCACAAAGGAGGGAGAAAAATAGACCTAGGTTTAATTACACTGTCCCACTTTGGAATTAGAGGTGTGCCACTCAAATCCCACAAAACCAAAAAACCAAATCTGTGTGATTTAGTTATAAACCATCTTCCCTTTGCTTTTTCCAAACACTTCTGCAAATTGCTTCCGTGGCCCTGACCCTACTCATGGAAGAAATCACTGGCTTCACAAAAAGGCATCATAAATACCACCACAATGGTAATTGTAAAACATAAAGTTAAAAATCAGTCGGTATAAACAGCAACCAAATAGCAAACTAGTGATGCATAAAAGTGTCTTAAAATAACCAGAAATATTACTTTTTAGTACATGACATTCTCAGAAGGAAGTTAGCTATTATTAGCTTTTAAAACAGACAGAGCAACAAAAACCCGACTGAACCAAGCTCTAAAATTCTCGACTACAAACCAAGTTATTAATGTTCATCTGCACCATCATTACCCTTCCAATTCTTCCAGATAATACCAGAACTACCTTAAAATACATGGGTTTTGCTGTATAATTCCCAAACCAATTTTAATTATATATAAGACTGTTTGAGAAAATCAGGTATTACGCAGATGATAGAGAAGAGACATGGAAGAAATTAAAATCCCTCCACTGTGTCTGCAAACACAGGAAATGAATCCAAGGCTGACTCATTAAGATAAGACTTTCCTAAACTGCTCAAAGAACAGCTATGAGTTCAAGGAGCAGATTTCATTATATAAAAGTGATCTTTTCAGCCACCTAGATTTACAGGATCACAACCACCATAGGATCAAATTACACCATGATAAATATTTGGAACAAGACGCAAGAACCTAGTATAAAACTTTCCAATTGCAACATAATCCTGTACTGCTTGGGAAAAGAAGAAAAAAATGTGGGTTCTGCTTGTATTGTAAGGCAAAAGGTAAATTCACAGTTTTAGAAAACTTCTTAATTTAGCTTCTGAAAGAGTTTACAAAGAAAACCCTAAACCTATCATAGGAAAAAGGTAAAATATGGTGTGAGTTATAAACAACCTACATAGAATTTGAAGAAATAAACAGTCAAGTTTTTTTACAATTCAAAAGAACTACAATAGTGTTTAAATTAAATTTAAACACTGTGTTCTAAAATTTTAGCTTCCTCATGCAAATTAAGGAAGATTCTACCCAGTGTCTGCCAAATACACAGCAAATTCCATACAGTGTTAAAAGTTCCAGGTCCCAATCCTTTACATATTTATGTGACAAGAGTTCAACACCCTGAAGAAAATATTCATATGCAGTTAATCCCCTGCAAAATCATAGACTACCAACACTGAGCATAAAGATGTATTTTCTTCATAGGATGAACAGCATTTATTACCTTGCTACAATGTCACTTAATTCACATCTGGAATCTGTTAATCCAGTCACACTGATGCTGAATAAATTCCCTAAGATTTCTTGCAAGCATATTTTTCTAAGCAAGTTAGAAGAGGGTTGTAATACAGGCTGCTTTGCTAAGTTTTATGAAAATCCTCTCCCTGAGCTGTAACAGTTTTGTTTGCTAAAATGAGGAGCTGCCTAACCTAATCACACTGTTTACTTAACCACTGCACAGTATACCAGAATAAAGTAAACTTCTTTGATGCATTCTGTGTTTGACCAGCATCACAAATTAGCAGTACAAAGCTGATCTGACAGAATCCCACAAAGAAAGTTAACATGCTGAAGGAAGGAAAGAATCTGGATGTTTTCTTTACAGCAGTTTTCAAAGTTACACATTTTCCTCAGAGGTTCCTTGGAGCCGGATGGCGTCTGTGACACTGTTGTACTGGTCACATGCCATAAAAACAAATGTCTTTGCACCCTGGAGAAGCCGGGCTATTTATTTAAAGAGGATTATAATTCTCAAACAAATCCGGGGAGAGGAGAACCCAAAAACCAAAACAAAGGAAAACCAAACCCTCTTGCTTTGGGCTGTATCTATATAAGCTTATAAAATAATTATCTAATCAAATTTTTAAAACACCTGTTCATTCTCCCCTTAGGACTTCTCCAGAGAATATGTATAACAGAATTAACAGTCTTCAGTCATTTGGTTATTTCTTCTTCCTTACCCATATTTATTTTTCATTTTAAGGAAGAATAAACAAATGGTGCTGTAACAAAGCTGCTTTACTTCTTACACAACAAACTGGAAGCCTGTCAGAAAAAAGGTACTTAAGCTATACCATTGAGAAAGTGCTACTAGGTTCTGTTTATCTAACTTCAAATCAAAAGACCAGGCTATGATCCTCACAGTCACTTGTTTTGTTAGCATTTTATTATCATTTCCTACTCCAATTTAGTTAAGCAACACCTATGTGGGAGTGAGCAGAAATATCAGAAATTGGGATATGACACTTCTGTAACAGTGTGACGTGTACGACTGCAAACATTTGCTCTGCAGTAGGGAAGAAAGAGCTTTAAGGAACAGCAAGGTCTGAACTGTTTTTGACCAAGACACAGAAAGCAACCAAGCAAAACAGAAACTGGCCTGGACCACAATCAGACAAGCTTACTGAACTAAAATGTAAAGACACTGGAATGTTGTGAAGAATAGTTTCAATCAGCTGGATAACAACACATGGAAAACCAAAAAATGTGACCCCCCTGTTTAAAGAACACTGACTCATTGTAGACTGATACACTTCTGTCAAATCTCCAGTTAGTAACAAGCAGATCAAGCATCAATTAATGCTTTCAGACTTTTCCAGCAGCCTCATGCACGAGCCAGTTGAGTTCAAAACCTTTGTCCCAGTTTTGGCACAGATATAGGATGGATTGAGGCCTTAAAACAGGCAACAGAATCTTCACGAGGGATGACAACACTGAAGACCACCAGGATGGCAGATTCATCTGAAATTCATCTGCTGGTATGAGTGAACCATAATGAGAATATTTCTGTTATCAAACAGCAATTTCGTATCAATTTAAGTGACCTGACCCTGTAACTCACACAAGCAATCTCATTAAAAATAAAACTGTAAAAAATCTGCAAAGCACTGCTGCATCGAATATATGAAACCATTATGCTATACTCAATGGCAAAACAGACAAAGTAAAAGAATAAGAGGAGATGAAATAAAAAGTAAATGCTGTATTTCAACATGTAAACCACAGCAAACAATGGAAATACTGTGGAGATATGAAGAAAGGAGAACAGAAAGCAATGAAACACCATCTACTGTGTCTTCTTGGTCAGGGAACAAACCCCAAGGTATTTGTCTCTCAGATTTTGTACATTAAAACACCTGTACAAAGCATTCAGTAGTGTACCAAGTTATTCAGCACCTCTTCATACTATGAACTATGACCTGCCTTCTGGAAATCATGAAAAAGCCATATTGTTTTATCTACGTTACACCATTATTTTATCTATATTATTATATCTTACTGTGTTGTTCCAAAAAAAGCATCACGATTTGTTTTAACAAAGATGAAATGAAATACTGAGAGTGATCAAGTGTTGAAAAACAAGCTGGCATTTGCCTATTGGTTTGTTATTATTTTAATGTTTTTCCAATAAGGTTGAAATTATGTCAGTAATACTTGATAGAAAACTAAGGATGAAGCTAACTGAGCCATATATGGTGCACCCCCTTTTTCTGCAGTAACTTGCAAAATCAAGAACTCAGTAAACTTGGATGATGATTTGACAGGCATGTGGTTACAACTCAGCTGCACTATAAAGGAGAGCAGACATATAGATAAAACTGTGCGTCAGGGCACAAACCAACTACTGATTTGTGTGTGTATTTATACCGAGGACATAGTTTTTTACATATATATAGTTATATATGTTTCATATTTATACATGCACACACTTAACATTGTTTCTGTAAAATATCTTATCCTGAAAATCCTCCAAAGGCCCCTTGAACAAGTGCACTGCTTGTTTTACCCAGCAATTGAGTTCCAGGTGGAATTTTTTAGACAATCCAAAAGAACATTTTTATCTGGCAGTTGCCTTACCATTACTATTTAGTGTCTTCATAATAACTTCCATTTGTGCAAACTCGTAGTTGTAGTCCGGTTCTGAAGAAGCTTCACTAGCTGCATCCAGATCATGCTCTCCTAAGGAAGTTTCTTTCTCAAGGTCTTTCAGCCAATCTCGACGTTTCCTCTTTGGTAAATTGATTCTGCGTAAAAACAGAAATTCAGTTTATACAAAAAGTTTATGTGGAACAATGAAAGGAAAAAAATAGGCTGAATCTAAAGTGGGTGAAATATAAACGTCAACTATTACCTAAAAAAGTGGTTGTTTCCCCATAATATTCTATCTCCATGCCATAACTGAGTGACAGAACATACCAGTGCACCATTTACACAGGATCTGAAAGAAGAAAATACAATTCCAGTGAAATCCTGAAAATAAAAGATTGAAGAGATGCTATTTCTCCCATCTACTGACAGACATTTGTATATGGTAACAAACCTGCCAGGTTCTCATGAAAGGAACAGTGGGAAAGTTACTGGTCTGACTCCTACTGTTAGAATGAGCACCTTTCCCCTCTGCCTCTGGCTAGTACAACTCTCCAGTAAACATATAGACAAGGTTGATTTTGGTTGCAAAGTTTTCTTTAAATGCCTGTTTCTCAAACTGGGTCACTACCTGTTTCTTATAAACATTCTGAACTTGACTGTATGCAAATCCTACTGATAGAGCCCTCCAAGAAACAACTTAGTCTACATTGAGTTGCAAAACACGCTCTTAAAATATTCGGCATTCAAGCATAAGAAAAGATTCTTAGATTCAAGCTTTATTCTTTCAACAAGTGACATCTCTATTAATAACAGGGGTCTATTTTTGTGAACATCTGGTATACTGCTGTATTTCTTTGTAGCTTTCTTTGTATTTAAGTTTCAATCACAAAATGGGAAAAATTGAGCTGTTGAACTTCTGCATGTGTGAGTCATAAAGCAGACCATTTTGTTTGAAAGGGGGAAAAAACTTCAGTAAAATGAAAAAGGCCTTTTTAGATGCAGTGTTCTCATTTCAGCTGTCTCACGTAAGTCAATACAGACATGTAAGCATTTCATTTTAAATCAGATCTTTATTTAACTTTTTTCAATGAAATTCTGGTAGCTAAATTTCTGATGATACTATTATCTTAAGAAGAGTTACTTAAGCATTGCAGATCAGGCACGAGTAAAACAAAATATGTTTTTTCTACTGACTTGTGCCTTTGTTCCTGCCAGTCAAAATGATTGATTTCCAGTACAGTAACACTATCTCCACAAGCCTGAATCTCATCTGTTTGAAATTTTGTACTGTAGGCTGCAGAAGAAAAGTACAAATGCATTTTACTAAAGGAAGAAGGAAAGAAATTGGATTTTTATGTGTCTCTCAAACTTTAGTTTCTCATTCTGATACTAATCTGTACATTATTTAGATACTCAAATTTCAGACAAGCAGCATGACTATTAACAAGGACAAAGGTACTGGTTATCACATGCCATTGGAGATCAAGTGACAAAGACATTTACAATTCCACCCCAGGAGCCACAATGCCCCTGGAACAAAAAATAATTAAAATACGTAAGTAGAAACAAAAGGTGAAACGTGACTCTACACTGCATATTAACTAGACACAACAGTAATTAAGGATTTAGAAAAGAATTCAGATCTTTAAAGCACATATACTGAACTTTACAACAGGAACTACTCACGAGGCACCATTTTTCTGCCATCAAGATACAGGCTACTATCCCATCACACAGGCCAAGGACAGCCAGAGGCGTATCAGGGACCTCACTACTACCCAAGATCTAGACAGGCAACGGCCCCTCACTCCTACCAAATACCTTCTTTAGATGGCTTATGTCAAGCCAAACCACTGATAGCCTGTTGCCCTGCAGAGTGGGTGGGTGGGTGTTCACGTGTGCAGGGAAATCTTAGTTTTATCACTGAATTTTCCTCTAAGTATCTGTTTAAGTCAACTGTGTTGAAAATACTCATTGATCAGAACATAAGATATTTCTGTCTGTGTAAAATAAAAATGCATGAAAGTCATCTTCTATCAAAGAATAGCAAATTTCTGTTTCAATGGAAAGTGCTGCTGATCTTCCTTACCTTGCATTTTCTTTTGGTATGAGTGTAACTTCTCCATCTAAAGCAATATCAATCTCACAGTGTTCTGGTTGGATTCCTATACCAAAGAGCTGAATATCCTGAGAGGTATCTGCACCAACTCTTGTGTGATCCTAGAAAACAAGCTGTTACTAAGAGACAAGCAAACGACCACTGTTGACATAACTAAGAAAATATTAGCTGAAGTGCTGAGACTGCACAGTTTGTGTGTCTGTTGAGCAGAAATGGTGCCACAGCAGATCTGAAGACTGCAACAGTCACACACAAACTGTTGTTCTGCCCTGAACTGCATATTCATAGTTTTAGCTAAAGTAAAATTAAACAGTTGACACACAAATTCTGATTTAAAAGTATTCTCATACTTTGCCTGCATGCATACATTAAACACAAAAACCAGAAGAAAACCAACCACGTCATATAGGCATAATTAAGAGAACAGCATGGATAGTAAAACAAGGTGCAGAGTTCTCTGCTTTTCAGAAGACAGCTAAACAGCAACTCAACTAAAAGTATTATTCTCTACATAATTCCAAGTCATATTTTAAGTTCTGCTGAAATAGTTTACTTTGTTAGTGTTTGAGAGGTTGCGTTTTATTTGCTACTGTTCAAATGCAGAAGCCCTCCTTCAGCTACCAAAGAAGAAGAGTAGCTATAAAAACAGACAGAATAGTCTTTCATGTATTATTGACAAGTAGCTCACATTTTCCTACAATCTTACTAGGTTTGTAGTTGACACTACTTCACTCTGACATGGGAAATGCTAAACAGAATGGTACAAAAGCTAATGACACTGGGAAAATACATTCCTGTAAATTTTTAACAGTGCTTCTCTTAACCCCCTCTCTCATGAGCTTCCCTGTCACTGATGACTATGTTACTCTTACTGATTACTAGTAAACATCATCTCCTTATGATTAACGCTTTGCATATTTAAAGCAATCCCCAGCTCCCTAACAAAAAGCATCTAACATGAAGCTCTTGCTTCAGGTTCAGGCCAGAAGGCAACCCTACGCACATCCTGCCTGAAAAAGCTAGAACTGATCTCAACACTGGCACACACTGAGCATTTCTCCAACTGTTGGTAATCATGAGATCAGTTTGGAAAACGGTGAAGCTGAACTGCAAAGGGAGAACAAAAGCCTAAACAGTAGGAGGAGGCCTATCCTATTTTGCTGCAGCAAAAAAATCTACATCCCCTCTGAGTAACAAATTAGAACCAGAAATTCAAAACAAGTGTCCGTCCATTCTGTGTAAATATCCAGTTCACATCCTTACCTTTAAATAGTAAACCAAAAGCTCGTTGAGCGCAGGGTCTGCATTCAGGTTCACCAGATAACACTTGTCATCCCCAACCTTGATACCTGATGACTCGAGGGAGATTCCCATGCTCTCCAGCTGTCTTTGCCTCTCCTGCAAGCACAAAAATAGGTTAATCTTGCCTGCTCAATATGTAGGGACAAGCACAGAGGAACTAAAGCTGAAGATGCACCACCAGACACTGGTCAGGTGCCATAGGGTCAGTAGAATTTAATTTTACACACCAACCACAAAAGTCAGTTATCCTCAAACACTTGCCTCCCCAAAGTGGAGCTTACTTAGGCAGTCCTATTAAATTTATTAGACTTACCTGCACAGCTCAACAGTGTTGAGTTTATGAAACCTACTTATAAGTAGGCTTTGAGTCTTTATGTTAGCAAAAAATGAATGTCAGTTCCAATTACTTCAAAGGTAATCATAGTCATAGATGACTTAGAAAACAGCATGCCACAGTTTAGGCTTATTCTTTTGCTGTTTTATTATTAATTCAGATAAAGCACTTGATCACATGTGTCTTTTTTCGCTACAGTTTGGGTGTTGGGATTTTTTGTTTGGCTAGTTAGGTTTGGGTTTTCCCCTTGCCTTTTTTTTTTTTTTAATTTACTTAAATAAGGGTTGCACCAAAACATGCTTGTGGAATATTAGGACTAGAAAGGGAAACCAACAATATTTATTCTACAAGCTACAGATGGAGGAAATAATGGAAAAGTACACTGGAATCCAGAAGAGGTTTTTTTAAAAAAAAAAAAAATAATAATAATATAATAGTAATAATAAAACATCAGTGACTACATGTACACATTTTACTTTTCTGGTCAGAAATCACTAAAAGCAAAAGCAAAAAATACCACCCACCATTCTGATCCTTTTGTAATTCTTCACTTTCTTAGTCCCTTCAAGGGAAGCATGTCCAAAGTCCCACAGTGCTCTTATAAATAAATGAGCTGCCCAAACATATTTTGATGCTTTATTTAAAAATAAAATATCTCATGATCTCATGACACAGTTAGATTTAGGCTAATAAAATTTAGACTTAAAAAAAAAACTACCCAAGAAACAAACAAACAAACCCACCCCAAAACCAGACACAAGGGGAAAAGACAAAAATTCAGAGACATTTCAACTAGCTGTTGGGAAAACAGCATAGTCCACTAAAGCTCATGAAGTTCAGCTGACTAGTACTATATGAGTATCTGGCTTTCCTCCTAAAAATTTCTGAAGTACCTGTGCAATTTNTTTTTTTTTAATTTACTTAAATAAGGGTTGCACCAAAACATGCTTGTGGAATATTAGGACTAGAAAGGGAAACCAACAATATTTATTCTACAAGCTACAGATAGAGGAAATAATGGAAAAGTACACTNCTTCTGTTTTCCTTAGCTTTTCTTCCCAGGTGACTGTTAACTCTTTTATTAGTTTTTCAGATTCTTCCAATTTTTCCTTCAGTTCGGGTGCCTTCATGGCCTAAAAGGCAGAAATTGGCAAAAACTCTCAGCTATTCTTACCACTGCTTGCACAAGGAAATTGAACACAGCAACATAGTATCAAATGATAGGGGTATAGAGTTCTACTTTATCTCCGGGTTTTTCACGGTAGAAGTTGAAGAAATAGTTGAAGAAATTGCAAAGGAAGAGAACAAAAACATATAAATGGTCCAGATCTGAAATAGCTGAAGATTGACATAGCTCCAGAGCTAATGGAAAGAAAAAAAAATTCTGAGCCTGGCCACCCAAATTTCACTGTCTGTATAAAAATATGTGAGTATTTAAAAACTTTTAATTCCTATCTGTCTGAAGTTCAAGTGCACATTCTTTTTCCCAACAGTAGTTTCAAACACAAATTCCTCTAGACATTTAGCCTTCCATTCTATCTTGGTTTTGTAAGTGTTCCTAGAGTTGCATTAAAGCTTTCAGACCGACCCTGCTGATCACCTTCAAAGGAAGGCATGTTCTGGAGCTAACACAGGCTTCTCGTTTCACAACAAGAAACAAAAGCCAAGGCCTTAAATACATCCAGTGCCAAGTAACAATTGAATAGGCTGGCCTATAACCCTATATAGCTGTTTTTAACAGAAGGTAGAAGAAAAAACACGTAACAAAATAATTAGTAAGACTTTGGACACCTTCCTACTGATTGTGTTCAGCCACAGCCTGCCAACATAATTAACAACATGCTATAATAATATTTTCCGAATTAAAATAGGGGCTTAGAACAGGTTTTTATTTATGAAAAAAGTGAATGGCTCCTTTTCCTTAAAGAAGATTTTCCCATTCCAATCTATAAGGAAGTTTTCACATGTGTAACACTATTCCTTAAATGAAGATGAAATTTAAACACTACACAAATTTACTCTCAAACACAGTTCTGTTCCTTTTCCACCAGTATTTTGTGTCTTGCCTGAAAAAATCAAAAATATTTTCCTATCTATTAAGTGCCTAATTTGTCCACATATCCTGGATACCAAATAAATTATCCTACCTGAACACTTTATTCTTCAGTTAGAAGTATAAATCTAATATAAGCATCAATCACACAGTGTCAACTATTAAGGCAGTGAAGAAAACTGTTGATGGTTTTCAGTGTTGCATTTTTGACAATTTTTAATAGATTTTCACAAATGTCAGAGAGAAATGTCCTCGAAATTTTGTCATCTAATAACAGATTTATGACTTCTCACACTTTTCCATTTGACATTACATATACTCCATCAATGCAAAAAAAAAAAATTCTGCTAATATTCTAACTAATTATAACTAATTAGTTATTCTAACTAATAAGTGTGTCTACACAATGAAGATGTAATCTAGCCCTTATCTGTGCTTCATCAATTATTGCTTGGCCTGAAGTTCCTCAAGAACCAAAAAGGGTCACCATCACCAATGTTGTCCTCATTTAAAAGTTATTAAAGATAAGCATACATTATGTTGGATTCAGGAAAAAAGGTTAATTACTTTTTTTGAAAAGGAAAGAAAGAAAAAAGAATGGGTGCAAGACTCTTCCTTTCCACATTTCGTAAAAAGCTAGTCTTCCACACAGAAAATGACATTTCTCCTTGGGAAACTCATTTTACATTGTACTGTGAATAAAGTTACCTCAGCTTGTGAGAGCTGTTCTTTCAGTTTTTCAACTTCTTCACGTAATTCTCTGATGACCCTAGCATTTGGATCTTCATTCACCACAGCATGATTAACTATCCTTTTGGCTCTGTCTGCATATCTCAGAGTTGAGAGTGTTTCTTCGTAGTTGTCTGCTGCTGGGCTAATTGTGGCTATCATGGCGGTTTGGCTGTTTCCTCCCAAGTTGTCCTGTAGTGCAGCCACAGAAAGTTTGAGAGTTAGAAATTGTTCTGAGACTATACAGCGTCTTCACAAAGGCACTGAAAGTACTGTTTAGGCACTGAAATGTACTCTGGATATAAACTAACCTGTATGTTCCATAAACATTTCTAGCCACCTCTACCACCTTTGATTCCATTACAACTGAAAATGGTCAAGTAGGATTTTGTGAGGAATTAACAAAAGATACACTTAGCTGTACATATTACTTGGAACACCAGAGCTAGCAGAGTTCCTTCACTCATTTCTTTAAAAAAAGCTGCGAAGTCCATGTACACAGAGGCATACTACAATAACCCTACAAATGAATAAGCTGACATCTTGTGAACATGGTGAACAGAAAATATAAATTACCTTGAGAAGCCAAGTGAGTACAGAGTCTCTGTAAGGCACAAACTTGTTTTTCCCCTTCCCTGCTGCTTGGTCAGCAAGTGATGATATAACCAAGCCCAATGTAGAAAGTGATCTATAAATGCAAAACAGCAGAACAGCTTTAACACATATTCCAAATGCAGATTTAATAAAACGTAGAAAAAAGGGATTGCACTGCAGAGATTAAAATCCAATTTTTAAAATATCATAGAATAATTTAAGCTGGAAATGACCACCAGAGATCAGCTAGCCCATTGCCGTGCTCCAAACAAGGCAGTGTATTTCTTTAAAGTTATACATTTGGAGGAAAAAAATTGGTATCCTCAGAACAAATCCAGCTATCGCCCAGGAGAACTTGTCTGCCTGGTGAACCAGTGACCAGCCAGCCATCACGAAGCCATAGAAGGCTGCTGATCAGAAGCGGCAGATTAGGAGGTCCCCTGACAAATGGGTTGGGTTATAATTGAGGTAGAGCCTCAGCAGCTTCTTCTGGGGTGCGCAGACCAAACGACCTCCCAGTTACAAAAGTGCTGCACAAGTGGGAAAGAGAAAAGCCCCCAGAGTGCTTAGAAGAAAGCTGCATCCCAAACAACATTCTAAAATTGTGAAGAAAATAGCCAACTTGTTCATTTTGGTACATGTACAACTTCTACCAACAGGGGTAACTGTGTCAGCAATCCATGCAAAGCATATATGCTCTATATTATGCAATTCTTATACAACCCTGTGTAAATTTTAAGTGACATCAGGGCTCTTGGGGTGAGTATGTTTAAGATAATGAGCTTGTTGAGGAGTCTGAGAACATTAAACAGATGCCTAAAGGGTTTTAAAACAGACATCGCTGAAGCCCAAGAGAATTCTGGGTCTGTCACACTCATGCTCAAATACCCAGCTACTCTCTATAAGTACCAAGGAAAAAGCTTCAGCAGCATTGCAATTAGATAGTCAAATAAATCTTTAATTGCACTGTTCTGCTCCACCCTCTTGTGTTTTCTTTTCAAAGAAGTAATACTATTGTGGTTTATAGGCAGTATTTGCACAGTATTTATAACAGAGCCTCAGTGCTGCTTCAAACCACCACTGCTTCAGAAAAAACACTTAGAAAATGACATAAATATTGCAGAAGAGTATTGCAAGGAAGATATCCAGGGGTAAGTTAACAAGAACCATTACATGTGCTGCAAAAGATGTCCTCTATTGCATATAAAGATAGTATAGACTTGGGAGCAAAATTAAAAGAAATTTAAGGAGAGGCTAGGTAATCTGAGTGTCGCTGTTGGGGTGGCCGCGACACGTGAACACGGACAATCTGAGCTCCCAAGAGAGCACTCTATTTTCTAAATTTGCCTGTAGGATACCTTTCTAATTCAGCTCAGAAAAATTCACAGCAAAAATAGAAAGTTAAGTTTAATTTTGTGGCCTAAAGAAAAGCCTAATAACCTCTGAATATTTGTGAGGGGAGGACAGGAAAAGGTGAACTAGTTCTTGCTTCCAGTCACTGACCTCCACAGAGAGAGATGACAGCATGCTAAACATGCAAGAGCAAACAGTAGGATGCTCCATGCTGCTCTATAGCAACCTCCTCCAGCACAACTGAAAAGCACCACCAGCATACTCCCAGTGGAGTCCAAGGAATATAAAGCTGAAAAAACTACCTTGGACTACTTTCCTCTGATTCCTCTTTCCCTCTTTAAATGAGGGGAAGTGTGAAAACCAAAGCCAAACCCTGAGGGAGGGGGAAGAAATGGACAGTCAGAAGGGAAGTAGGAAGAACAGGGATTCAAAAAGAGCTGTGATTGGAAACTTTCCCAACTGGGCTGTAACACCAATTTGAGTTATAGGTACTGCATTTTAATGAAAAGGAAATTATAAGGTACAGTTTATTAACATGGGATTAAAAAATGTGATAATATTACTGCTCCTTATAAATACTGATCTTACTTTAAGAGCAACTGTTAACATCTGCAATAAAAGCCAAATTGGATTAATTCATGTAGTTTGCTTGAGATTTCATAATACAAAGCTGTTTAAAGACTTTAAGGAAAGCAGCAAAAGAAATGGCTGCCCAACAAAATTACAGGACTCATCAGCTGCTTTGCTTCATGCCGAATGATGCATCAGAGATCTGTCATTACTCTGATCCTATCTCACGGTACTTATACAATGAATCAACCAGAAGGCCTAAGCCCACAGCACGCAGCAGACTGAGTCAGTCCAGAAGAAGAAGAGTGGACTTGCTGCAAGATTACAGGAAAGTGCCATTTCTGCACTGTCTCTTCTCCTTGTCCCTGTTCCTCAGGGATGACCAGGTTGTCCTCACTAGTGGGCAGTGGGAAGCTCGCACACTCCCACCACAGGCCTGAGCCAGCAGCATTCAAAAGAAGTGGCACTTCCCCATCATAGGGAAACAACTCTGTCCCTAAGTGACACCCACTCAAGCTACTTCTGTACAATTCAGAACCAAAGTCTTCAATGGGCAGAACCCACTTTTCTATTAGTTAACTCTGAATACTGAAACCCTTAAATCAGCTTGGAGCCAGACCTGCCCCAACCCATTCCTTGCCTCCACCTACATCTTCTTTTTGTATTCTGAAGTTAAAATGACAACAGCTATGATTTTACTAATCAGGAGTAAAATCGCAGACTGCTCACAGAAAGGACTTTTTTTCTGTAGCCACTAATTGACAGATTGTTTATTCTGCTTCCTCCTACAACTGTGTTCTAGAAGTTCTTTGACTACACCACAAAGAGTTGTTAAGCACCTCCTTTTCTACACTGGGTATGGGAACTAGCACATCCTGTGGAGGAACAAGCACATCCAGCTTTCCTATTAGGTATGGCAAATCTCTGAAAAACCTCCTTTACCACGGCAACTCTACATCAGCTCTGAGAAAAAAAAACAGAAGTCATCTCTATGACAATGTGAGGAAGATGTTGACACAAAACGACACAACTCTCATTTGCTTCAGTTAGTGGGAGAGCAGCCTCCATCTGCAACATCCACAACAGGAAAGAGTGTTTTCAGTGGGAACAGTTGTGGGACCAAGGTGGCGTCTACCACAGCTCTAGCCAATTTTAATCACAAACAAACGGTACAGACACTAAATAAACAGGCATATTATTTCTACTTTCTTTTTCAAGGCAATAAAACATAAAACAAGCAGCAAGTTTACTTGCCAGCAGCTCCATCTTTTATCTCAATTAACATAACACATGCTACCAGTACATGTTACTGGGGTTTTTCATAAAAGAAACATAATAAAAAAAGGAGCTGACATAGTAAGGTATATGGTTTAAATATACTGTATCACTACAGAAAAAAATATTACCTTTCCCTAATGAGTAAACTGCAGCGCACCCTAAAGAAGATTGCACACAATGTTCTCTGAAGAACTAGTCTGATTAAACACATACATCAATTTTGAGGCTTAAAAAAGTCAGACTTCATTAAAGCTCCAACAGCAAAACTCTTAACAGAAGACACCTAGCACAGCACTAAGAATCCTCTTTCACCTATCAGTTCCAAAAAAGATTTCAAATAGAAGTAGTTAAATAAATGGACTAAATAATACAGATTTATTTCATATAATAATTTAATTGAATGGAAAATGTAGAGCTGTCCAGTTTTCTTTTTAAAATACCTTTTACAGAAATGTTTGGTGCTTTTATTTGAAGTTCTGTACTGTCAAAGACGTTCAGCATGGGCAAAACAACCCTCTCCTACTGCACTGACACCATACAAGTTTAACACTGAATAAATACTCTAAAACGAAAAAAAAAAATTAGTCTTTCTGTATCTATAGTTATATTTGCAATTTGTTAATAGCTGTTGGGAGAGTTGGTATTTCAATTTTCCCCCCAAAATTAGAAAGAAACATTTAATTTCACCTCTGTTTAGGCGAAATACAAATCCAGTTTCTGGCAAAACCAATCTGAATTTTACTAGGAACCTGTGGGGTACGGTTACAGTATCTGCTATTAGGCAAACACAGCTACATCATTTTATTTCATAAGAACTATGCCAATGTGAAGCATCAAACACAAAGTAGATTAGAAACTAAGATAGAAAGAGCAAACACGTTCAAATCAACAAGAGGTCCATTTAAATCACTGTAAGTATGTATGCTGTTCATACACACATTGTGCTGTCATTGTTAACTTAAAATACCAAAACACTTTGCAACATTTTAGAATAAATTGAAGAAGCAGTAGCTTTTAATGTAACAGTTAGACTCTTTCTTTCCCAGAGAATTAGGATATTAAGATTGCAGTAATAGTGTGCTAAATTCTTGCTTTTGGACAATAACACAGTAATTATGGCTAAAAACGTGCTTTGAAACTTGTCACTGCTTGAGCACAAATGCCCAAGGCAATGCTAAACCAACACAGCTTCATTCTGATCTGATTTTCTCAAAGTGTGCATTATGCCCTTAGATATTTTAATTCATGTTGGAACAAAGCCATTCAACTCGGCAACTTTGCATTCTTCCTTGAGCAGATGATGAGACAAACACATGAGCCTGGGGACAGGGTGTATAAATGAATCACAAAAGGTATATGCTTAATTAAAGAGCACTGCTGTCACTTTTTCCAGATAAAATTCATACAGCCCTCAACTGAGTCAAGTATGAATCAGGATCCCTATCCCATTGTCAGAAAACACATGCTGCTCAGCACAGAGCAGCTGAAAGAGCCGTATCGAACTGCTTCTGATGAAGCTCATTTGAGCTGACTTGTGACAAGCACACCAAGAGGCGGCCAGGGAACCAACAGCAATTCCTTCAAGATGAGGCTTTGCAGCCTGCGTACGCCGATGTCTTACTTGTTTATGTTGCTGCCTTCCTTCAGGCGCTCTCCTGCAGCTCCCGTTTTGGACACTCTCTCGCTCCCAGCCAAATCCACCAGGCTGACCTTGCTGACCTTCTCTCCAGAATTCTGCACAGATGGGACATGGGAGAACAACAGCTAAGAAACACTGGCATGAAGCACCAACACACCTGACGCTGGCACCATGAAACACTGTTCTTCATAATAATGTGGGTTAAAGTATCACATTCAAGACATGAGAGAAGAAGGAATTATCAGAGGTCTTATAGCTCTTTAAAAGTCATCCATCTATTTTCTAGTAAAGGCTTGAAGCACTAAGGAACCAGAATCAGCCATGTGGTAACATCAATTACCTTATGGCAGAGTAGGCTATTAAAACACATTAACTTCAGCAACAGTTAAGACCTAAGAAGGTTTCATAGTGCCAATATAGTCTTAAAAAGTGATCCAACTGTTTGTTTTATCTGGTGTGCTTTCTCACTCTTCCAGGGTTCTCTCAGTCTCGATTACTGGACCCCATGGCATCAAAAATCAAAGCACAGCTAAACAGAGGATGTATGTGGAAGAGGAAAGAAGAAGAATCCACCACAACTTCATAAATTAAACAACAGTAATACATACACCAGAATGCAGGTCGTAGAGTGTCTGAGTCACTATAATATTGAACACAGCATGAGAACGGCTGCTTTCTTCATTCATGTTGGTTGCAGCAACTGTTCGTGATTTGTTTCCCTCTGACATCAGTGACTCAATATCCTAGAGCAAAAAGAGTAAAAAGTGATGCTAGGATAAAAGCAAAGTATTGTGCTTGCTGAACAAAATCCCCATCTAGGTGGAAGGGTGTGTACCTGTGGGACAGAGGAAGAAGGGAAGGTAGAAGTAATGAGAAAATTCTTTGCACATTTTGAGATGTATTGGTACAGAGGGCATGTGAGTCCACAGAACAATGTTAAATCATATCTCTGTTTTAAATGCTGCACTTAAAAGCCCAGCAAGTACAGTCAACGCACCTTCTCCTTATCTGCTGCTGAAATATGCTGGTGACATCCACATTACAAACCGTATTGTTTAATGCCAGGAACCTGGCCAGCAGAGATTCACCTACACAAGTGAACACAGGGCATCTCTATCTTTACTGAACCGCACTAATGCTATCTTCACTTAATTGGCTCAAAAACTTACCTCACTTCAACCTCTACCTTCCCATAAAACAAAGATGACTATGCAGAGCCTGATACATGTGCTTGCTGAGTCTTCCAAAACAATTTCAGAAGCCATCAGCCAAAACTTAAGCATGAGCAACACTTAGTAGAATTTGCACAAAGGAGTTGTGCTTTCAAAGTAAGCAATTCACCATAAAGGCTGCAAAAGCAATTTTTATAACTGTATAATATGCACAGATGCTGCACAAAAATAAAAAAAAAACATAAAAAAGCAAAACATAGCACTAAACAAAGAATTAATATTTTTTAATAAACACTTCCAAATCAGCTTCCTCATAAAAAGAAAATCTTACACGATTCATAAAACTGCACTGCTTTAATTATTTCCATTGTGCCTGTAGTGGTTCACTGGCTTCCACAATACTAATTTATTTGAATGTGTTTTGGTAAATCAAGTGGGCTTAGATGCTGTTGTGATTTAAGTTATGAATTACCTATATACACACCTATCTAAAATAGAATGTAGTACTCAATAACAAAGTCAAATTCATGCTGTAAGACTAATATCCTTATTTTAGAATCCTCATATTTCCTGTGTCAAGCAAACATTGTGTTCATGGCATATACTATATGCAGTGAAAACTGCAAATTAGTGAGATACCACTACTATATTTGTAACTAACACAAAGGCAAAACTAGTGCTTCCCACATGAAACAAATATTCCTGAAGAACTAGAGAAGATCTTCGTAAGTGCCAGAGACCATAATCACTCAAGAACCAATATATCTGGATAGACATTAGTTTACCTCTTCTGATATTCCCATTGCTCGTGTACATAGGTTTTATTTATAAACTTGTCCCTGGTTTAGATTTACCTCAAAGTTTGTAACAGCCAGCTGAGACAGGCCATCAACATATGGACCCAACACCTTGTGCTCTCGAACCTTGAGGGACTGCCGACTCCTATGGAATAAAGTACACTTTATGCACAATCTACTAACTAGCATGGATATCCAAAAATTACTGTGATATGAAATAAGTACCTTTTATATAGCAGAAGTCAATTTATGTCTTTTTTAATTGCAACAGGAAGAAGAAAGTATTCCAGAATTTATAACTCAAACAATAAAGACTCAAACCAATCTAACCAGTTTTGATCTATATACATGAATTATTTTTAATGCATCCTCTCTCCCCAGTATTTGTGGCTAGAACAAAACCTGAAATGCCTTAATTGGCAGAAAGAATGCTGAGCAAAAAAAAGGAAACTAAAAATCCTCCCCCCAGCAATTTCCTAAATCTTCAATTCTTCTCGCTTTTTCTACACTTTATTGACACATACCAAGTCTCAAATCTACCTTTTTAACTGACTTGCATACTTCTTCACCTTCTGCAATTATGTTCAAGAACTGAAATATACACCACATTTATCAATGCTCAGCTGAAAAAGTCCTATCAAACTACTTCCTGTATACACATCTCCAAGCCAGAGCACCTAACCTGTATTTCTGTGTAGACAAAACAGAAGAAAGAATTCCTAAGTATATTCTAAGGTGTCACCCTTCCACATTCAAGAAGTTCAACATCAAGGTGTAAACAAGCTTCAAATTTCTTCTAGCTGATGAAAATTCCTACACAAACACTGCCTGGATCATCTGGCAAAAATACCCCAGAATTTACTTGTATATGGTCTGGCTTTCTGGTGGTAAAGTACTTCACAGACTATGTGTTTGCATCCGTAGGATGGTATCCTAATGTTTAAATTGATCACACCAGTTCCTATTTCATATACAAGCTTCATATGAATATTCTCTTTTTTCTGGTGTTTGCTATCTAATCCTCTCTAAAGAAATCATAGAAACATACATTCTGAAAAAACTTTCTCAGGAACTTCCAAAAGCAATTCCTATTTTTAGAGTTTTAGACAAAAATGCAGAACGTTGTGGGGGAATGTGAAGCTACTCACCCTTTTGGGTCAAGCAGATCTCTGACTTTCTCATTGTAGATTTCCATATAGGACACTTCAACTTTAAAAGTATGAGATTCATTTTCTTCTACAGAGATTCTCTGAAATAAAGCACAACAGAGCCGTGGGATCAGACCCAGCTGCTCTGCATTGCCCATCATGGAAAAGGATTTTCCTGAACCTAAAAAGGGAAAAATAGGAAAAGAAAATGCTTTAGAATATATTTTCTGAATTACTCATTTGTTTAGAAGCACATTTTAATTCTCTTTTTATTCCTCCAGGAGCATGTATCAGAACAACATGACATCCTATTCCAGACAGATAGCTTATTCCTTGGACAAGGTAGAGGTAAACAAAAAGAGAAATTATCCAGAATGTTTCTTTCAGCAGAGACATTACTTGGGACCCCTTGGAACACACTTAAACAGTAGAAACTGAATGAGCCTTCCATAGGAACTACTCCTTTCAGGCTTTGAAAGAGGCCCCAACAGGTAGCAACCAGGACCATGCTGACAGAGCTGCTTTTAAGAAATTCACTTGTCACCGGTTGTGCTAACTGTATAGGCAATATCATGATATTTCAAAATACAATTTTTAAGTGTTATCTACCTTAATATTTATGTTTTGTTGTTCTCACTTCCCATGTGCACAAAGTGTTCTTCCCCTTCAGGGCACTCACCTGTCTGTCCATAGGCAAAAATACAAGCGTTATATCCCTGAAAGGCCTTTTCAAGAATTCCTTCTCCAAGGCACTTGAACACCACTTCTTGACCTAGAAAATAATTGGTTTTATTTATTTTTAATTGTGTAACATAATAAAATTGTCTGAAAACAAGAATAAAAAAGGCTTGCACATTATTTTTTACTATTGAGAGCACTGATGAATGAGCAATAATATTCCACATGTACAAAAGTGATAAGATCAAAACTACTGCCTGATCGCAGTGTTAACAGCTGCCTGTGTTTAAATATATTGCTGATTATCTTGTGAAGGGAGCAGTTCTTCAAAAGTTGTCATATAAGTTGAATGCTTAGAAAATAACACAGATGTCTAAATTTTTTATTATTTCGGTGTAGTTTCTTCAATTAATATCCATTATTTAATCACAAACTATACCCAAAACAGTTCTGTAACAAAATTTCAATGAAACCCATTGGTGAACTGGGACATTAGGGGCACATAAGAATACAAGTAATTGTTCTCTTGGGAACTGGCCTCAAGTTTCACCATAACCTATTATGATTTACCCTGTGGCAAGGTGATGTTGGAACCAAGATAAAAGCATTCCACTGACTTTCAGGGAGAAAATGCATATTAGGAGGCTGTGAGACTTCAACAGAGCTGTTTGAGGACATGTTCTGCTAAATCCATAATGTGAAACCTCAGATGCAGAACTTCATGGTCTGAAAACTGTCTCCCTGAGCAGGCAGATTTTAGATGCACTCCAATCTTTCAGATGTAGTAGATGAAAATAGTCATAGTGGTTGATTTTGTTTGTTTTTTAATAGGAAAGCCCAGAATTTGTAGACCACAAAGAGGGTCAATGTGTTGTCTGCTTTGAGTTCTGATCAGACAATTACACCAGCTGTGTGTACACCCAAAACAAGAAGAGTTGAGCTAAGGACAGGATCTGTTCACCTATTGGTCTATGGTTTTAAACTTGCATTCTCTGCCTGGTGACTTTCTGAACAGCTGTGATCAGCTGCCTCTCTCATCTTGGTATGGGAGTTTCCGCAATTGTCAGTTAGGAGAAATTATTTCTTACAGTGGATGCAGTAGTGACTCCTGTAGTCTCAAAATAGCACATACTGGCATAAAAAAATATTCTAGATACACAATTATTTATGAGAATATCTACATTCTGTAGCCCATAAAATCCTGCAGAACCACCTCTGGAATGCCTCCAGAAGGTTTTAGAGGCATGTAAACAGGACAAGAAAGCATATTACTTTTATTTTTCTTTAATTATAACCTAATTTCTTTTCTCCTGTAAAGAAAGAACTAGTGCAGCAATGCACTATCAAATGGTCTTTGTGTATCTTTCTAGCTGAATTTCTAAAATTTCAAAGTGCCACTGGACTTGGATTAACGCAGTTCATAAATACTGAATATAGGAACTAAAACCAGAGGAAAATCTACTGTATTCTGAAGTAACCCCATTTCCTTCACCATGCACATTCAGCTAGGGGTCATTCGGTCATTTTTTAGTAGCTATGCTGAGAGAGCACTGTTCAACAACCTGGAACTAGAGAATGTTCAACTACTGATGAATGAAGTATATCAGCAGAAGATTTTACTAAGAATGTAGAATAAACAAAAATTTGCTTTCTAACCAGCTCCTGAGGGAGCCACTTACTATCTTGCTGAGCAAGAACACAAAATCAAGCAAAGACTGGAGATGAGTATAAATATTATAAAATATGCATGTATATATATTATACAGTGATTGCAAGTGGAGGATTGAAACCAGTTGTCAGAAGAGGAAAAAACTTCTATCACCCACTTCTGACAAGCAATAAACCACTAACCTCCTCCATGTTTCATAAGGAAAAAAAAAGCAAATACCAAAGCGTTTTGAAACTGTGCATGGTCATAATGACCATAGGATGACCTACAGATTCTTTTACTGCTAAATATCAGGGAAGGAATTCACCTTAAATCTCAGCAGCAAGGCCAGTTTTATTTTTCAGGAAATACTTAATTTTCAAACTGTCATCACAAACAGAAAATCAATCAGACACTGATATATAATTCTAAAATGATATTTTTATTACATATTTTAAGAGCTCAGCAATACCAACAGACAAATGGGTCATTAAAGAGTGTTGTTTATAGTAACTGGTCAAATGATCACAGGATAAAATAAGATTTGGTTTTAAGTGCACTCACAGAAAAGAACACAAAATGCTGAACTTCAATTATGGATATTTTATTAATTTGTAAATGCAGGGCACTGAGAGTAGCAGTATATCATCTTTGATATTTTGCTCTTTTTTATTAAGAAACCTCACTGCATCCCCCATGAATTTTATTAGTGGGTCTGCAAACTGATTACAAACTCTGTATTATACAGAATTATGTCCATATGCGCTTACAGTCAAAAGAAACAATGAAGATCCAGTACCTACACTGCTGCATTTCTGTTCTGCTAAATGAATCTGTACTGCCTGCAATTCATACTTTTTCTTTTCTTCCACAGATGCCTAGCATTTAAAGAGGTAAGGTTCTAACTTATGACTTACAGCAAATGGGAGAAATTTTAAAAAAAAAAAAAAAGCTTAAAAGGAGCATTTCCCCTACACTAACCCTTATTGTCTTTAAGATGGTAATTCCCAATCTTTCAGCCGGCTAAGACAATATAGCATCTTACAGAGGCAACTAAAGGCCAGAAGCATCCATCCTCTCTCCCACCTTCTCTGCTCAGAACAGGGGCAAGCTGGGGACAGCATGCCCAAGGCTGCCAGGGAGCCCAGTGAAAGCAAATGAGTTGCCAGTTCTCACAGGCCAGGATCTGCCCCCTGCTCATCCTTCTGAGGAAAGGGAAGCAGAGTCTGGTGAATTTTTCTTGCAGACCAGGAGCAATGTTAAGTCAAAACTACAAATAGACAAGACACTTGTGTCTGCTCAAAATCCACAACTTGTTATCTCTCATGAGGGTAGAAGAGTAGAGCTCTCTTTAAGCCAATTGCGTGGTTTGCTTCCTCTAAAAAAGAAAGTGCTGCAGTCAGCATACATATTTCCTATGAAATTACAGCTTAGCTCAAGGTCAGGTGCATGGTCTTTCAGGACAACACAGCCTGTAGTGTAAAGACCGAGCTGAGATTTCAGGCCAAACACAATGCAGGTTAGGGAGTTTATGAAAAATCCACAGGCAAGTTGATACAGTGTGGGGTCCTAGGAATGGACCTGCTTAAGTGCTGCAGGAGTTATTTATGCCATCTCTTGAATCCTTCCCAAACTGAAGGGTTTCTTCTCCTCCTTTTAAAAATCCACTTCATTAGGCTCTTACTGTTGTCCAGGCTTGTAAAAAGAATTCTTTGTTCTCATCTCTGAGAATTTCTCAATACCCTCCTCTTCACCAAAATGCCGAGCAGTTATTTGTCTCTGTGAGCTTTTCAAGGCAAGCAGGTGTGTCCTTTATCCATGAACTGACTCTTCACCCATTCAAGTCAAGGACAAATGGTAATAAGCTGTTTTGCTTACTCTCAAAATGCCTCTACTGCAGCCTATAGACAAACCTCATCCCTCTTTCAGACCAAGGCAAACTCATTCTGTCCTACAACCAAATTCCCCTCGCTGCTCAAAAGCTACTTCATTGACTTCTTTTCCACCCCTTTCCAATAAGACATCCATATTTTCACCAAACACCCAACCGCGTCTTTCAAAAAAAAATCATCAGAAAAAAAGTGCAGAAGCTAGCATGTGATGATCAGCACAAACCATTCCTCACTTGGAACGACAGACACAAGCTGTTCAGAAATGCAAAGTATCAATATTCAGTGTAAAAAACAAACAAGCAAAAACAAACAAAAAGCCTCCCACACTGAAAGAGTGTAGGCTTAGATGGGATATATGGAAAAAATTCTTTGCTGTGAGGGTGACGAGGCACTGGCACAGTCACCCAGAAAAGCTGTGGAGGCCCCATCCCTGAAGTGTTCTAGGATAGGTTGGACGGGGCTCTCTCTAACACAAGATATCAAGCTGCTAAGAGCCTCCTTATCTTGGGGGACAGAGATCAGAGCACCAGTTCCACAAAGTCTTGTAAAGAGTTTACTCCTCTTCTGTACTCCAGACTCCCTGCTGTCTTTATGAGAGATAGTCCTGCAAGGACAGCTGCAAAAATGCCCTCTAGAAGTTTTTTCGTCACGCAAAGGTTACCTTAACTATTTCTGTTGGTGATATCACTGGATCATTTAAAATTTTAGAATGCAGTTCCCATTTCAACAGAAAAAAAAATTGCTAAAAAAGCAATTCTGCTGCCAACAGCAACAGTATACCAACCTTTTCAAGTGCTGGAAAGATGAGGTAGGTACTTCCTGAACATGACTAAAGAATGAAAATTAGTATGAAGGAAATAAGCCTTATTGTTCAGCAAAATAAGTTGAAGATCTCTCATAGAAGAAAGAGATGGCTAATACCATTTAAAGGTCAGCCCTGCACCCCCGGAGCCTGAGAATTAAGTTCTCAGGAACCCAAACAGGAATCTCGCTCCTGAGTGAACAATATTAGTAAGTACTGATAGTACCACAGATTAATCAATAAACTAAGAAATAAAGCCATTCTGATCACGTGTGATAGTTTTAAAGATCCTGTAACAAATGTGCATTTCCAGGAATGGACAAACTTTGGGTTTATGGGCATTTAAAAAAATAACAAGGAAGAGTTATCCACATATGTTGCCTGTGGTGCACACCATTCTGTGTGTTCTCATGTCCCACCTGGCCATCAGCAAAATCTTTAACACAGTGTGATATACACAACTATGTATCCATTCAACATAATGCCAGATGAGCACATTTTGGTTTTGCACAAAAAAGCAATGACTGCTAGGGTAGCCTAGTACTGGTTAAACCTTTCATGGTAGCATCTTCCATTGTATTTCTGCGATACAGGTAAAAGGGTTTTTCAAGGAACTGAACTTACCGCACTAAAATTCTTTTCTAAGAATTTTACTTAAGCCTAAAGCTCATACACAACTTACATTTTCAAGCACTCTGGACTTAGCTTTCAAGCTTTACACGTGTTTCCTTTTAATTGTGCAACTTCTCCCTGCTCTTGCCAATGATATTAAACTTACACATCCACGGAGAGATGCTTTGGGCAGAGAGCATTTAATGCACCTAGCTTCCAGATCAGCATTCCTCCTGTAGTCCAGCATCCAAGAGATACCAGTTTAGCTCAAAATGTCAGGTGGTCAGACAGACTCTAAGATGGTACCAAAAACTGTTACAGAATCAACAGTTGTGGCGGTAAGACAAGATGTATATTTGCAAGGTGCCTAGGGCAATGGAGGTTTGTTCCAGGAGGCAAAGAAGTTATCAGAAATCCCAACCAAACTCAGTTACTGTAAACTTTTTTATGGTTAACAAAAAACCACAGTCATTGAGGCCAAGCTGTGAAAACAGAATTAAGGAGCCTTAATATTAATAATATATAAAAACTGAAATATTGCCATATCAGCATTTGGTTTGTTGGACCTAAACCAAGAAATGCTACTGTTTTACAGGATAGCATCAGCTCATGGACAAGCAGGTGAACAAGCCAAAAACCCCGTAACTTAGTCCTGAAACACTCTGGGTTTGGTTTTTAATTACTTTTATTTTGATATTGTGTCAAATTCATTGTCTTCTAGAACATAAGGGCTGGCAGTCACAAGACAGCTTTGAGACGATACAACAAATACAACAACAACAAAATCAGTGAAACCATTGTTTTTTGTATGCAAGTCTTTAAGCTCACATTCCTAGCATATTTCTGAGAAGAAAAAAAAAAAAAAAAACACCAAAGCCTCCCACACAGCCTTCCACCAAGAAAAAAACCCCAGGAAACAACACCCCACCCCCACTCCCAACAAAACAACAAAAAATCCCAAAGTGAACATAAAAAACAGTTTTGGTTTTCTTTTTTCCCAGGCAGGAATATTAACTGGAATAGGCAACAAAACACCTCATAACTTTCTGGCCAGTAAGAAAATGGAAGGCATGCGAGGCACAGTTTTCTAGAAACCAGTCCAACAAGAGGTTAATCTACATACAGATAATAAAACTTCACTTCTCAGATAAGACAAATCCAATTACAACTTCTGAAACGCGCTAGGGAGCTCTAGCTTTGATTCAAATGAAATGTAAATAGATCTAGAACACCACTGGAATTCACCTGGAGATGGGTTAAACCGAGACAGAAACAAGTTTAACTGGTTGGGAGTGTTTCTCAGGTCTACCCCTTCTCTGTCAGTGGGTTAATGCCATGGCGTACCCAAGAGGTGTAGTTCCACATGCACACTGGAGGCACACAGGGCCAAGATACGGGTACACACTATCACCTCCTTCCTTTTAAAGGAAACAGGGCTGTGCAGGCACGTAAGAAGGTGCTGTGGGCTTCAAAGGCTTTCCCACCCTGAACTACAAATACCGTGCAACGCATCTGTTCAGTGCAAACACAGCTCCTGAAAGCTGAACCAGTGAAAAACTTTCTTTCCTGAAGTAGCCTCTCTTTGCTCAGGCAATTAAGAAATATAGCAGAATCTATGACCAAGTGGAAGGCTTGGGATTCCATACCAGAGGCTACAGTAGTCAGGGATATATTTTAACACATGTATATGGCAGTTCATTTATGAGACCACTGAACTCAGACTTTGAGGTAATGAACCCTATTATCCTTCAAGATTTCTTATGGGCCATAAAACTTCTCAATATGAATATCTAAACTGAATGCTTGGGTTTTTTCCCTTTCCATGGACCACAGCCTTGAAATCCCAGTGTTCAGAGCTCTCTCTACCAAAACAAGTCCTCTTACAAAATATGAATATACTAATAGACAAATCCAGTTACGAGAAAACTGCTAGGATTACAATTTTGCATGGATTATCCAGGTTTTGGGAGGAAAGAGTCACGAAGCTGATCACTCAAAACACATTAGGGATCTGAACAGTCAGACTATGAATCACTTGACAGACCTGAGATAACCACACCGTCTGAGGGGAACAAGCTTTATTCCTCTCATGCACAGAGATGTGGAGCACTGAAAACACACACCTCCATCGCTAGCATCAGTCAGAAGTAATTGCTGATGCAGAAATGAAATTTTAAGTGACAGCAACAATCACAAAAGGTTCTTCCAGGTTATAAAGAAAAGAACACTATAGCTTACATGTAAAAGCATCTCTCCTGAACAGTGTCCCAGGCACCCTAAAACTTGCATTCCTTCTCAGCTGAGGGGCTAGCACTCAGATGACTCAATCCCTGTAAAAGTGTAAATCTGCCTCTGTGAAGAAGTCACTTGAGCATCACAGTGCAAAATGCAAGAAAAGAAAACTGACCCCAAGACAACTCCACAAAACAGAGGCCCAAACTCCCAAATGCTCTCAAATTATTTACACTGTCCAATGTACAGAAAATAGTTTACCTGCATATTTTGTGGTGTTTGATTCATCCATGGACCAGAAGCAGTGATCAAAGGCAAACACCTGTAGAAGCACATAAAAAGACAAATTAGGAATCCTGGCTACAAGACATTTCTTTTAAAGCAGTGTAATTGCATATAATGTAATGTAATCCACAACAGTGTAATTGCAGTTAAGCTCTACTATTTCTGCAGATCTGAAATCAGACCTGTAAAAAGGCTTCATCAGCAGGAATACTTTTGTATAATCTTGAGAGTTACAAAGCTCAATACTTCTTTTCTATTTGTATGACACACTATACAGATTATTCCTTACTCTATCCCCATATACAGATTTCAAAACACAGACAAAACCTAATAATTAACTCCACACTTCTCCAGGCACTAACACGGGCAAATGTTTCTGCCAACGGTAACAAAACAGCACCACAAGGACTCAATATACAGAATTGGGCCAGATGACTATTTATCAGGCACCAGCACACTACAAACAAAAGTTTTACCATGGGATGGACTTCTGATACTCAACGAAGAGCATTACTACCTACAAGCCTTAAGGAGCAAAATATAGTGTCTAAACTAAGAGTACAGTACTGCATCTCAGTAGAGGAAGCTCAGAAACGACAAATAGAAGATGTAGCTCTATTAGAGAAACAAGCTATCAGAGCCTGCTCTAATGGAAAGACTTAATATCACTTTAGTCAAGTGTTCCAGCAAGGTAGAAATTGAACGAGATTCAATATTGCGCTCAGAGGGCTTGCAAAACTGGAACAGTGATCTGTAAAACCACTTAACACATTGGGATTTGATCCAAGTTTCTTTCCCTGCACATTTGAGTACATCATGATATAGATATTTAGCATTGTTGTTTTACAGCTTCAGATTGCTACAAACACATCTTAAGCTGCAGTGTATTTTCCACATTTTGCCATGATGAACTGACTGTGGATGAGTTAACAGTATAGGTTCTGGTTTTGTTATTTGGTTTGGGTTTTTGGGGGGGAGCACCAGAGGTGGGGAAAATCTCAAACCACCTTTTAAATAAAATTTTGCCTGGGTCAAGATTTTCTTTGCCTGGTCATCCAATAGGTGATCTCCTTTGTGAGACAAACCATGCATGTCAGTGTAGAGCAAGAGCCACAGGCTCTGATAGCCAAAACATGCAATTCCCTAGAGACAAATCCTGAGGTGAGGAAGAAGATGGATCATCTTCCTTTGGCTTTTGGGGATGAAGAACATCTTGAAGTCCCTGCTATTCAGAGCTACTATACAACTTAATCTACAGATTCTTCCCAAGATGTCTACTGCTGCAAATATTCCAGAAGGTAACACCAGGTTAGCACAGTATCCTCACCTCCTTCCCCCTCCTCCAACTTAATGCAAAACACATGAAATGGCCTGAGAGAAGACTTAATACTGAGATAACACTTCGTCCATAAGAGTGGGGAGTTCTGGAACTCCCTTATGAAGAAAAAGCAAACAAACTCATAATAATAATCTAACAGGGCAGCCTGAGTCACTGCAGAACAAACAGATTCAGACATCATCATGAATCAGGATGCTCCCTAATGTGACTGAGTCAAAGATGCCGTTTGGCCACTGAACCGCAAGTAAAACGCAGCAGTTACTTCACCTTGTCTTCAGACGTTCACATAAGAAGGGAGCATTTTAAATTACCTTTTGTGCACTTGATCATCAAATCTAGGCATAAAACCATGTCATCAGTAAGAACACTAACCCTTTTCCTAACTTCTGTAGTCCAAGAACTACTGTATCTCTTCTCCTATTCCAATTCTATGGAGATTTTCCTCAAGGGACCTGGTGACAATACCTAGTCTCTCCGATGCTCAAATGGCAAGCAATTCAATTACTAAAAAAATCCCCACACTCTACTGTAAGGATCCAAAACTGCCCATTCTTCCCCCCTTGAAACTAAGTGTTATCTGCAGTGGATCACACAAACCATTTAAAAAGGTTACCCAGCTATACATGCTCATGTGTAATGACTTAAATGTCAATACAGCAGTACTGTAGGCCAATTTAATCTATTGTCCTACACTTTTCCCCCTTGGTTAACACGGAAAATGATGACACGATCATTTAATGACTTCTAATTTAAACACTGATCTTACAAAGAGACTCTTAAAACTAAAATATGTGCTTGCAGCCAAATGTTTCTCTTAGAAACGCGGATTTTATTGGGATGTTTTTAAAATGGTAAAAATTGGTCAGACTGGTTTTCAAAAGGTCAAAAATGATTATGCAATAGGAAGAGAAAAATTCTCTCTCAAGATAAAACAAATGTAAATATAGCATTTTAGTTTGTTTTCATACTAAACATAAAAAGCCAGGGCACGGATTTGGTCTATTTATAAAATCTGTTCCGGAAGATTGCCAAATCCTTCTAACAGAAGTAACAAGATTACTTTAAAAAGAAAGTGTCAGGCAAAAAGGCAGAAACTGCTGGGGCATGCACTATCTGCAAAACATGCAGAGCAGCTGCAGCAAAACTCCCCTCTCCATTAAAACTGGCAGGTGAACAATTAAACATTACTTTGATTAGTGATGACAAAACAGCAACCTTGAACATTCCCAGCCACCATACTTTAAGGATTCAACCAAGCAAAACAATTTTATGGACAACTGAGACCTTTGGGAAAACAGATTGCAAACGCAGGAATTAACAGGGTAAAAATAAGCCACACAGGAGCAAGAGACATGGTTCCAATCAGCAAGGCTCTTCAACATGTACATCAGGAAGGCGTTTTATGGGGAATACCTGTAGGCCAGTATCCTACCAAAAGAGTAACCCTTGTAAAGAAAAGATGATAAAAAAAGGTAACTATTTTATATTTTTCTGATGCCCAGTGCAGGAACAGCAGGAGAAGCAATCCCAAGCTGAGCATGGAAGCATACTTGGGGTCAAGACACAGAACCTATGCCATGAAGAAAAAACTAAGTATTCTAAGTATTGTCTAATGTGCTCCCTTCTTTCTCCTCTCTTCACTGATTAGTCTTTCTTAAAACGGAAGTGCTGGGTATTACTCTTTTTTTCTGATAGAAGTGTGCAGAATAATTACTTTTTCTTATTAATTTTTTCTCCCCAGAATCCATTTTTCTGAAAAAGGTATTAACCCTCCTGTAAATATGACTATCAAAGCCATGAGAAGTTCTGTTAATGTTCAAGTCTCGGACTCAATGGCCAATATTTAATCTGGGCATTACGAGGCATTGAAAATGCCTTTTCAGCAAAAATCTTGACCAATTTGTACCAAAACTGTATCTACCAACTATATCAAAGCTATTGAAATGTATTTGAACAGGGATATCTGCAACACAAACACAACTTTTTAAACTTCAAGCACCCTGTGTGAATTAGTTTTTAACTACGTTTTGGAAAGTGTGTAATAGTATTCTTTATTCTCATTAATAATGTTCTGGGCTTTTAAACAACAGAGGGAATCAACAAACAAGCCTTAAAATTTTCTTATTTTTTGCAAGATACTATATCTCATACTTCATCCTAGCATCTAAAAGAGAAAGCTAGATAAAAGGAAGCTGCCAGAAACCTGACACACTGTGGTAGGAGGTTATAAACCAAACATTTTGAATGAAGAAATGAATGGGTACGTTCAGCATAATCACATAAAAATGGAAATTTAGGAGAAAGAACTAGCTGGGAAATGCTGGATCCTGGTACTACTGTATCCAGAGTCATTGTAAGTGTGCACATTACCTTAAATAAAATACGCTATGTAGGCCATTTCTAGGTTACAGGGAACTATACATGGAGTGTTAGCAACTATTAGAAATTGTACAAAATATTTGTCCTGGTAACCACAACATTCAAGAAAAACAAAAGATATGGGGCTTTGATTGCTTCAGCAAACACCTGCAGCAGTTTAGGAGAATGGATGGTTATTTTGCTAAGGAGACAACTGGAAGTTATGGCTTCTTCAACAAGGCAAACTGGGATGCAGGCCCATGCATCCATCACATATGTCAATGAAAAATCTGGAGTTTTGTCTCAAATTCATCTGTACCCGTGGCTATAAAATGAAATTGCAGATTTTTATTAAGTTTTAAACTAGAGGAGCCATTATGCCTGCTGCTGCAGTAATATTTCACAGAATCTTAAAAGACAGCCAAAGCGGTGTTCACATTTTAAAATTCCAAAACAACATTCTGCAGAACTTGTTTTCATTAAAGTTCCTAATCAGTGGCTTGCAGAATTAATAATTTTAAGGGTTTATGCATGCAAATTACAGGTAATGAGTACCATATCCAATATTAACTGCTTGCCAGTTTAAGCCAAATTACATAATTAGTTTAAAAAGGATTTTAATTTCACATTCATTATTCTTTTGAAGTCTAATCCTCAGTATAGGCCAGGCGGAGTCTGGGGCTTCCAGCATTTAGCAATGCATTACCCAGATTGAACATAATCCCCAAGACATTGTCTATGCAGCTATAAAATGTGGCAAACGTGTGGCCAATGCTTAACAGCCATTTCCATCTGACCAAGATATGGCCAATTAACCACATTTTGCTTTCAGTGAGAAGCAGGCAGTCTGACAGGCAGGGTGACTTATGGGGCTACCTGGTTGCTGAAAAGAAAAGGAAGGGAGAACTGAGGAGGAGAAGTTTTCCTTCACAGGGCAGCTGTTCCTACATCCTTCTTACAACTGCTGATGGAGGTACGTAATAAAGGAGATACACAAGGGAATGGCTGACAGAGTCTACACCAGTAAGCTTAATGTAAGTGGAAGCAATTAAAGAACTGAAAAAAAGAGTTGGTCACTGTATGACAAACACAAGACCTATGACAGGGCTGAAGAATTGGGGAGAGAGAATTTGAAGGGACCCGGGGGCACAGCTCACAGATCTCAGCTCACAACAACTGTTCTACCTTTGTCACAAAATTACACTTATATGAGACATTTGCAGAAATAGCAAAATATAAAGGAAAATAGCACCCTCATATCCTTATATAAATTTTCCTATCACAGCTTCTGAGCTACCAAGTTGAATTATGAAAACAATTTATCCATGGCTGAAGATAAACTACCACATTAAAGATAAAGAGACTTGCAATATTTACAAAACTTTATTTTAAAATTTTTTAATTTGAAAATGAACTCTATGCAGTATGCTAAAAACTGTATAAATCAAGAAATCTCATATCACATCTTTACAAACCCAGCAATGCCTATTTTCCACAGATGGTACTAACCTTCTTCTGTCTCAATCTGATAAACATTCACATAACATCATAAGTTTCAGCACTATAGCTTAAAGATATTAATGACCATCCAACTATACCTAACAATAATGTGACATTTACGCACAAGCGTGCAGCTGCTCTGGTTTTGTCAAGGAAATACAAGGCCATACATAAGCTATTACATAATGCCCAGAATAACTTTATCTGCCTATAACGGAACACAAATGATGTACTACAGAGAATGAAGGCTCTTGTGAAAACAATTTTTTTTGGTGGAATTACAGCAATAGAGGGAAGGAGGGTTTTCCTCCTTTTAAAAAAATGTTTAACCATGATCAAACTCTCTTTTATTAAGTATATCAAGTGATAGAAGAACTTTATTAAATGCCCCAATAGGTGCATATCACTTGGTCTCCTGCCCTTCCCCTGCACTACAAACAGAGACAGTCTTTTCTAAGTGAATTCTGGTGCACTTTGACAACTTTTACACTAATCACTAATTCCTGGCTATTGTAAAGTGCAAACAAAAATGGTTTATTTATTACTAGGTGTGTTTTGTTGCCTTTTAAAAACGGTATTTTAACTTTTAAGCAGAACTGTATGCAATGAAATGTTTTCTACACAATACTTAGTCTTTCAAATGGTTTTACAACTGCATTAAAGTTTTGGCTTGTCCTGGTCCCAGCTTTAACAAGCCATATGCCCTTGCCTGCATGTCAGTTGAATTAAAATATACTTTTCTGAAATGACGACGCTTTTAACTTGGAAGTCTGAAGAATAGATTTTTTTTTTTAATATGTTTTCCTTTATTGAAGCTGTATTGATCACATACTACAGCAATATGTCCAATACTTCTGCACTGGTCAATATTTCAAGCAGATACCAATGTAAAATGAGACTAAATACTTACCTTAGGTGGTTTTCTAGATGATTGGCAAAAAAACCCAGCAATGGCGATGAGAAGCATGAATACACCATTCACATAAAGAGAAGGGAGCAAATTAAAAAAAAAAAGAAAGAAAGAAAGTCAGTGTACGTCATTACTATAATCTGGACTTTTAAATCCACAATGTATTTAAGAGTAATCAGATCAGAAGATATTTAAATGACACACCACATATTTTTAACCAGTAATTATTTAATTACTAATACAGTCTCACATTAAAAAGAAAGTGTCAGATTCTTTATAGATATAAAAATCGAACAGAACTTCATTCTAGAAGGAAGACAAGTATCTGTTTTGTCATGAAAGATGAAACAGCCCATCTCTGGTGGCAAATAAACCAAGCCTACAAACTGGCAGACCAAGGTGCCAGGGCGAAGCCCCACTGACTTAAGCAGTGCTACACAAGCATGTCCAAGGTAAGAGTCAAGCAAATGTTTCTTGCAGAGATTATAGATGTGAAGAAAAAAGAAACCTGTGTAGGCTGTGTTCTCCCCAGCCACAGAAAGCCCACACAGTGCATAAGAAACCAACAGAAAAACACCATTACCCTTCACACCCAACTCTAACGAGTGCTGTCAGAAATAGCACGGGGATGACAAACCCCCAGTCTAAAGACACCAGCTCAGAATACTTCAAATTGTCCTTAAATGCTTTTATGCTTTTGCTGGCAGGCATATGGCCACATTATAAATTAAATCCACTTGGGTTCTTCTGGTGGGATTGGTTTCAAGTGAGATTGCTGCCCTGTCTCACTATGTAGCCCTGTGCATGCTGATGCCAATGCAAGAGGAGGTGAACACACAGTGCAGAACTAGACTGACTTAGGCCATTCATCAAAATTACAACCTGAGGCATATGTTTAAATTATATACTGAAATAAGGAATTTCCACTCGCTCTTCACATCAAGGGAAAAGAAAGCATGGATGAAGGAAAGAAAGAAAACGTGGATGAAGAGGAAAAACACAATGAGAAAGGTCTACAGACAAAAAAACCCAAGCAGAGAATGCAGTACAGTTTATAAGATATGATACAGATGAAAAGTACAGCAACACACACACTACACAAAATTCAAAGATATCAAGGGGTTACACTCTCAGAGCAGAAATACCTGGGACCAAGCCATGCTTTCATCCACCAGTGTGTACACACCAAACCTATCAAGTTGGGAGGAGGGCAGGGAAGACACAAAACACTTCCAGCAGTTTTCTTAGCAACCCACAATACAAGGGCTCAGCAAAAAATTCTGAAGGGACGCAAATCCACAAACACATCTTATGCAATCTTTCCTGCCTACTCTCAGTTCATACCTCAGATGACACATCTGCCTGAAACAGAAGTTACAGATCTGGGACACAGGACTGGTGTAATGCAAACATCGTCTACCTCCCAGACAAACCACTCACTGCAGCTTTACCCTTTCATTAGTGTTGGCTACACAGCTCAGTCCATAGATAGCTCATGTACAGGTGGCTCAGAACTTGTGCAGAATGGACTATTATCTAATCGAAAAATACATTTAGCTCTACCCTGAATATTACCATTTTAATCCATTTTCAGATGTGATGCAATTACAATGCTATCAGCTTGTCTAGACAGAGTCCCAGCACCACCTCTAAACTTCCAAGAGAAGTTCTTATTGAAAGAAGTCATCCAAGATTTTTTGGGAAGTTTTTAAATACACTCATACCTTGAAAAATAATTCAGGATTATATCAGCTTTACTGGAGAATTCCAGATAAACTGCTGTACAGGTTCAGCAGAAGTCCTAAACAGTTTAGTTGGAAGTAAAATCCGACAGAAAGCTTATCAACTGCTTTTTCTTCCTGAGATCGTTCTTGTAAGTCCTAATTGGAAAAGGTACAGAACATCACTGAACAATTCTTAAGATATCTACTTAAGCAGTGTAAGCCACTACCTTTTTGGAAGTCTCCTCTAACTTTACTTTGATGTCTATTTCAAGAAAAGTGTAATAGTGTCTGTTTAAAGCCCTGGTGGATGGCAGAATTTCCCAGTAGCATAATTGATCTCTGGGATTTCAAAGCACAAGGAGCTGCAGCTTCCTACCATATGTCACATCCAACTGCTCCAAACTCTTAATACCAACTTCAGCAACTCCCAGCATCACCAACAGTAATATGATCAAAGGCCTCTGGAATAAGTCAGCTATATTAACTCACAGGATAGACTTTTAAGCTATTTGGATATTCCAGCTAATCAACTCAGTGTAACCATCATTCTGGCAGTGATTCAGATGGAAACACTCCAAAATACTTCAATCAAAGGACTCAAACTAATAATTAAAGAATTGTTTACGGTTTACCAGAAATCACATCTGTGGCAGCTTAAAGATGTGCTATAAAATGCTGCATTAGCCTAATCAATTTTTACATACTTTTTTTTGCTTGCTTTGCTGCTTTTTTTTTTTTAATATGTGCTTTCTTACTTCTTTCCATTTCCAGAAACCAGCAGTTTTCAACTTCATAGATAACTGAAATTGTCTCAATTTTTACCAAACAGTGACCATACAGATGTGGTCATTCTGTGTCACAGCTGGGGCTGGAGAGGCAGGGACACACACACAACACACATATGGACATCAGATCAGAGATACAACTACTTGTATCTACTTGTAATATTTCCAGGTATTTTTAATTTCATGTCTAGTCATCCATGGTGTCAATGACAAGATACAGGTATGTCTTTTGAGTGACAACAAAATTTCCTCTAAAGCACACAGCTAGTATACACTTTGGGAAATTATCAAAGTTACTTAACCTTGTCATGCATCTGCACAACAGCAGATTTTGGTTTAACCTGATGGGCATCTTCAAATCTGTACACTCAGACAGAAGACTGACGTTTTTCACATGCCTGGAATCCAAAACCCAAGCAAATACCACCACGAGTCTGAAAAATATTCTCACAGGTCAGAGGAAAAGTATGAATTTCATGACCACAAAGCCCACTGAACTTCTGGACTTCCTCCTGCCTTTGTCCCTAAGCCATCGTGACTTTAGTAACATATCACTAGAATGATGTTCTAACTTTACTGAGGAGTGTGTCTCTGTGGGTATCCACTCAGGCTTTTTGTTTCACAACAGTACTAAGTCTCTCCCGCCCTGCTTGGCTAACACATATCAAGATCTCAGAGAGCTTAGCTATCTCAAACTTTAAGCTAGATAAAGAAAGATAGGTTACAGAAAGGTTTATACTAATGTCAACTCTTTTTTTCTGTTATCTCTTGCTGAAACTGAACTCAGTACTTTCCACATTTGCAAAGAAAAGTGACTTATGAAATGTCAGTTCTCATGTTTTATGTCAGAACACGAATGAGAAGTTTTCCTGACTGCACTTACATTTTCTCTCTAGCACCTCAGCCCATTGCCTGTGACAGCACACCACGAGAGGAGTGCATTTTGCTAGTAGTTTAATAGCAGCAAAGGTTCTTTCTTCATTTTTTTAAAAACTATCTACATTCTCTCATAGGAGTCTCCTTTCGTCACACAAAAAGTTGATGTAAGATGACACTGCATATTCTGACTAGAAAACTAGTCCCATGCAATAGGAAGCAACAGAAGACAAACTTGCACTATGAGCATCCAGAAATATGCGATACCGTCACCTTGAAGACTTAGTAACCTTCAAAACAAGACCTCTTTTGTCCCTTAGTGAGTGTTGTCAGCATTCCCAACTGAATGTTGTTTCCACCAGAAGAAAAGATATTTTATGCACCAAAAAACCCTTGAAAGAATTATTTTTTCTCTCCATTTCATATACTGAAGCTTCATCACCCCACCCACCCCCAAACATCCAGTCAAGAAGGGCACCTTCAGTAGGGACAAGGTATATTTTAAAATGAGAAGGTAGGTGTAAAACCAGGTACTCCACATTAAAGGAGACAGAAGAACAAGGTGTCTCTGAAAAACAGGTCTTAGATTCTTTGGAACATCCACACAGCCCAATTCATCTCCAATTTAACTGTTCTAAGCAGCCAAGTAGGTCATAATTGTACTACAATTATTTCACATTGTGGAAAGTATTTGGTTTTTTTTTTTTCCCTTTCTCTTTCTTTTTCCTTTCTTTTTTTCTCACATTAGTTACTCAAGATGAAGCAACCATAACCAGCTATTTTAAATAACCACACATAGTATCTCTGGATGAATAAACCAGATAACTTTGCCACTCTTGTAAGCTGACTACATCGAAAGTCAACATCTAAAACACTTGAGTTTGAAAAATCTTCTTGCTCTCATCACATATGCAACCACAGCAAATTCACTGATTTCTCAAATATATAATTGCTTACATTTAGTGGTTACATAGTCACTGATGTACTCTTCAGGGTCACTGGTCAAAAGAATTATTACAAGCAAGTACCAATATACAAGAAAATGAAGAAAAGTCTTCAGTTTTTTTCAACTTGTCATATAAAACAGTCTTTTCTCCACAAGGATAGAGATGATCCAATTGCGAAGATCATCCTGATAAAAAATAATATTTGTTATATTTCACTGCTCCAGCATCTCTGGAGTCTAAAGACCAGCTGTTCAAAACAAATATTATAGTATTTTTGAGTGGTTTTAAATTTGGTTTAGTTTTTTAAAATCAGGCTGCCTTACAGCTCAGGCTGAGCTCGTCACCAGCAGTGTGCACTTGCCTCACTCAAAGGCAGAGTGCAAGGGAGCAAACCTGTGGAAGGATCATCATAAGGAGTGTGCCTTGCTATCCAGGACAGAAGTAACTGCACTGTTTGTTTATCCATGTGTGTGCAGCTTCCAGAGTGGCAGCAGCCGAGACAGCAAGCACTCAGCACTCCTAACTGCAAACAGTGTAAATTATGTAGAAGCAGAGAGATCGTGTTTCTCCTATCTTTCACAGTAAGGTCACGCAGCTCGAGGAGCCCTCCTTGTCTCCTGGTTTATCACTGCAGGCTGTTACCTGCAGGCTTGATACCAAGCACCTCAAAAAGCCTGCTTTATATTATTGATGAACACTGTACTAAACTACCTAGATAAAGATCAGTCTGCCACAGCAGCAGTTTCAGGTGATTATACACTGCAAACTGCTGGTAGTGCACCACTTTCTCTACAAAGAACACAGAAAAAGGACATTTATTTGCCCGTTTCTCCCATGAATTTTCTAAATACAGAGTAGAGTAAATGGCAGGGGCAATGCCCGTAAAGGGAACAGCATCCCACCTTTGTGCTTGTCTGGGGTACCTCCTGTACAGCTGACTAATGAAGCTGGCATCCCAATTCGATACTGGGATTCTTGGAAGAGTTACATTACATACTGCGTGAGCACACACACATACCCAAATATAAATAATTAGTTATTTTATATTCTTGCATAAGGTGAGCAGCACATGCCCTGTTTAATCCTCCTACCCAGCAAAAGCCTGTTCTATAAACAAAATAATCCTTTGAAGAACAGCAAAAAACCCCAAACATTTTAACAAGTAAAGCAATTTGAGCAAGTGCCTGCATAATAAGGTGGTAGCTGATCATAATCAGAAGCACCATGAGAAACAGATGCATACTCTAATAATAAGTTGTTCTCACATGCTTTATGGAAACCTACCACATGCAAAGAGAGAGAAAAGTCAGACACTGAAATCAGAATAACAAATACTGCAGTGCAAGTTAAACAAAATAGACACTACAGTAGCAGAGTGACTTCCATGACACAAAGAAACAAAGACGCCTGGATATTTCACCATAACAGGGTTCCACTGAAATTCAGTCACTACAGCAATGAAACCAACTTAGGTTATGAAACAAACCTGAGCTCATTAAAGTAAGCGAAAGGCATTATATTCTGACATTTACAAGATGGAAGACAAAGTGACAGCTGTCCAGGAATATAGGTTGCTAACTTACTTTCACTCCCACATTCTGAGTATTTTTACTGCCCAAGGCATTATTATTCAAATGCCAACAATTTGTTGATGTGAAGTTCAAGTGTTTCTAATCTTTACACAGAAGCCTTGATGTCATGTAAAAACAACTTTTACTGACAGCCCAAAACAGGACTGATACCTGCCCTACGTGCAACAGTGCTCCACTTTGCAAACAGCAACTGGCTTAGAAGAGCAGTCACTACCCATCAGCAGGAAGATTAATTTATTACTCTGCTAGAAAACTCACTAAAAAACTAAAATCTCAATACTCTCCCACATAAAATAAGTTGGGTTTTTAAAAACCCATTTCAGTTAATTTTAGTTTTACTGAAAAGGCAAAAACTAACTAAAATTGTCACACTGCTTTGAGATTCAAGACCTTTAACGCAATCCTGCTGAGACCCCCTCTAGAACCCAAGTTAAATGATCTGTTTCCCCAAGTCTTTAATCATACTAATTCAAAACTTATCCAAGATTCTAGTTATTATAATGAAAACCTGCTACACCAATTACAAGTATAGCGTAAGTACAATCACATGGATATCAGGCTTGTTCCTATTAACATCCAGCTATAGCCTCATGACAGAAGTGCAAAGGAATGAAATCTTACCTAATGTTCCCAGGTACATTAGCAATTAGTCCTGTACCTTTTAAAACCGATTTTTTCCCCCTCCTTATCAAAAAACTGAATGTGCAAGGATCTAAACAAGTAGATTTTTACCACCTAATCAGATTTAAGTAATCAGGACGAAGAAATGAGGGAGGGGAAAAATAATCTGATCTCAGATCCCAAGATCTATTAGCCCTTAAGGGTAGTCTCCAGTGAATGATTTTTAGCCTGAATGCAATGAAACTGCTGTCAGAGCAAACACGCTATAGTTCTGGAAAGTATGTGGAAACACATTCTAGGAGTGTTAATAAAATTGCAGTGGCATTTATTAGGCCCCTATTATTCTTATCCCGTTGCATTTATTATCAGTGCTCTTGAGGAGAAAACACTCCAAGCATTAACTGGCATTTCACATCTGTGTACAAACTCCATGGAGACTCTCACACACAACCTGTCACTGGAGTTACCTACTCACAGCTATTAACTACATCTTAAATTTCCCACGTCAATGGAAAATGTTCCCTTTCAACACTAGTACTCCTTTAACATTCCTTTAGAAATGCTGCTTGTAAGAACTATCAAAACACCAGTGAAGATATACCCCTTGGGGAGGTAGTGCTCAAAGCTTTTGAAAAATATACTGCTATTTTATCACTATATACAGTATTTAATCCTGTAGAACCGAATACAGATTAAGGGGTACAAGGCAGGCCAGACCCCTCTTAAATCATACAGATTTAAGACAGATCACTTTCAAGGGCATGTGAAAGAAATCTGATAAGCAACACAGCATTTCATAAATTAAATTTTAATTTGTTAGTTTGCTGGTTCAAAACTCAGGCATTACAATTTGCTGAAAGGACAAACAGAGCCATTAACAGCTTCATTGACAAGGCTGAAGACAGAAGATCTCTCGTCAGTGAAAAGACTGTGTACCACAAGGAACTAAAGCACAGGTGTAAATCAAGTAACTGGATCTGAACTTTGGTTGTAACACCTCACTTTCCTCAACAAATGGAAAAAAAGAAAAAGAAACCCACTCTTTTTGCTGCAAGATAAGCATATTTTTCATACTCAATCAGGACAAGGATATTGTTGAAAAGTTACTGCATGTGCACCAGTCCTGACCATGTATTCTGACTGGACAACAGACAAAAACCCCCAGGTTTCACTGTCACATTCCTTTATCATAACAGGGAAAACTATCATTCAATTGTCATTTACTTTATTTTACTAATGAGATTTCAAGAGAGATGCTAATTGGGTTTGACACTTCATCCTTTCACACAGCTCTGCAAACCTGTGTTAGCATTCCTCAAACAACTGCAGTATGAAAAAGCCGTCTGAGATTCAGCAAAACTCACAAATTACTGTTTTTTGTTTCATCCTAGTGTGTTTTTATTGACATGAATATTAAATAAACTTATCAGAAGGAAAATACCGTTCATTAATTTGTAACTAAAATTAAAACTTAGGCTTGATGACAATATACTTTAGCATAGCAAATTCACCAAAACCATTTTGCAAAAAAAGTCTGTCTCAGCTGGCTGCAACACCAGCTGTTTTGGTAACTTTGAGATGACGTTATTTGCTTTAACAGACAGCATTAACAACTGCTACCATTTATCAGAAAGTGGACATAATGCAGAGAAAGACAATGATGGTGATTCATGGGATAAGTAAGGTTTATTGTGTGGAACAATATACCAAGAATGTAAACTCAAATCAACTCTGCATAAATAGTGAATAAGATCTCCTGAGCTGTTGCAGGACCAACATCTAAAAGTACTGAGGAGGTTTTATTCCTCTATAGCACTCATGCAAGTGACACCTCTAGAAACCTCTCCCCAGAGCTCTGCAAAGCTTTGGAATCAACTCAGCACATGCTATAAAATGAACGACACAAGTTATCCAAAGGTTAGAAAAATTCTTCACGATGTGTGCTCCAAGTTTATCACTTAACAAAACAGGCAGGTAACCACCTTCACAGAGAGATGACGTCAAGCACCAAGTTACTGAATCTATCATGGAAAGGTAGAACCCGAATGCATTTCTACAATCTGCAAATGGATCATTCCCAGCAGAGATGCATAGCAACTGCTATGGCACTCTGAGTTCTTTTTTCACCTGAGGACCTCTGACAGAGATTAGATGCCTTTCTAGTAGATACCAGAAAGGTAAAAGAGAACATTCTAAACGACAAGCGATATGAGAAAAAAAGTATTTAACAGGCTCTCTTTCTCCAATGAGCTGTGCAGTGTGACAATTTGTATAAATATTACATTACTTTGAGCCACAAGCATTTCCTTTTTTTACAGCAAAACTTGCAGGCCAGACCCCTCTAGCAGGCATTATGTGATGTATGTAACATGTACTTGGTGGAAATGACAACCACCTCCTTGCCAGGTGCCATATCGTAAACCACAAATTAAAGGAGTGACAAACCACAATTCTATCCAACTACTACAACAAGCACTGTGGAAAAAATTGCCAAGATGCCTTAACTCTTCCTCGACTGAAAAATGAAGTACACACTGCATTTGTACAACAAAATAGGAAACATTTAGACTTGTAGCAACAGTACAAGTCTAACATCTTTGCAGGGCTAAAAAAACAAGGATCATCTTATGACTGAAACGTATTAACAGATAACAAATTAAAATACCCAAATGATATTTGAATCCAATATTAAGCAAATTCTTTTGCTAGATCTAATTGAATTCTAAATCACTGAATTCATGTTCTTAAAGAATCCTGGCTTGATATGATGGATAATAATAAAATTACAAGAAAAAAAGATTTAAATACTAGGAACTGAGGTATTTTTCCTGAGAAAGCTGGCACTGTTCAGCTTGGAGAAGAGAAGGCTCGAGGGAAACCTCATCAAAGCATATAAATACCTGAGAGAGGGTGCAAAGAGGAGGGAGCCAGGCTCTTTTCAGTGGTGCCCAGTGACAGGACCAGAGGCAACAGGCACACACTGAAACAAAGGAGGTTCCATTTTTTCACTGTGAGTATGACCAAGCGCTGGCACAGGTTGCCCACAGAGGTTGTAGGCTCCCTTTTCTAGAAATACTCAAAAGCTGTCTGGACACAGTCCTCCTCAAATTGCCCTAGGTGGCCCTGCATGAGCAGGGGGGTTGAACCAGATGGCCTCCAACCTCAAAACTCCTGTGAAAAAGCTAAAATCACTTTTTAAAGATGTTGTGGTACACAGCAATAGCATGAACATTACATATATAAATATATAAAATATGAATATATAAATGTATAAAATATGATCTGCAAGGCTTGAGACTCAGGAACTTTTAACCATTACTATAATCTCAGAATTGTGTCAATTTTAAAAAAGTCAATTAAAAAAACCTCTAAAAATCCTTAGATCATGTGCTCCCACACCAACACATACACAGTAGTTTCACAGAAAAAAAAAATTCAATGTAATATAAAATTTGCAGCAGGTGACCAACCTTCACACCTGGCATTTATGACCAAATTTTTCCACATCTCCAAAAAATACAGGCAGTCTTCTGCGAAGACTATTATTCACTGTGCTCATCAAGTGAATGATGCCAGGCAAGGCTTGGCACCCAAGTTTCACCTCATGATTTTCAGTGAACAAGCTGGGACAGTACTACTCTTAACATGACAGCAGCAAATTCTCTAGTTCTAAGCAGATGGTCACAGTCATTACTAAGAAAGTGATGGTAAAGCTGCAGTGGAAATGAAATGCCTAAAGACAATCTCTGAAAAAAATACTCAGTAAGACTGAGAAGGGATACAAATTAGAATAAATCTTAAAAGATTTGAATGTGCAAGTCAGCAATGTAAACGGGTAAAACAGACAAAGCTGATTTACTGCTGACTTCGCACAGAGACTCTGCTATAGAGGGAAGACAGTTATAGCTTTGAAGTGCCTCAGCGGAGAATGAATCCACAGCTCAATGCAAGCATTTGTAGTGCTTAATTCAAAAACAGAAGAGCAGCATAATTTATTTGTTTTGTTATAACAGACTTCCATTTTTACAATACCCAAAAGAGTTGGCCTCTGTCCCATAAAAATTTCAATTCATTTGAAAACAAACAGCAATACTACAGTGTAGGTCAAGAGTAAAATTCCTGATTAAGTACTACAAGCAGTTTTCAATATAAGAAATAGTGATTTCAAAGAGTAAATGTGAACTCACAGGACCACAAGCACAGCAAGAATGCAGTTTACAAGATAGCAGAAGAGAAACAGACCTTACAGACATTGATGGCTTTTAGAAAGTCTAGGAAGAGGTCAAAATATAATGGTATACAAGTCATCAATGTGACCAGATAATTAAGAACCAAAATGGATTTTCAGTATTTTCTGAAAAGACAGAAACAAAAAAATTATTTATGTCTATTCTTACAGCTAAAGAGTGAGTTTACATATGCCAATACACATTATCTGGCTGAATAAAGCAATAAAACAGAGAGCAAGAATCTCCAGGTCATATAGTTGGTCTATAACTGTCACAGGCAACAATGTTGTAAAGTCTTTTGAGATTGAGTTGCCTTCCAAGAGGCAGAACAGCATTGATTTTGCATTATTCTGACTCATTCTCCTGCTGTCCAGAAAGCTTTCCCAGTTTTTGAAGAAATTTAACCGCATTTATTTTGTTCTTGTACCAACACTGTCCTGTAATTTAACCCTTCAGTCAAACTTGGCTTTCTACACGTGCTCCAATATGTTGCACTTCCCTTGCAGCTCTAAACACACTTGTGCATAGGGAGGTTTCGCAGTTCTCATCCTCTTCAAACCAGCTTGAATTCATATTTCTTACGCATAGTGAATCTGAAATGTAGAGAATACAACAAAAGTCCGAGATACTACCAAAAGTCCAGTACTACCAAGTCTCTTAGAAGGGCATAGTTCCTGTGTTGCATTCATACTGAGCTGTTTATGAAGGAACATTTGCATTTTAAAAATGTGGAAAATATGGAAAGAAAGAAGTCTTTCTGCACAGAAAGCATAACTCTTTCCAGCCTTTGCTATATTCCTTTAGTACTCTTGAAGAACTATTGCCTAACTCTTCTGGGAATTGCAAAGGGAGGAATCATGACACACATTTCAGTTTGCATTAGAGACCAGAAAGGAGGTGAGAACCATAGAAACTGCTTTATTTTCAAAACCTGAAGAGCTACTTTAGCTAGCAAATTCTTTCTGAGAATATCTCAGAGAAAGGAAAACTTTGAAAGCAGAGATTGTATCTTTAATTAGGCTGCAGGTGAAATAGTTTCATCTCTGCAGGAGATGAGGGAGGAGGAAAAACAGGTAAGGTTTCAAGTGTGTATGCTGTTTCAGGTCTGAGGCAGAATGAGTAAGCTTCAGACTAAGACACTGGCAACAGTTGCTCCAAGAACAACTCACTGTAATTGTAAGAGGCAAAGCCAGTTCAAGAAGTTTCTGCTCTCCTCCAGCTTCTTGTTCCTAGCTCCACGCCACAGCGTCTCACATTCAGCTATGCTTCTGCCAGAAAAATGCAACACATCCTTTATTTGAAAAATTATCTTAGTTTTACAGAACCAGAAACCAGATGTCCCAATGCAGGTAATGCACACAGCAAACATCAATGTCCAGTAGGGAACATGAACCTGGGGAGAGAGTGTAGTGACTGCTAGACCACTGCCATATCACAGAAGGGGCAGATCCTGCCTCTGACAGCCATCAGGTCCTTTAATCAAGCCACCTGATGAACACAGCAGAAAACTCAGCAGCAACCTAGTGCAGCTGCAGAACACAGGTGTTCTCACCAGCCATGGATGGTGAGAAACTACAGATGGAATTGACTGGTATGTTTAACCTTAATGGCCTTCAATGACTGGTTTTTATATATTAATTTACCTAACAATTTCTTAATCAGACTTTTAAAAGCTGACATCCTGTGGCAAAGTCCTCAGTATAATCACAGATGTATCTTTGTACCTGCTCTGAATCCACCTCCTGATAATTTAAGTCTCACAGTTCCTGTAAGGCAATGGGCAGTAAATCCTTCCTCCTGCTGTTCATGGATATACAGATCTCCAACCATATCCCTTTTCCCTCCCCAGCTGTCTTCTTCTAGACTAAAGACTTACTGCCTTTCTCCATCTCTTCCTAGTTCCAGCAGACCTTTTTGAGACAGGATGGCCAGAATAAAACACAACAGTCAAGAGCACTTTGCAGCTGCACAGAGATATAAAATTTCCTCCCTCATTCCCTGCTCTTTCCTGACATGCTTTCCCAATAGGTCATGACAGTCTCTCGCCATTTTTCACCCACTTCCTGAGCACTGAGCTGAGGTTTCCCTTGAATGTGCACAACTCCAAAGTGATTCACCTGGGAACAAGGGAGCTCAGAAACCATGGCTGGGTACACATGGCCAGAAGAGCTTTGTGTTTCACAGTGAGTTTCATGTACCCTTTTATCATTCAGCCACAACCACCTGAAGGTCCTCCCACAGCTTTCTGTGGCTGCCACGCTCCAAAAGCAGCTGCAGCAACACCGTCTTGCCAGTATGTTCCATCACACCCATATTCACCCCCTTCTCCTGTTCATTTATAAAAGAAGAAACACCAGACCTAGCAGAGACTTCTTCAGGACTCCATACAAGATGTTTGGGGCTGAAAGAAAGGATTTTGGCTGGATACATTGCTCATGCCTACTGAGTCTGTTACTTTTATTAAGTGGGAGAAGCTAAATGTCACAAGTTTGTGGGTTGTGGCTGGCTTCTTTTCCTCCAAAACACTTGAAGCATGAATATCAGTTGCCTTGATAGCTTAAAATAACTCACTGGAACTGTAAAATTATTTTCAGTATTGACTCTTCCAGAAGTCTCTATAAAAACAGGCTAAGAAAACTTGCAGAAAGAGCACATCCCTTCCAAAGGGAACAAAATCATGTGCAAAACCTTGGCTAAACTATACACTCAATACCATTCATATAGGAATTGCTGAAAAGAAATGCAGATAATAAGTCCGAGTCTTAAAAATGCTATCAATATTTTTGCTAGAAACTAGTTTTTTAAACTAAATTAAGTGTTGATAAGTCAACTACAGAACCTCTTGGTCAGCTTCTCCCAATTATCTGAAATTATGATGCCATTACTAGCACACCTTTTACTGTTGTTTCAGAAGAAAAAGATGCAGATTAAAACAATGCAGTAATTAAAAAAGAAAGTGATACAAAAGTCCAAAATCGAAATGACACTACAGAGGTTTGACATATCCTTCAAAAGCAAAATATCCCTCTATCTCAGGACCTGCATGCACAATCAAATCTAAAGCTTGGGACATGAAGCAATATTCAGTACTTTTTTATTCTTTAAATATACTGCAAACAAATTATGTGGCATCATCCAATTCAAAAGCTGCGTCCAAGAAATTGCACTCCAGAAAAAAAGCAAGGCTAGAGACAGCATATCTAAGGGACTAAAAATATTTGCTTTACTTGCAGTTTTCTTCTCAACAGGTCACAATGGAAAATTATACAAACATCTTAGCTTTTCTACCCCTGACTTTCCAAATACTGAGGATTAAGACAAGTAAAACACACAAAAGTTTCCTTCAAACACAGCTTTCCATATCTATTATTATAGTATAAGCTGAATGGCCACATTCTGGAATTGCAATTTTGTTTTTATTTAATGTACATTGTGCTACTTCTGACAAAAATGGATGTTCTTTGTTTGCCCTACTGACCACACATGTACCTCCTCCTCTCCTTCGTCTCTGACCTGTAGCTAACCAGTCAACAGAAAAGCAGAAATGCAATTATTTAATATTTGGTGTGTCCTTCCTAATCTAAACAACCTCTTTGTAGGCAATAGAACCTACCCCTAACAAATAGAACCAAACCTCAAAGGTTCAATACAACATTTTCTTTAGTTATGCATCAGTTGTATAAAAATTACTGTCAAGCTCAGACAAAAATAAATTAACTGCACAATATAATGAAACCTAAAATTGGCAATTTGGAAAACCTAGCTTTTCCAAACGGCACTTTTTTAGACTAATCTAAAAAAGATATTTATGGTAACTACTTTAGGTACGCTGCGAACCATAACTCTTGACTCTTGGGCAGTTACAAATAGATACAATTTCTGTACAGTGCTGCAGAAAGTATAAAGTGTTTTCTAAATCCTGTCTCACTCAAAAAAAAAAAAATCCTCAGGAAAATAACATTGTATACTTGAAATCAAATGCAACCCCAGCTTGTCAAGAAAAGGCAACAGTATCACATTTTACACAGGAGGGAAGGAAAGACGGAGTGAAGGCAAGCAAGGTGGAAGAGAAAGATTCTTTTTCCCTTATAGAAGAAAATGACAATCAGTGGACAAGAAGTGGAAGACAAATATTCCTTTGGGCAGCTGACCAAAAAAAAAAAAAAAANAACAAACAAAAACAATTAAAACAAAAAAATTTGTTTTACTTCTTTTTGCCTTGACATACTTTATTACAACCACACATAAGTAGTATTCTTTTCCTGCCAGTTTGATTATTTTCTGCTCCTCCTTTTCTACGCTCCTCAAATGAAATTGTTTGGTTATTTTTAGGGTTTTTTTTTTTAAAACACTGTGCTAATGAACTGGAGTAAACCTAATAAAACCGAAGAACACTGAAACAAAAAATCTGAAATACAGCCAACATTAATTTTGGCCAGTATTCTTAACAGAATCTCACTGACTGAGCTCAAAATCATTTATGCCTTGGACATTTTGGATTAAACTCCACTGTAACAGATCAAACCCACGAACTGCAGTTTCAGTTTTCTGTCTATTCTTTGACCATTTTTCCATGGATACTTTTCAGATCTTGTTTTAACTGCCATGTGTTTCAATATCTGTTGTAGCAACATGATAATGAAATGTATACAAGTCACTGCAATCACATAACTCTTCCAAAAATACAAAGACAGGATTTATTCCGTTGCAGAGGAGTCACATCCTCAACCTCCAAGCCAAACTTTATGTTAGGCACTAGGTATACAGCTTGGAAATAGAACTGTATAATGGAAATACTGAGAAGCTCTTTGCCATAGCATCACTGGCAATAAAAATACCCAAGATTACAAACAATATCATCATGTGAGCATTCCAGGCCAGCCTATAAATAGAATTCAGAAAGAACTGGCTTCTCACAAATACGGTGCCCCAGTTCAATGTGTATCTGCTAAAAATACCAAATATGTTCAGTAACCTAAGTCCGTCTGAATTTTGTGAATTAAATACCTATTGACACATCCTCTTTTATTTAACTGATGATAATTCATGATGGACTACTCTGATAGACTTCTGACCGAACAAGTGTGCACTTTGTATGAGTGTTATCAGTATTTGATTTATCCAGGAATATGCATATATTGCTAGATAAATCAATACTTTCCTTGATAGTACAGAAGGACCATGACTAAGAGGCTGTCTTGATCAACATCAAGATTAGAATTTATGATTCAGTAATTAATTTAGGATTCCAGCCACAAAGCAAAAAGACATGATATTATGCAGAGATTCTTACAATAAGATGCTCATCTGCATCTAACCTAGACCGATTATAAAAATATACAATCAGAAAAAATGATTTTTTTGTATTAAAAAAATACTATTTCAAGATTGTTAATTATTTTTCCAGAAAGAACAAGAGCACAACAGATTCATATTAATGGTTACACCACGTACTTATACAATAGAGGGAGTGGACACATTCCTCAGGTAGCAGATCAGTAGTACGCAGCGTTTCAGAAACAATCAGAACTTCCTGAGAGATAATGGAAAAGATAATTCATGTATTACTCAGGATAGGCTTATTCATTTCGCTTTCCCAAAAAAAGAAGGTGTTGGACACTCTTAGGGAAGAAAATGACAATTTACTTGGAAGTATTAATGACTTTAAAGTTTATCAATGGCTGTAAACACCAATTTTAGCAGTTCATATGGATATTGCTGAAGAAAAAATACTAGTCTGGTGTCTCTGCATCCCCATATAGACACAACCTTCAGCAAACAGCTTCTAGAGCATTAAGGGGAAAAAATACTAGTCTGGTGTCTCACACCCCACTTATTTTCTATACTTCACCAGCTTCTGTAACACCACCTCACACATCAACCACTTCATTCACTGTAACAACCACTGATGATAAAGTCGAATGAAGAAGAACGAAAAAAAATGGATTTAAACACATTCCAAACTACCTTCACTTGTTGTGGCACTTACAGAGCTGTCCATGCCAAGCACTTTAAACTTCCACAGACCTGTTAGTGATTTGAGCTTGGCACAGAAGCAGGCGTAGCAAGGAGTGCTCTGACTGCCAGCCCCCTTCCCTGTAAGGCCCAGAGCAAGGCCCAGCCGGCGGCTCAGAAACCTCTTCTGGAGAGATGCCCAGCAAAGCACTGGCACCCGAGCAGCAGCACACTGAGCTACTACAGACTCCAGGGAATGACCCAGACCCAGAGCTGAGGACCAGAGCGGGACACCCACCAGCACTGCACACGCACCATAGTGCCAAGGAGTGTGGGAACTCCTGCGGCGTGTCCTCCTGTTCTTATCCTTCTCACCTCCAAGCAACAATCACTGATCTGGCTCCTGACCAGTCTGTGCTTTTGAATGCAAGCTGCACAGATAGAAGAGTTTACTGCTTAGAAAACTAGACACAACCTTCAGCAAACCACTTCTAGAGCATTAAGGGGAAAAAAAGACAGGGAGCAGGTCTAGGAAACCATAATTCTGGTTTCCTGTTCTTTAGTTATTAGTAAGTTTCATTTATTTACCACACAGCATTGAAAATTTAAATTTACTAGACAAGCTATTAAGTGTAAACTGAGAAAAAAACTCCAACATAACCACAAGACACAGAAATCTCTTTAGATCAGTAACAATGCTGAGACAGTGCCAACACTTTTTGCAGCATTTTGGCACATTTTTATAATCTTCTGTTAGGTGCAGTTACAGACCTGCTTCAGAAACCCAAATATTTATAGAGATACTAGTAATGCATAGAAAATACTCCCAGACAGAATAGGAAACTACAGCATTCTCAATGTTAAAGACAACTAATTAAGTCTCTGTGATGGACAAAGAAGTGTAAACACTAAATGTTTGGTTTTTTTTAAAGAACCACGCACAGCTTTTAATAGCGTATAAGCCAGTTATTTTTGTAACTACATCAGTTGATTACCGATTCTACTTAAAGGAAATAAATAATAGGAATTTCAAAGTATAGATTATTTTATTCCTGACTAGCAGGACAGATCTGTGCCATTACCAAAAAGTGCTCTGAAATACAGAGAATGTATGTGAGACAGTTTCAGTTTCCAAGTTGCATGTTGAAACAGGAATGTGCTCTTTTGTTCTATTTTTTTCCCCTCATTTAATCATAATGAAATCACTTGCGACATTACAACGGTTTCCAAAGCAACAGTCCAGTCAGATGTGATGAACAGAAGATAAGGGTGTGTGGGGAGAGGTCTGTAACCCACCGGTGATCTTGGTGGGAAACCCGGCACTCTGCAAAATTCATTCTGAAATTCATATTCTGCAAGAATATCTTCATATAACAACATTAAAGGATCAACATTAAAGAAATACAAGGTGAGAGAATGAGGTCTTTTTCCAAAATACCTGAAAATAATGTGTAAATCAGCCGACCTGTTCCACAGGGAAAATACATTATATATAAAAACCAAGCAGAAAAAAGCTACTGTAACACAGCACTTACAGTTGCAATATTATCAATGTTAATCCAATGGCTGGCTAGACTCATCACCCTTCAGTATTTGGCTACAAGACTTCCCAAAAACTTAAAGAAATAATGCTTTATGAGTCCAGAGCAGAAAGGGTAAGGTGTAAGTAACAACCCTAGATCAAGTCATGTGTATATGCCAACCAGACACTGTCAGAAATATGAGAAACAGTGGATTGTGCCTTGAAAGGCAGGAAACTCAGCATGAGAAATGCAGCCTGAATTCATCCAGAGATACACTTAGTCATATTTCTATAGACAAATCATCTTTAGGGGTTTCACGAGGTGTCTGCAATCTTTCAAAAGAGAGTGCTTGAAATGCCATGGATTAACCGACTCATGTGTCTGTGTCCTGGGGCATGTTATGTGTATACACTGCATATTAATGCTCAACCCACAGCACAAACAACACCAAAACTGCACACTCAGCATTATTTAAATATGTGAGGCACAGGAGATGAGCTCTTCTTTCTTACACTGTATTAATACCTCGTAGATAATTAGTATTTTTCCAAAAGATTCTCCTCAGAAAAACAGTGGTGAAAATGTGTTGTAATATTCTCCATCAAAGCACGTCCCTTCCTCCTGAAGGAACAGCCTCAAAGAAGCATTTGAAGAAACAATTACCAACAAAAGCAATTGCTTCCTTATTGGTATTTTCTAACTATTGGCATGAAAATTAACCAGGAATCTTGCCTCAAAAGCAACTCAGTCCTTGAACCATCCTTCCAGACCTTTTGTTCCCATAAGTTTCATACTTCAAGTCAAACAGAACACTAAATTACAGTAAAAGGGAAGCTCTGTGGAAATGTAGCAAACCTGTATAAACAAGTGATACAACTCAAGAATATTTACTATGCTAATCAGAGGCCTGGAAAAAAACAACCCCAGAGATTGTTGATTTCTCTGTTTAAAAGGTAGAGAAACAAACAACAGAGAACTTCAGGAAAAAGTCTAAGTTCTGAATGGTACAATGAATACAGGCACACAGCATTATTTCTGCTTCTAAAGGTACTTCCAACATAGACAGACACCTGTCTATAAAACCACAGGACCACAAATATATCTGCATCAGATCCTAAAACAGTAAGAACTTTAATTTAAAATTGCATTTTATCTATTTCACACACTGGGACAAACAACAACAATGGAAAAACAACAGCACCCCTTGTAAACTTGGTACCTTGGCTACTAATTTTCCAAAGGAAAAAATCCATCCAGTGCTAGTCTAGAGAGCAGTTTAGAACATCTAAAGTAAACCTGTTGTTACTGCAATATGAGTGGCTATCTCCTAGTTAAGCTTTCAGAGAGACACATAAGCAAACAACTCCAAGAGAGATTTTGGAAACACATGTTTTAATTGGTGGAGGCAGTAGCAGGGAAAATACTACAGGAGAATCTGGGTGAAGTGGTTGTTTCCAACAAACTCAGCAGCTTAAAAGTAGATTTTGCAAACCTAAAATCTCACTAAGCTTATCTTGGGCCATTTCAAGAATTGTGTCAAAAAAGCTTTTCATAAGAAAAATTCATCACTCAATAGCAACTCTCTTCCAAAAACAAACCTCACACATGAAGAAGAAGGGAAAAAAGAAAAGAAATTAAAATAGAAAGTATACTCTATACACTGATTATACTTCAGCAATCCACAAGTGCTGATTGAATTTTCATGGTCAGACCGGAGCTGTCCGCCACAGTAAAATATACCCCAGATTTTCTTGAATGAAAGATTATTGTTCTTACACATCTTAATTTGGTATCAAAACCTGGCAGTCTGGCACACAAACATAAAACCAAAGTTAAAATTTTATTCCTTGATAGTAACTCTTCTCCAGAAGGGAGGTACATCATGGCAACATTCAACTGAATGTCTCTGGTGCCCAACAGCAGCAGACACACCTACACCCAGCCTACCTTCACTCTTTTTCCATTGCCAACAGCAACGCTACATTAACAGTGGAAGAAGTGCTAAGAATTCTTAAATACTTCAGTCTTAGAAATATTCTTCCAGTATATGATGACACCATTAACCAACTTAGGTGAACAACTATAATTCAAAGCTGTTTCAAAGACATACTCACTTCATTTTACCTGTAGGATTGCGTGAGATGCTAGAGGTTCTGCCTGCTGCCTAAAGTAAGGGGAGGCTTGGTGGTCCTGCCAGGGAACAATGAAAAAGCCTTCCTCTCCCCTCCAGGTTTGCTCAGGTGTTTGCTTTACCCACATCCTGCAAAGAGCTCCACAGTCAAAGCAATTATTTAATGGTTTGCTCTACGCCAAGCCATAACTTAGAGAATGGTTAAGCCTGGAAAAAAATTTTTAAAAAATCTGAAACAACACACATGCAGATCTAGTTCTTAGGAGAATAAGTTTCAAATGTTTTTGCATTCACAGAAAGTCAAAACAGTCAAGTTACTTTTGTGAACTTTTTTTTTCAAACTAATTCCTGAAGAGCTTTTAAAAGTGATCTATTCTTCATTACTGTAAATTCCATAATCTCAGAAAATTGTGATAAGAGATTTACAGCAATTTTCCCTTCCCAGTAACAGCCAGTGCCTTCTGACCCAATTCCAACTAAATCACCTCATCTAAGCTTCAATTTGTATCACAGGATTTTTCTTCCAATGCTAAACACTGACCATTCTATTTACAAACTCCTGCAGCCCCTGTGTGAAACCTTGCCTCTGCTCTGCACCTCTGCCACAAGCTGAGGAAAAAGAAAACATTTCCCAGCAATTCTGTCTCCACCTTTTCCTCCAAATCCAAGACACTGATGATTCTAACTTACTGTAACTGCATATACTCACTATCTGATCCATAAACCATGTCTCTACAAATACATCACTTCCCTGCCTTCTTGAAGTAAGTTTATTATTTATTAAAAAGGTGCTTTTCTTCGCATCATGGCAGTTCATAATGAAACAGTTCAGAGAAATTTAATGCTGCCTCAGGACTTGGTCTTACAGATTCTCAATAGGTCTTAATAAATACTAGCAAATACATTACTCAGGATCTCTATTTAACACTCCTCCATGTTTACAACAGAGCAGCCATTTATCTTTGCACTGTGATGGAAACTATTACTGCCATCTGTGCTGACTCCAGCTGGTATAGGACTAATAAAAAATTCTGTTAGCTGCTTTGAGCTGCTTTTTCAGCTGGCAATAATAAAAGTCAAGCTCGTTAACAGCAGTCTTGCATAGCAAAGTTTCTGTTTATCTCAGAGAGACGACTAAGCATCTCCATGAACCTTTTCACCATTAAAAAAAAAGATTACTCTATTTACTTGGCACCTGTTTTTAATAACAATCACAAAAAGCCTCACAATTACATGCTGGAGTGTTTTTTTAAATATGTCTATCAACTGAGCCAAAATTACTTTTAAAAAAAAAATGCTGCTCCATCAAGGCAATATGCTGTTTCCTGTATACAAACTGAAATAAATTTCTAAAATGAGAGACCTCTCTAATGCTATTAGAGGCAGTTGAAGAATGAGCATCTCTGAAGCAAGTGTTCAGGAAACAGTTTTTTATCACTCAACCATCACTTAATTGCACACTGATTCAGATTTTACATGTCATTTTATAATTTAAATAGACGAGACAAACTACTGTACTGCTCAAGCAATCTGTCATCTTAAATACACACTGGATAATTTTATGCTCCTCTGCTTGCAAATTGCAGAATTTTGGAACTACAACCTGAGAGACAGTAAGGATGAAATTTAACAGCAATTTTAGTGGGCTTTACACTCTCCCTTCACTTTGAAGTCACAGCAATATTACCGTAGGCATCAGTAAGCACCAACACCAAGGAAACACGCTTGAACAGTTTAATTTAGTTTATTAAATGTACTATTTATATGTTTATATATTTATATTATGTTCTACAAATGCAGTAGAAATTATCTTGTGAACTGTTACCAGCTTCTGACTCGACCATGCTCCCCCAAAACTTTTCTTTCTCATCTACAGATTTTGCAAGAAACCCTCTTGACACAGCTCATAATACATAGCACTCTTTTATCTTTTGTCCTCCTACGGCTTCTGTCCAAACCTGTACTTCTCTCAGTGGTCAACCTTCTGCCTGCAACAGATTCCAATTTTTCATACTTAAAAGTCATCTCTGATTCGTATCCTTCATTAAACTGCTGAGCCCAAATACACAGGGCAGACAAATACCAAAGGAAAAGCTATTTTTAAAAGAAGGTGGTCCCAGCTGATAGACATGGGCAATGAAAAGAAGTTAATTACCACCTTTGATGGTTAGCAAAATGTGTTATCACATAATTTCTCTCAAGCCTAGGAAATCCCATACTGTGACTGAGATGAAACTGTTCACTTCTTAGAAATTTTCTTACTATAATTCTCATGACTGACCAATATCCCACGCCACCAGCGACCTGAGACATGGTATTAGAGAAAGAAAATTTTGCAGGTGTAGTTCTTAGTAGAGGCCTTCAAGAGTGAAGATTTTTTTCTGTGATACCAGAAACTCAGAAGATGGTAACCATCATCTGAGCTTTGTCCAAGCAGCAGGAGGTCAAAGTATTCCACATTTCAGAAAAGAGACTGACTTGTTCTGCCCACCATACAATCCAGAAACAGGAGAAGCACAAGGTGATCGAAGGCAAAAGGAAAGACCTATCTTGTTTCCTCGAGTTAGCAGATATATTCCCTCTTTCTTTTAGCACTTTCTTCCAATAATTAATTAACTGTGCACTTCTGGCCTTCCCTCCCCCACCCCAAACCCTTCACTGGACTTGAGCTTTCAGCTATTAGTCTTCAGTACATTAAGAAACCTTCTGTTCCTTGTATGATACATCTACGAAGTTACTCACCTACCATTAGCAATAGTAAAATACCTATTTTTTAATATTCTCACTTAAAATCTAAGTATCACAGCTGAAAGAAGTAAACTGAAGTTAACTGAAATACAAAGAACCTCATTGTCAAGAGAACTGTGCAACACGGACATTACTTGTCAGGGCACAGTATTAAACACCTGAAGGGTAGTAACTTCTAATGTCACCTCAGCTGATGTGCAAGGCACTACCTGATCACACTCTTGAGCTCAAGGGCAGTTGTTCTTCCAGTCCAAGTTAACGGTCTACAGTTTCACTCACTTTTCTGTGGAAAAGCCCTGGAACTTTCAGCAGTAGGTTATGCAGCACTTCATTTCAGAAAGCCAGAAGTAAGAAGGTGCATGGGAGAGATTTAACTACTAAGTCAAAGTAATCTGGCCTCTCATCAACTTGTTGAATTTCAGCACTCATTCACATCTTGACCTTTTAAACTCCTAATGTTCAATACGAAAAAGCATCCACAATACATTTTTCTTCTTTGGAAACTACTTCAGGTTGGATCTGCCATATGCAGAATTATTAGATTACAACAGACATTTTAATCATCTTACCTCTCAAAAAGAAAACCCACAGATCATAATCTGATTTGACCTGTTAATTACTTGTAATTGATGGTATCTGTACTGAATGAAGACAGCTGGAACACTGTGTTCAAGAAAATGGGGAACATGATGAAAAATACCCTTGTCACAGCAAGAACATGCTCAGAACTGATTAATCCTCACCTGTCTTTGAGGTCCCAGACAATTAAGTGCTCAGAAAAGGCAATTCTGGCATATGGATGGAAAATAGGAGCTATTTGATGTCTTCTTTAAAAACATTATATCAAATATCAGGGAAAAAACCCAACTCCAAACTAAAACCAGTAACACACTGTTTTTACAATCTTTTAAAATCAAAACTTGTATACAACCTGGACAGATCTACAGCTTACTACTGCATTTGCTTACTAAAATATCTGGATTCTTCTTTAGGTTTTTGACTTGTAAACTTTAAAACTCCGAAAAGAAATATTTAAGCTTTTGCAGCCTTAGTTACAAAAAAACCAAACAAAACCTAGTTCAAATGTAACTTTAAAAGAAACATTAAAAATCTTTTTTAATTTTGAACTCAAGCCTGTCCCACTTCCCTCAGCATTTCACACAAGCATACCCAGCCCAACTACTTCAGTAACTCCTGTCACACGCTTCACCAAACCTCTGATCATCAATTTATTCCACGCGTTGCTCTGCACATAAACACTGCAATGTGCTGGAAACAAGTCCTAGCAGGTTTCACTCTGAAAAATATCTACCTGGGATCAACAACTTCTCTCTCTATAGAACTTGCCCAGTGAATTTGCAGTGGCATGCTGACTTCAGTGGCAAAATTATTATTCTCACATTCAAAGCCACTACAAGAAAGGTGGATGTATCTACTCCTTTCCAACACAGCAACTGGTATTAAGCTCCAAGAGACACGGTGATGAACAGTACAGACATAATCAACTGACAACAGGAAATAGGGAGGTAAAGAATTTAGCCTCTACAATTCCACAGGGCTATAATCATTAACAAAAATCTGATTTTGCATCTTTTCAGGCACTATTATAGTTTAAAGGCCATACTGACAAAGTCAACAACTTTGCTATCTAGTTGACACGGTTTACTCAAAGATTGCCAGTCATCATAACCAAACTTCCCAAACTGAATTCCTACACTGTGCAACTCGCACATTCATTGATAGCAGACATCATCACTGGAACTCTAACTGGCAGCCTGCACAGCGTGCTGCTGTCAGAAGGTACTTTTTTCCTTAACAATTTGTTTCTCTCTACACACACTTTGACATTTAAAAAAACATATTCAAACAACATGCAGTATTCTCAATGGAATTTTACTCAAATAGCCCAAAGTCTATACACAGCTCAAATATTTTAAAAATATGATAATCCTTCTTTCTTAAAAACTTGTTCATTCTTCTTTAACTCCCACTGGAATCTTTTTTCCCTCAGTGGCTTGCAGCTAACAATATCCCATGAAAATGTTTTTTGAGCTGTGATCTCAGACTGCAGAGACAGGTTTACCTTTTTATGAACATTTGTTTACAAAGAGTGGAACACTATTGTATTATTACACTGCAAGGTAGAAGTTTTTTGAAATGTCTTCCCACTGCCATTATCTGTGAGAATTTTATCCATGTAAGCTATTTATTGTGCAGGAAGAGAACCCTAACACTGAGTCCAGCCAGGTTTTTTTAACTCAGGGCATAAAATAAAGCAAAAAAGTGGCAAAGAGACAAGTCAATGCCTAAAAATAGAGAAGGTGCATGGAACTTTTCATGTAGTGGAAAGCACCTGATTAGGTACCAAAAACAGCACAGCCTCAACATGGATACAGTGAGCAAAGGAGCACTCCAGGTTAAGAGAGGCAGAGTTTGAGAACATGAGAGTCTGTACCACCCTGCAGAAATTCACTGAGGCCTTTCCATTCAGCAGCAGCATACTATGCACAGCTGCATTATGAAACAAGTTATTCCGTTATAAGATTTGTCTTATTGCAGCAGAAGAAAACCCAACAAAAACCAAAAAACAACCAAACTCTAAATTAGACATCTTAAAATCAAATCAAGCTGTCAGCCCTGACATGTTTCAGAACAGGAGAAAGATATTTACCAATTAGCACACAAAAACAAATACAAAGCAGTCAATAGTAGGATGAAAAAAAATCCCAATCCCCGTCAGTGACTACTAAGTATAAGGGAAGTTACTGAGAGGAGTGAGACACAGAAAGCAGCCTAAAGAGCTGAGACACACACACACCCCCCACCCCATAACAACTGCAGACAATTAAATGTAATCAAAGGCTCCAATTTAGAGCAAGCCACAGAGTGCTTCTGGGAGTTGCTAACAGCATTCAAGCTCTATTCTGAAGCACCATCATTTCTGGAGATAACATTTATATTGTATCTTTAAAGAGCATGGGAGATTGCAGGTAGAAGGTCAGGAGAACGAAGGGTAGAAGAAAAAGGAAGTTAAACTTGAGGAGAACAGAGAAAGGCATAAATTTTATCTATGGATCTGCTTGCACAGAAATTACAATGTTTAGTACTCAGATTAGCTGTGTATGTTTAAAGAGCCTGCAGGGTGATAAGTCAGGCCTGGCTACTGGGCCCAGCCCCCTGCATGCTGACCCAGAACTGCAGAGGGCCTGTGGCCGTTGCTGGCACCCACTCAGAGGCAGTTAAGAAGGGAGTCCTGGGATTCTGCCCTGGGATATGAAGTGTTCACAAGTGATGCTGTACCGCAGTTACACAACAGAAAGTCTCTTTCATAGAAAGAGAGAACAGTGAAAAATTTATTCTTTCCTGATGATTGTTTTTTTCTCAATACTGCAAGTAACTGTGCTTTTAACTTAACATTCATCTCAATCAGTAAGGTCAACAGGTGTATTTAATTCAATCTGAATGTTACTCCACTTTTTGGCAAAGTATTTCAACTACTTAGTTTCCAGTATTCAACAGAATACTTTAAATACTACTTAAGACACAACCTTATAGTTCCATTCAGCACCATCTGTGTTGCGACTGCAGTCAGCTCTACTACTCATGATGGGAGTAGGCTGAACCACTCTGGACAACAGAAAATGCCAGATAACAGAGTGTACATTCAGAAGCATGTGGCAGGTATTCCCTAACACCAAATCAACACCATGGTGTCCATTAGTTATCTCTATATAGCCAGTCCTCAGACCTGAGTCTTAGGAGACCCCCATCAGCTTTGCCTTGTTACCTGAACACATGCTCATCCTGCCCTGCATCTGAGCTAGGGGAGCAGCAGTGGAGGCCTACACCCCCCTATCTGTTGTCCTTTCCTGTCCCTGGCATTGCTTTTGACTCCAACACTACCACAACCACCAGGTACAGCATGGGCAGCACCGGCTAATGAAGCTTGGCTAGACACACAGACTGTGGGAGTCCAGCACTAAGTCTCCTGATCTGACTCTGCACAGGAGGAGCTGAGGCCCCACAAAGCTTATCAGCTAAACTTCCACAACACCGAGCTGCAATTCTTCTGTTTCAGGAGCTGCAACTCAGCTAATTATCTCAGCCATAAATAACCCATGGCCTAAATGATCTACCCAGGGATCTGCCTGCATAGTGAATAGGGTTACACAAAACAAGCAAGAAAAAAATAAAGCAGAATTACATGTGGTCTCTCAAAAAGTTGACAAAAATCCTTAGAAGAGAATGAGAAGACATATATTAAAGAACAAAAAAGACTCTGAGCCAGTAGATGGGTCTGAAATGCCCTGAAAAGTCATACGAAAGGGCACACAGATTCTGAACTCTGATAAGCATTACATTAATTAGGGAGCAGCATGAATGAGGTCAGCAGCTCTGGGTTAGTAACACTAGGATAAGAATGTGAAGGAACAATATTGCAAACAAAACTCAAGTTTGACAAATACAGCATTAAGTTCAAAATTATTGAAAAAGTTTATCACACTGATTCTTCAGTGTAGCTTTCCCACTTTGACCATTATCACTACTATTTTAAGTCAGAGCAACCCTCAGTTCTCAATTTTCAATGTAGTAAGGAGTCAGCTGTTTCCTTTTTTTGCCTAAATAGCCATTCTACTCAAAAAAATAGTTAAGACATGTTGTTTGATTAGTAATTCCACACCAGCCTAATTTATTTTCATCTACTACACCTGCAAACTGAGACATGAAACTAAAAGAGCATGCTACAAGAGAAGATGCAGCTAAGGCAGGTATCCCATTTCAAATACTTAGATTAATGGTATTTTAAGAGAAAGAACTACGAAAAAACCCCCCAACAAACCAAACAAAAATGCCACAGGACACCAACACAAAGCAGCCTTTGCTCCTTCTGTTAAGAGGAAAAGTTCTGCAGGGAATCTATAACTTTTCTTCTATTTTGGATGCAAAGTAGAATGATAATTACAAAACTATTTCAAATACTAACTATTTCCACCATTATTTGGAAAAAATATGCAAGTTTCCTAGTCAAATCAAACACTTACTTTGAGGTCACTGAATTCTGACATTGCTCATTACAGCTACTAGTCAACTGACTGTCAGAGTTATCATTTCCAAAACATTTTTGAAATTAATTAAATTAACTAATTTTAGTTTTTCTTTTCCTACACAACAACTGTTTGTTGTCAGTATTTCTATTTTATTCCCTTGGTACACACCGCGAATGAAAAATTCCTCGCTCAAAATTCAGTTCTGCAATTCCATTTTATAATATCCCATTTCAAAGTCCATAAAGACCCAGCATTTACTTTCCCTTTTCCATCTGAGCAAAAGCAAGCTCACTTGTCTCTCTTTTTTGAGCCATGATGAAGATGCCAATACCTCAAGAAAAACATTTGAACCATGAGATCCTTCTCCAACAACCTTCTTGACAAAGGATGACAGATTAAGATCAATTTGGCTTAGAGAGATTTTAATAAAACTAGTTTTACATTTTGGTCATGTGAGTACAAGAGTGTTTTCAAAGTCTATTTGATCTATCTTGCACATAAGCCATGGATTTCTTCATCACCCAGGTTAAGAAATTCTGAAATAGTAACCAATAGTACCGGTCAGACCACACACCAGAAGAACCATAACTTAGAAAACACATGTGTGTTGCAAAACGTTAAGGGTATTCAGCCCGCTCAACACTTCCAATCTGCATTTCTGGGTTTAAACTAGCCCAAAGTTGCAAGAGGACATCCTGAAATTCCAAAGAGAGGTACACCACATTCCTCGGAGCACACACAAAACTTCCATCTGTGAGTGTAGTTGGCAGCAAGGACAGAAAGCTTGCACATCATTATCATTTCTGACAAAAAGAGTGCCACTGTCACATTCACATCTGCAAAGCTGAAACTTCAAAAACTACTCGAGAGGATGCAGCCTGCCTCAAGGAGTAAACAAGGGAGGAGAGATTAGACTGATGTCTATCCAGGTTCACTCATCCACCACACCCTGCTGAGCACTTGAAAATAGAACTGGCAAGAGCTAACTTCTAACTTTCACCATGGGGAAGTCAGACATCTCCCTCCTTCAGTACCCAGCCATTCTGGAAGTAAAGAGGAATCCAATCATGGAACTGCAATGCTAAGAGAGACAGAACATCTACTAAATTTATTAAAAGATTCAAGTTACTGTTCCATTGAAAAGGACCTGAGGAGAATGCTTAAATGCTCCATCTCCAAACACACTCCATCCTTCTGATGGACACACAAGTTGTTTCCCATTAGATTATTTCACAGTCAATTTACAAAGGTTCTCATTCACAATATTTAATGTAATAAACAGTAAAAATTCAGTGTTAAAATATGGGTTACAACCATGCAGTAAAACTTGCCATGAACTTAGCTACAATGTTATAAACACCTTAAACAATAAACATTCTAAGGACTTGGAAGCTCTTGACAAGGAAGCTACATAGCAAGCTGTCCAGTGTTCAATGGTCTGTTTACAATAGCTGACTTTCCTTTTTGTTTTCAACTTGGATCTCAACCAGAACACCCATGAAGACTAGTACCACCCCAGAGAATGCCAGTTTTTCAGGAGGATGAAAAGAAGCTTTTTTTGGGGGAGGGGGGTGATGCAGGAGAGGTTGTTGGTTGGTTTGATTTTCTCCAACATGTACTTTAAGGAGTGTCATCATGTTGTTGGGCAAACACTTCCGCACCTCTCTTTTGCCTTTCATTGTCCTGGTTCCCAAGTATCCTTTCCCTATATTCCACCACATCAGCAGCAAATCCATTAACAAGCCATCTCTTGGGTTACCTTATGTGTCAGTTTCTCTGCAGACACTGAAGCAGCATTTCTCAAGGGCACTCCTATCCAAAATGCAGTTACAAGTATTAGATTTACACCAGAAGAATTAGAACTACTCAAAAGTTCCTTCTTTTTAAATGTAATGGGCACTATGGAAAGTACTAGCCTGCCTTCCAGAGAGTTTGTTTCAGAATAGCATATCTGCTGTGGACGGAGCTTCTGCTGCAGGAAGAAGCTCCAAAACAGCAAAACATGACTGCTGGGATGATGTTCCATTACACACTTAGAACAAAACTTTCAGAACTATATTTTTGTCTCAATGTAATAAAACAGCAAAGTGCAGGAGGTCTGCAAATACATTCTGCTCTTACTCCCTTACATAACTGCACAGTACATTCAAACTCAACTACTTGCTGCTGAGCATTCAGAGGATACATAAGTAATGCATTAATGTCTTCAGCTACATACAGTAAATAAATGAATGTTTCTCTGTTTTACCAAATGGCCAATTTTATTTCAGTCTGGTTTTGCTAGATAAAAATCTCTGAAAACATATTTGAAGTCTAAAAGAAATTGAGAAGTATCTCAAAATAGGGAATGACAACACAGTATGACAGGAAGGAAAAAATACCAAAACTCATCAAAATGTTTAGGACTTGCATCATTCAGAGAGGTGGCACTACTGAGCCAAAACAAGTCTGGAGCACTGCAGACTCACACCACACTGCGTATATAAAAAACTCACATTGATAGATGCTGACAAAGAAACTTTCCAAAGCAGATCAGGACGCTGCTCATTCAGGGCCACAAAGAAGTTTTGCCAGTAGAAGACTTCCACCAGCTCTGTGCCTCCACAGGAATGCTCTGTTGATTTACCTTTCGCTAAAGCTTATCAACTGTAAAACAAGCCGGGGCTTTAGAATCACAAAGTAAAACTGAATTTAAAGTAAACATTCAACAAGAATAAAAACTCTGAAGTTTTAAAAATTACATTGCAGCCAATGCCAGTAACCATACAAGTCAATTTGTTTGGCAGATAAATTATCCCTTCAACCTCACGTGATCCTTTTTGCTTCAACTCTGAAAGAATCAAGTTTGTGAAAGGCCACCTCAGCTACACTGGACATGATTTTAATCATAAAGTCAGACAGAAAGTGGAAACCACATGAGAAGTTGTATCAAATCCTCCAGTTTCTTATCTAAGATCTGCTGTTCCTTGTCATCATGTAAGAATTATTAAGCAAAACAGACAGCTTCACATACTAGCATTTAACACTAGAAAAATTATTGCAGAAGCTCAAGAGACAGTTTCAGAATTTTGAAGCCCTACACTAGAAGAAAATTTACTCTTGACTAGAGGCTTTTGTACACTATTTACTAGGGATTGACGCTTATGTTTAAAAAGAGACTGTGGAATAAACTAAGAAAATACAAGCTTGATAAATAAAATACGACCTGTATTTTTTCATTGTATTTGTAAGCCTAAAATATTCTCTAATACAAAACAATTTCAGAAAAAATATTCAAGTGTTGACATTTTCAGCAATGTGTTTTTAAAACAAAGCATCAAGTTACTTTATAGAAAGTTTACAGTTCACAATGCACCCTGGCACTTTTTTAAACATATGGAACAGTATCTTCCTAAGTACATGCAGAGATAAGCATGCCATTCCAGCCACAGCAGATGCTTTAATTCATGTTTATGAAATGCTTAAAATTCTTGGAATATACACACACACTGCAAAAAAGAAGATGTAGTGACACCATAAATCTCCAAGTCAGTCACTACTAGCCTGCTGTCTATGCTGTTAGTGAACATGAAGAGGCAGCAGCACAGGCTTGGTGGAGACTAGTTTTTAAGAAACAGGTAAGTGCAGAACCTGTTGCTAGTGCAGTGAGCCTCTCTGCACCCCTCAGCAGCATCATCACTAACCATGCTAGTTACCACGCACTAACACAAGCACCCAGAAATGTTTCAGGCATACTTTTCTGCTGCTGTGCTGACTGATGCACCTCAAAATAAGCACTGTACCATTAATAAGCACCAAAATATATTCATGGCTTAATTTTTCAAAACAGTAGTTGCGGTATAAATTTCTGTCCTGAGTTATATATTATATAATATATACTTCAATATTATATTATTATATACTAAAATAATTATATATATATTTAAATAACAAATAAGTCACTATAGGATGATAAGCCGTTAGGGACTTCATGAGGGGACTATGGAGATTTCCCTATAGTGATCCAAGTGAAATGGGACAGAACATTCAAATTACCTCCTACTGAAAAAGTTTCACCTTACAAGCCACTAGCTTCACATTACCCAAAGATTATAATGGATGATAAAGATGATGTAGGAATATTTGGTAAGCATGTATGTGCTTGAGGATATCTCTATTTAGGATGTAACAAAATGCCAAATTAAGGGTGTGGCTGATGACTAAAGAATATACTAGTTCAGGATATGGTTATGAATTTACAGATATTTTGATGGCTGGCAGTCGGGTTTTTAAACGATTGTTTTTATATTAGAAGGCAACTATCAAAAATAAAGGCCAGAATTACAGATGATAACACTAAACAAGCACAACAGCATTAGAAAGCCACTTACTCACTTTTCACCCGAAATGAGAAATTACATAAAGGGATACTCTCCTCTGGCATTGAAAACAGCTTGTATAATTCCTGCTCTTCATCAACATGGATATCTTGGGCTCAAGTCATTGATTTTCAATTCCTGTCAGCAATGCATTTTTCTGGTTNGTATCTTCCTAAGTACATGCAGAGATAAGCATGCCATTCCAGCCACAGCAGATGCTTTAATTCATGTTTATGAAATGCTTAAAATTCTTGGAATATACACACACACTGCAAAAAAGAAGATGTAGTGACACCATAAATCTCCAAGTCAGTCACTACTAGCCTGCTGTCTATGCTGTTAGTGAACATGAAGAGGCAGCAGCACAGGCTTGGTGGAGACTAGTTTTTAAGAAACAGGTAAGTGCAGAACCTGTTGCTAGTGCAGTGAGCCTCTCTGCACCCCTCAGCAGCATCATCACTAACCATGCTAGTTACCACGCACTAACACAAGCACCCAGAAATGTTTCAGGCATACTTTTCTGCTGCTGTGCTGACTGATGCACCTCAAAATAAGCACTGTACCATTAATAAGCACCAAAATATATTCATGGCTTAATTTTTCAAAACAGTAGTTGCGGTATAAATTTCTGTCCTGAGTTATATATTATATAATACTTACTTCAGTATTATATTATTATATACCAAAATAATTATATATATATTTAAATAACAAATAAGTCACTATAGGATGATAAGCCGTTAGGGACTTCATGAGGGGACTATGGAGATTTCCCTATAGTGATCCAAGTGAAATGGGACAGAACATTCAAATTACCTCCTACTGAAAAAGTTTCACCTTACAAGCCACTAGCTTCACATTACCCAAAGATTATAATGGATGATAAAGATGATGTAGGAATATTTGGTAAGCATGTATGTGCTTGAGGATATCTCTATTTAGGATGTAACAAAATGCCAAATTAAGGGTGTGGCTGATGACTAAAGAATATACTAGTTCAGGATATGGTTATGAATTTACAGATATTTTGATGGCTGGCAGTCGGGTTTTTAAACGATTGTTTTTATATTAGAAGGCAACTATCAAAAATAAAGGCCAGAATTACGGATGATAACACTAACCAAGCACAACAGCATTAGAAAGCCACTTACTCACTTTTCACCCAAAATGAGAAATTACATAAAGGGACACTCTCGTCTGGCATTGAAAACAGCTTGTGTAATTCCTGCTCTTCATCAACATGGATATCTTGGGCTCAAGTCATTGATTTTCAATTCCTGTCAGCAATGCATTTTTCTGGTTGACCTTCATATTGTAAGATAACTTACCAAGCTCCTCCATCACCCCCCAGCAAACACCCATCTCAAGCTTCACACATAAAAACCACAAAGACACATACAATCACCCCAAGCTCCGTCAAACCTCAAACTCTGATGGCCGATTTCAGCTCAACCTACAGTCAGGTACTGGCTAGACAAACTGATGGCCCTTGTACTGTCTCTTGTAACACACACAGCAACATCACTTCCAGGTAAGGACAACTATTTTAGTTAACTTGGTGTAACTTTAGTTTTCGGGTCACAAGTTAACCCAAGAGTTGAGTCCTGTGGTGCACATCATTGCACAGCAGGGGCCTTTCTGTTGTCGGCTGCACTCGCTGTCTCCAGCCAACATTTTCACACTTCCTAGAAGAGCCTTCTCCACTCTGCCATCAGTAATAGACATTCTCCCAAAATACCAAACAACCAGAGAAATCACTCAGTTAAGCAACAGCATCTGCATAGCACTCCTGCAGCAGTTGGCATCTCGCTACAGCAGGCAGTAATTGTTTCCATTAATAGATTCAAACCATGCCCAGGGCAGGCCAAATAAGCAAAGGCACTGCACTACTTTCCCATCATTAAGGACATTCTGTCCATGCAGGGGAGACTGGCAATGCAGCCAGAGGCAGCCGCCACTACTCATTCTGCACCAGAGGAAGAGAGGAGTTCAAATCTGATAAAGTCTCAAACAATAGCAATAAGTGCGTTCGTCAATTTAAAGATTTAGCTCTAATCTTATTACTAGAAGTAACACCATGCTGAATGCCTGCACAGCAGCTGCCTGCCTGCACATGCTGCCCTGCAGGCCTGATCAGACCGAGAAGGGATTCGCTTAGTCCCTGAAACTTTGTACCAAGATTCACACCCCAGCTCTGCTCAGCACACAGACCTGTACAGCAGGGCAGCTGGTGTGCACTGCCGCTCCCTGAGCTCAGGTTCGGCAGCACCAGGACTTCCTAAGCACTTCCTGAAGTATATTGAATCTAACACACACCTATTGAATCTAATCTCACACCTGGGTGACAACATGTTTACAAGCATCATTTAACTCTAGGTTTTTTAACTATTAAAGTAACAGCAAATTAGAAGTCGGGAGTCTTAACATGTGCACATTTAATAAACCTAGTAGATGCACAACAGAGCAGAGAATGTTGTTTTCAAACAAGAGAGCTGTCTCTATTTACTCTAAGGGGGTAAGAAGGTGCAAATAAAACTTTTCCTTTAGTCCTGACATCCCCTAAAAAAGGACAAAAAAAAAATCTCCATTTTAAGACAGCTACAATTTTTTAAAATTCATAATTCATTTCAATAGACTACATATTCAAAGTGTATTGACTAGCAATTCAGAGCTCAAAAGCACCCCTGGCTGCAGAAATAGACATGTGCCTACACAGCTGTACTTTCTAAACACAGAAACTAAGCATGTCTAAAGGTCTATTGATCTTTTTACACATATTTTCATATCCCAAAACTTAGGTACTTCCAACATGGCAAAACAGAAAAATTGGACAGGTTTGAAGCTGAACCTCATTCAACTGTGTTCTACTCAGAAGTATTTGAACATAACACTCAGTAGTCCAAAAGCAGAGAATGGCTACAAAGCAATGGTTGCCTAAACATGGTCATTCTAAGAACAGTTTTCCTTCTCCTCACTTTATCTATTTTTGTTCTGAAGTTTTGCCAGCTACGTACTACAGGCTGCTTACCCACAATCCCAACAGCCTCCAACAGTAGTTTCCCCTAGCAATCACATTTAAAGACCAAATCACACGGTCCTAACAGCAGTCTGGATTTTGTAAACATGGTAAAATAATGGATGTTGTATTTACTCACAGTTGAGGTCACCTCACAAAGAACCAAGAACCATGTCATACAGTATTTTGGACTACAAGTTTGTGTCTCACTGTGTTCCAAATTGCATGGAATTTTAGAACAGCAGTTTCAAGCAACTGCATCTAGTGTCACATCTGAGGCATGAATGGATTAAAGAAATGCAAAAGTAGCTCCCAAAATTACATTTTCCAAACACACATTTCATAATTCAAATCCATCTCTTCTGCCAAGGTTCAAAGCTAACAATTCACATCCTGAACACTGATGTCTAACAGGAAAGTTAGACAGGTCAAAGTCAGATTACTTTGTTTACAGTTTCCTGCAAAGATAAAAGTTTCTGCCTTCTACTACTTTATGATCCACCTCCAACAAGTGATAATTTGAAGTTCACACATCAAAGACGTGATCTTGTTGGTCATTCCTTCAGACACAGAACTAATTAGCAGCTGTCCTGTTTCAGCTTCCAGAAGTTTTTGTTTGAAAAAATTACCATTATCATGAAGGCCTCCAACAGCGCTCTTCTCTCATCTCTGATGCTATTCAAAGCAACGCATCAAAAACAATGAAGTACTGCAACCACCAAGGGAAGGACCATGTACTAAAGACCATCCAAAATGATGTTTTCTCCAAAGCAGAAGGAGCAACAGCTGTTTTCTGGAAACAAGAATTTTAGGACAAGCTGCCTAGGGATGAAATCTGTGCTTCAGATATTAATCTTCGAAACTATTATGACCTACAAAAACTAGATAGACACATACACATCTGTTCCCAGCTATTTATTTTATTGAAGAGCTTAAACCTATGCAAACCCCCCCCCAAACTAAAAAACAAACAAACAAACAAGCCCCCATATATTGTGGAATCTCTAGTCATTTAGCATTATAAGAAGAGGGGTTTGTTAAGTAGAATTAGGATTTGGTGCTACTTGTCTTATCAAAATAACGATGGAAGAGGACAGAACAAACAAGCCATAACGTGCTGGGGTTTTTTTAAAGAGTTAAGACATGCAAGAATGATACTTTCAGAAAAAAGTGAGATTTTGAGTTCAGCTCTACAATCTGAGGACTTCTTTCTTATTTTCTGCTCTGAGATTTTTATTAAGGCAAAGTTTGCAACAGGCTACTGTGCTGTAATGGAATGAATTGCCCAATAAACAAATTTGCGTTTCAGTTAAAACTACAGATGAAATAGCATTTCAGTTCTAGTGTCTCCATGGTTCCTTGTTTATTTCTGTCAAGACAAATATTTTGCTTACTAAAAGAAAAATCATGTCATGAAGAACTGTTATCAGGGAGCAAAATTAAAACTTTTCAGATCCTGTGTGTTAAAAAGTGTAGCTGAAATGAAAGGAAGGAAAGAAGGAAAGCATATTTTAACAATCAGAAACAGAGGACGAAACAACCCAGCAAGACCTCATCTGTCCTACTGAAAAATAACATCTGTAATGTAAAGTCAGATCTTTAGTAGACATAGAGATGTGAAATCTCCATTGTAAAAAATTACTCGTTCATTTTGCAAGATTGTCTGTGACTCCATACTCTATCTCATAGTTACATTTTAATACAGCACCTTGTTGCCAACAATCAAATACAAACATTTATAGCAGGACATCAGGATATATTCAATTGGCTTTGAAACTAATACCCATTTCTGAAAGGCTGTAAGTTGGAATAGGTTTTTTTCTGTGAAGAGAGTACTTTGAGAAAGGAAATTCAGGTTCCCAGGTGAAGACAGGGGAAAAAAAAAATCAGAGAGTTCGCAGATACTCTCTTCTTGGGAAGAAATGGAAATCTGAATTAGTTTGGGAAGGAAATGGCTGAGAGACAGGAGAGGTAACTAAAAGAACACACAAGCACACTTCAGCAGATATAAAGGAAACTACTGCTACCAGAAAAAGCTAAACAAGGGTTAAAGGTATGAAGTCCAACAACGAACTTCCAAAAACTCTGCCAGCATCAGAGATTATACCTGATAGCAGCCAATGAAAACCGTTCCTTTCTGAACTCTGTCTTCTATTATTTCAGTTGATAAAGATTTTCCTGTGCCTTTCAGACTCAGACTGTTCAGTTTTGCTATGTTCTGGTTTTCCTCCTTCATTAGTATAGAACAGTGGAAGTCATGTGCCTGTGGGCAACAGCAGGCCTGCTGCTTATAAAAAGACAGAACACTTGCATTTAATAACAATTACTATTTTGTAGCTGTGTTTGTTACGGTGCAAGTGCTGTGTGGTCTAGCAGTTAGAAGATGCAGTCAGAATCCTGTTCTAATTTATGGTTGTAACTTTACCTCTAATACAATAAAAGTTGGACAAATGACAGCACTGTCTGGGATTTTAGGCCTTTTATATCACTTGTAAAACTAGCATTACTTGCCCATCTAAAATCCTTCAGAACTATCCTTATTACCGCCTAGAGACTAATTAAAATAATGCAACTGAATTTAGATTTAATTCAAAAACTCCTTACATCATAGGCGAAGCTAGTAAAATCTGATTTTCCTAGCCTTGGATGTTCTTCCAAGAGCAAATTTTATAATTATTAAAGAGTTACCTAATTTTGCTTTGGAAAATTTTGTCATTACCTTTTAAAGTATAACTGATAAAACAAAGCAAATAAAGAGCACGGTCCTGAATTCTACTCCCTACACCCTATAGTCTCTTGGCTTCAGCTGAATTAAAAAAAGCAGCCCTGGAAACCAAATTTGCTTTAGAAGGCTACTTATTCTTATTCCAAAATGCAGCACAAACTTGTACTTCCATTCAGCTAGAAAAGGGAAATTTCCATATAAAAAGATAAAACGCAAAAAGGGAAAGGTAAGACTAAAGAGAATATTAAAATAATGCATAGAATAGAGAAAGAGCAATTAATCACCCTAACAAATTAAATCATTTCTGCAATGACATGGTTGCTCTGAAAGAGAAATCCAGTCAAGCTATATAAAAACAAGCTACACAAAGAAAACCAAAAATCCGTTTGACATCTCTAACCCTGCCAAGGCATCAATCCAAGTACAAGCAGCAACTACTCAGCAATTCAGAGCCAGCTTATACAGACATTTTATGGTGGGTACACACAGAAGAACAGAATCCATTTCTCTTCATGAGAAATTAAACTATTTATATTGAGTAAAAAATATAAACCAGCAGTTTAGCACTGAAGGAAACGTAAGGATGTTCACTAGGTGCTAGAAAGCTCATTAGGCATCTTGACAGATTACATGCAAGGTCTGCCATAAGCAGGCTCCCAAACTACCTGATTGCACTCATGAGAGCTACTTCTGATCAGTATTTCTGACTGTTCTTTCCAATAACACATCGGGCAGTTGTTTCAAACACACAAGTTAGCAGCCAGTCAGATTCCAGCCTCACGCTGTGCTGCACGAAGGACAGCTATCCCTTGCCAACACAGCTGCCGACGGTGAGGTCGCACACAAGCATCACAGCTCACTCATAAGGCTCTTGACATAGAAACAGAAGCCAGTTCCCACCAGGAGAATTTATATTTTTTATGGATATTAAAGCCTGATAAACACAAGACACACGAGCTCTCAAAAGACAAAGTCACTGCGTAGTCTCGCTGAATATTTGTGGGCCAATGTGTACAACAAGCAAAATTCTCACATTATGGGCTCCTCATTAAACTACCTGGCCCTTAGTCTCTCAAATCTATTGAAATAGTGATTTTTAAATTTTAATCCTGGTTTTGCTTTATAAACTCTATGTGTATTTTTATGTTTCACACCTGTCAATTCCACTCACTTTGAAGAGTTTGTTATTCTTATTATACCACTGTTGTGATGGAAGCTATATACACACTTCAATAAACTCTTGTTTATTGAAAAAAAAACCTCCATTCTAAAACAGAAAAGTTTTTTAAAGCCCCCAAGATTTCCATTTCACAGATGAGATGCTAAGACCCAGAGAGGCAGCACAACTTATAGAAGATCACACAAAGATCTTTGAAAGAAGCAGGAAACAAGCACACACCTTTCAAGATGCAGGCCAGCAATTTAGCCACAACAATGGTTCTGAAGACAATGCCAGTTAGATTTGAAGTAAACCAGTGTGATTACAGCTATATTCTATACATGGGTTAATATGAGAAGCACCTTCACACCTTGGACATGCAAAAATAGAAAAGGTCTCAACTTTTTCTGCTGGAAAGCTGTAAAAGCATGACACTCCGCCTTTGAAAAAGAAAAAAGAATATTCTCACACTACAGTTTCTTCATAACTATTACGAACTGTATCAAAAATATTTTTTAAAAAGGTTTAAGTAGTAGGAAGGTGCTAGGTTGAAAATCTCCATATCCATTCAAATGATTTCTCACTCCTTGGCATTAAATGCATTTAACAGATTAACTGAACTTGAGCAGTCAACAGGTAACCGAGCAGATAAGAATACAACGTAACTATTCCCCTTGCACCTCCCTGTCTTTCCCCACACTCCCTCAAAGGAAAGAAATCTTTTCCTGTTCTGATCTATTTTTACAGTCTAGTGCATTGGTATTTTGGATTATTTCCAAGGGTATTCTTTACTGGAGCATCACAACTAAATGCCAGATTTCAAAATTATTTTAGCATATTCTCATAGGCTACTTCACAGAACAACACTGAATTAATAAAGGATCTAGAAATTACAACCTTTTCAAATGCAAATATGTTAAAACCTAGTAAACAAGGTTATATTAAAAAAAAAAATCCATCACTAGCATAAAAATCAGATTCTGCTTCTTGTTCCCCCACAGGTTACACCAAGTTGTTAACAGCCTACACTCAAGGGAAATATCTGAAAACAGCACACACAGTCTAAGCCATAACCGACTCAACAGTTTATTTTTTGAGCAGTCAATCAAGAATCAACTTCTAAACCTGGGAGACTAACAGGGATCTTCTGTCTCCACACTGGGTACCTCCGACTCCCCCATGAAGCCAGGTAAAGAACCTATCCTTACTTCCCATGGATGCAAGCCCAGTGCAGCAGTCCCGGTCAGCGCTCGTCTCTCGCCCTCTCCCTCCCACCGCAGCCCCGAAAAGCACCGAGCGACACCCTGGGGACCCCGCCGCTGCCCTGACAAAGCCAGGCGAGGCGTCTGCGAGGGCGAGGCGGAGGAGCCGGGGCTGGGCTTTCACTCGGGGCACGGCGAATCGGGGTTTTACCTTTCTCCCTGCTTGGCGTTGGAAGGCGGCGGGTGAAGCACAGTCTGGTTCCCTTCCATCTCCACGATGCACTTGGTATTCAGGTCCAGTTCTGCAAGGCGACACGGCGGGGGGCTGTAGCCAGGGCGAGCGAGCGCACCCCCCTTCTCCCGGCACGCCGGGGCAGCTCGGCCCCCGCCGGCTCGCCCAGGAGCGAGGGGCTGGGGCGGCGGGGCGAGGGAGCTCGTCCTCCCCCCAGCCCGGGCAGAACGCGGGGGGACGCCGCGCCCTGGTGCCGCCCCCGCCCCGAGGTGCCCCCAGACCCCGGTTACCTCTCCTGTTCATGGGCCGGACCCTGACGGCAACTTTCACCTTGGTGTCCGACATCTTCCCCGCTCCCGGGAGCGGCGGGCGGGCGGCCCCGCTCAGCGCCGGCGGCGGCAGCGACGCGGCGGAGCACCAGCGTCCATGCCGGGCCGGGCGCGAGGGCGGAGGGCCGGGGCAGGCGGGGAAGGCGACAGAGGGAGGGAGGGAAGGACGAGGAGGAGGAGGGTCCGGCGCCGGGGAGGGAGGTGGTGGCGCAGCCCCAGCCGCCTCCTTGCTCAGCCGCGGTCCGCGCCGGCGCTGGCTGCCGACGGGCTCGTTCGCAGAACCGCTGCTGCTGCCGCCACCGCCGCCGCCTGCCTGCCAATCCCCACCGCCNCCTGCTTGGCGTTGGAAGGCGGCGGGTGAAGCACAGTCTGGTTCCCTTCCATCTCCACGATGCACTTGGTATTCAGGTCCAGTTCTGCAAGGCGACACGGCGGGGGGCTGTAGCCAGGGCGAGCGAGCGCACCCCCCTTCTCCCGGCACGCCGGGGCAGCTCGGCCCCCGCCGGCTCGCCCAGGAGCGAGGGGCTGGGGCGGCGGGGCGAGGGAGCTCGTCCTCCCCCCAGCCCGGGCAGAACGCGGGGGGACGCCGCGCCCTGGTGCCGCCCCCGCCCCGAGGTGCCCCCAGACCCCGGTTACCTCTCCTGTTCATGGGCCGGACCCTGACGGCAACTTTCACCTTGGTGTCCGACATCTTCCCCGCTCCCGGGAGCGGCGGGCGGGCGGCCCCGCTCAGCGCCGGCGGCGGCAGCGACGCGGCGGAGCACCAGCGTCCATGCCGGGCCGGGCGCGAGGGCGGAGGGCCGGGGCAGGCGGGGAAGGCGACAGAGGGAGGGAGGGAAGGACGAGGAGGAGGAGGGTCCGGCGCCGGGGAGGGAGGTGGTGGCGCAGCCCCAGCCGCCTCCTTGCTCAGCCGCGGTCCGCGCCGGCGCTGGCTGCCGACGGGCTCGTTCGCAGAACCGCTGCTGCTGCCGCCACCGCCGCCGCCTCCCTGCCAATCCCCACCGCCATCTTCCGCCTCCTCCTCCTCCCGACGCGCCGCCGGGAGTGCGGGCGCCCAAGGGAGCGGCGAGAGGGCGGGGAAAGACGGCGCCGGCGCCGCCGGAAAGCGACGGAAAGACCCGAGCGCCTTCGGCACCGGGGGCGTGGGGAGACTCCCTCTCCCCCCGCCTCATCCTCGGCCAGCCGCTGCTTCCCAGGGAGCACGCGCGGAGGGATGCGCGTTGCGCGGGAAGGCGGCGCTGGCGGGAGCGGGATGCTGCGGGAGCGGAATGCTGCGGGAATGGGATGCTGCGGGAGTGGGCTGCGCCCGCGGGCCCTGCGCGACAGCCACCCTCCTGCCTTCTGCAGGTGTACGCTGCCACCACAGAGACACCGACTTGCCCGACTATACACCAAGTTTCCTTGTGGTAAGGAAAGGAAAAGCCACAGTCTGCCACGGAAAAAAAATGTCGTGGCGCCAGGGCATGTTTTTTGACTAAATATGCACAACGCTCCATTAGAAAACAACGACCTGCCTGGCGCGGTTCTGGCACAGTATGGATGACCTGGGTGCAACGTGTGTGGAGGCCTGGAAGCGGTGCAGCACCTCGGGATGATGGAGCGAGGAGCCCTGCCCGGGCTCCAGACTGCACGTCACCTCCGCGACTATGAAGGGCTACCTGCGAAGCGCCGGGGCCACTCGCGCTGTCCTGCTGTTCCAGGCAGCGATGGGGCACCACTGACGAGTGCCAGCTCAAACGCCGCAGGACAGGGTGGTGTCCATTTACCAGTGCCCAGATCAGTACTGGGGGAAAGCGTTACAAACAGTGGTGCTTTATCCAGCAACTGAGAGCTCCAAGGATGGCTGAGCTTCCAGTGGGCAAGCCAAGAAAGACATTTAGCTAAAAATTCAATCAGCCTCTTCAAAGTGTCCTGCTAAAACCTTTTCTCCCCAGAAGTGTTTTCTTAGCTTCAGTAAAATATCTCGCAAAGAGTCAATCCTAATTATCGATGCAGCTAACTGGCAGGAATCCCAGTGCAAAACAGCGATGTCTGTAACATTTTCTTTATGGAAGACAGGCTCAAACCCAAATGGGATTATTCTGTCTACTCTGGGGCTAAACCACTGTAGGGAGAATGGGCTAAACAACCAATGATGAATAGATAGCTGCACTGAGAAAGAGCAGACCTTTCAAACAGAGGTGGAAACAATGGAGGGAGGCTTAGAAGATCAACCCCTTCCCAGCTGCCAGCACACAACCCAGAAGAGCCCTGCAAAGTGACTGAGAAGAATGTTTCTGGAGGAGGCCTGGCTGCCCCGAATGGCCACAACTTGCAGGAATGCTGAAAGGAAACAAGACACGTACTTAGCACAGCAAAAGAGAAAAGTTACCAAATAGAGCCAGGCATCTGGAGAACGTCAGCAGAAGTGGCTGGTGCATGTGGACTTCTTGCCTGTAGAAGCAGGCATAAGGAATGAAGTTCATTATGAAATGCATCATAAGCATGTGGCCCAACGAGGAAAGAAAAGGAGTAATGCTGACATGAGACATCCTATTTACTGCTGTAGACTGTAAGAACCCAGATCAAAGTAAGTGCTGGCTCAAGACAAGGCATGAGGTCTGAAATGGCTGTGCAAAAAGGGAGTTGTTCTGTGAAACTTGGACACTGCTGGGAAAGAGAAGACAGCCAACAGATGGAAGGGAAAATACTCCCTTCCGTCTCAATTTACCTCTTAGTGGAAAAACTACATCATTGCAAGATTAAATAAAAACAATTACATTAGCTGAAGAGAAACTAAAGGGAGTCTTTATGAGATTGACTATGATTTTGGCTGTGGGAAGAGTCTTGGGAAGAAATTTTTACGAATATCTGGTATAGGTGTGTGAATTATATTCCAACATTTGCAGTTACAGAAAGCTGGCCATGCAAAACTGTTTGAAAAGGCAGATGCGACCTAGTTTGTTTTAACTCAGACAGCAACTGTTCACTTCTTGTGAAATTCTGATTTATCCTAGTGTTAGGTAGTTGAGAAAGGGATTTTGGCAACATTTGTACCATGACGCGACCACACCTATTGGGCAGCATTCTTATAGTAGAATGTATTTCTTGTCTCCCCTACACCTTTGCCATTAGGGCAGAATATGAATAGGGTCATGTTATAGAGGCCCTATGAGATCATTAGGTAGCTCAAAGAGCAATCTGTGAATTCAGGCCGACACGACGTTTCTCCTCTGGCATTGTATCTCCCCATTGAACACCATATGGAACCCTTTACATCTCTGTCTTTGCTACCAGTAGCAACTGTGGATGAATGTCTCTCACCTGTCAGACTTTGTTAGCCTGATCAGTTTACATGCCCCGTGGGAACTGGCAAGGGATACTGATGGGTCGCTAACCCATCAGAATTAGCTGCCAGCTATCCCAGACATGCTGATGGATGGATGGTAGATACCGGATAAGAAATGACAGCTTTCTGCTTCAGCAATGAGAAAAGATGAGAGCTGGAGAATGTGTGGGTGAGGGGAACTCAGATGGAAACATGGGAATAAAATCATCTGGCACGATCCTTCCCCTATTTTCCTTTCCTTCTCTGTTTTCCTCTACCCCCTGTTTTATTCTGGCTCTGTACTACTGCAGTCAACAGGAATTTTGGAGATTTACTACTGCCATGGTTGAATCTTTGTCTGTTTCTTGTTTTCCATCTGTTTCATTCTTCTTTCTTGCCTTAGAGCGTTTCTGTACATTTGCTCATTGATCCACAGTTCAGCAAAGAGCGCAAAGAAAACATTGCTCCTTCCTTTGGTCTGGTGGGAAGTTCCAAATGCTCCTCATCTTCCCAAGGCATAACACAGGTAATAGGATTTGATGTGAAGGCATGCCCATGTCTTCCCATATATTCTGAGCAGGAGGATCAATTGCTCTGCTTCATGACATGGAAATGGGGGAGTGATGCTGTGCATCCAGGTTGGTGCCTGAAGCACCGATGGTGTTCCAGTGACCTCCTTTCTTCAGCAAAGGGCAAGGAGAAATGTCACAGAGCCTGCCAAGAATATCCTTGTCAGCAGCATCCCCAGCACATACCTTACTGTGCCTGACTGATGCATGCTGTCATTGGCACATCTAACTTCATCTTGTGTCACAGGAGCCAGAGAGGAGGAGCTGGCAGCAGTGAGAGCATGGGAAAGCAGTGCTATTCTTTCGGTGTTGAAAGTAATAAAAGAAAGACAAAGTGTTTAATTTTATAGCACCTGAAATCCAAGAGATGCTTACAATGAAGGTTTTTACTACTAAATTTAACCCAAGGAATGTGTTTTATAAGATGGACAAAAATAAAGGTTTCATTTGTGTTTCCAAAATTTTATGGAGTATTTTTTAAAATTTGAATTAACAGAGAAAACAAACTCTATTTTGAACCCAAACACAGTCCAGCATCATCCAGTCAGAAAGAGGTAAAATGAACAAACACTGTATAATAAAACCAACAGATATTTTTAAGGTTAATAATCTAATATATTACACCTAAATTAGGAAAAAAACAGGAAGAAACCATAGCTCTAACAAAATAATTGACAAATCATTCACTTTTCATGTTAGTGAAAACGAAGAACGGATAATAATTAGTGCATATTTAAAAATAGCATTTAGCACATCAGAAGGAGGCATGGTCATTATGGAAGGGAGAAATATTTCATATTGAAGGGGTGGGATAAAACATGACTATATTTGTGAAAGGACACAAATGAGTGTCCTGTTATGCAGGCAAACTTGAATTTTTCATTTAATAAGATGTATTTAGAGAGCACCTGGGGAAGCAAATGTCTGCACATAATTGTACACCAGGAACCAAATTCCTGTCACACATCACTATGTTTAGCAAGTAACCCTGCTGGACAGATGCACAGAATTTACAGAAGAGGGTGAGGGCAGAATTTTAGCCAGTGGCCTGTCTGAGGGCACTTTTCAGGCTGGTTTTCCACTTCCTTCTTGCTCCAAATTCAAGCCAGATGTTAGGCTGGATGGTTGCCACCTCTGTCTTATCAAAGATCTGTTTTGACTGTCTCCAAAGCTGTGCAGGAAGCATGAAAATTGTCCTCTATGTCCAGCATATTTATGGCAACACTCTGGGCCCAGAAAGTGGCTGCAGTGACAAATGCTCTTCTGACACTCAGGGAAAAACGAAGCAGTTTGAATTGCCAGCATTAAGAACAAATGCAGAATATATGCACCTAAATACTATCCTGCCTGACAGGTGCTGCTCAAAGCTACACAAGGTATATAGCTTTGAACAGGCCCTACAGTTTAAACCTACCTCAGCTCTGAACAGAGCTGGCTTTCAGTGATGAACAGAAGAAATCTATTCTTACAGGCTAATTTACAAATGTTTTGAATTACCTGATTGGCTTTACCTGGCTGGGGTGATGACCTCTGCTAGACCCCACCTCTGCCTCTACACCACCCTGGCTGCTTGACAGTAGATCTCACACTGGGGCCAGAAGTGAACAATTACAACGAATGAACGTCCCAAGACAGGTGCGGTCACATCTCCATCAAGCTGAAAGATTCCTTACTGTGGGGGGAAAAAGTATCGCATGCAATTTCACTGATCAGATCCGATGTTTTCTCCCTGCCTCTGATGCAATATTGCAATAGGCTTTTATAAACTTCATCCCAAGATAAGTGCAGTAAATTAAACCAACCCACCTGTAAGAAGAGCTGCCCAATTTTGGCTACGTTTAACTCCATGACCACTCTGCAGAGGATAATCTCTGCTCCACTCACTGAAGAAGAGGGGGCAGGGAGCTCTGTTCCCCATCTCCTATCACTTAGAACAGAGAAATAGTTTCAAATTCCTGGGGGAACTTTAATGGTCATTACTACCTAGAGATGAGAAGTCCTATTAATAGAAATAAATGAGCTTGGAAGCAGAGTAATGCAGCTATAGCAAAGAAACTGATGGGAAGTAAAAAAGTGGGGAAAGGTAGCAAGGAAACTGATGGGGAAAAAATAAAATTTCTTTAAATTTCTCAGATACATTTCCCTACACTCCAAAAGTGTGACTAAAGCTTTTACTTAATCCAAACTGAATCTTACTGTCATCTCGGGAGGGATTTGGTTTATGGCAGCGACTTTAACATCCCTGCAATTGTAATCTCGGATATGAGCAACAGTTGTGTCTTCCTCTGGCAGCTAGTCCTGTTCTATGTAGCTTGCATTCCTTAGTTGTCCAGGAAAGAAATGGTGGATTTATTTACATTTTTGTTGCTATTGATGTTATTTATCTGTATGCCATCCATCTTTCACTTCAGGAAACACTCCACTCCCAACTCAAACACCTTCCTAAATTTGTTTATACAAGGGAGACCAGGGCTGTGGGTCTTCACCCTGGACTCAACCAAGTAATACCTGAATGAAAACCTGTGTAGTTCAGTTATCACTTCAGTTATTTCCTACAGTGAAAGAAGAGGCAGAGATGACATGGTAAAAAGCATGGCTGGGATTCCACCTGGAAAACTCAGTACAGCATTTATGGGGAGGTGTTCAAAACAGAACAGACCCATTAAAGGGTTACGGGGAGAAGTGTGTAATGGTGAACATTATCAAAGAAGAGCAGACTAAAAAAGTTCAGTTTGTTTAGTCTAGCAAAATGAAGACTGAGCAGGGATATGGCTGTTTATGCTTCCTTTCAGGCCAGTCAAAAGCATGGTGCTACTGAAGTTCCAGGAAAAACACTAGGACAAGAACAAAAGGGTGTAAACTCTCTTTTATACAGCCCTTTTATGCTGGCCTGCATTAGGACGAGCATGGCCAGCAGGTCAAGGGAGGTGATCCTACCCCAGCACTGGTGAGGCCACACTTGGAATGCTGTGTCCAGTTTGGGGCTCCCCAGTACAAGAGGGACATGGACATAATGGGGACAGTCCAGTGAAGGGCCACTGTGGGTCTGGAGCATCTCCTAAGAAGGGCTGAGACAACTGGGCTATTTGGCATGGAGGAGAGAAGACTTAAGGGAAGGAATCTTATCATTGTATAGATACATCTGAAGGGGGGGTGCAAGGAAGAGGGAGGCAGGCCCTCTTCAGTGGAGGCCAGTGACAGGCCAGGAGGTAATGGGCACACACTGAAGCACAGGAGGTTCCCTCTGAACACTGGGAAACACTTTTTTGCTGTTAAGATGACTGTCTACTGGCACAGGTTGCCCACAAAGGCTGTAGAAACTTCATCCTTAGAGATACTCAAAAGCCATTTGCACATGGTCCTATGCAACCAGGTGGCCCTGCTTGGGAAGGGGAGTTGGACCAGATGGGCTCCAAAGGTCCCTGCCAACCTCAATCCTTCTGTGTTTCTATCTCAGGCTGGAAATGAATTGACTTCTACCCACAGAGGAACGAATGGCTTCTTACACAGAAGACCAGAGGACTAAATTAAGCTAATTTTAAGAGTGAGCTTGATTGGGTTAGGTGACGTATAGCAGGGAACCTTTCCTGCTGACCCTACAAGACATGTGCCACCATACAGTCTTTAAACATCATGGTGATGATAATAGTTTATGGTAGTGGAAAGACAAGGGAAAGGACAGAGTCTTGTGCTGTTAAAAAGTAAAATCACAAGGTCCCAAAGGAACTGACATCACCCATCTGTGGTTAACATAACTATTAAGTTATGAAAAGGGATTGATGTTAAATTAATAGAGATCTGCCCTTTTTTTTCTTTGCATTTTCTACTATCTATTACTAGAAATCAGATGCTTTGCCTAAGAAAAATTAAACTGCCACAGCTGGTTTGTAAAGTTATTTACAATTTAAATCAGTAGGCAGGCCCCAGTGAACTGAAGGAAAGGACAACCCTGCCATTATTCCCCCTACCCAGAAAGCTTTCTCCCCTCTTCATCTTTATGATTAGGAATGTCTGGTATGCAAGCATCACTCCAGCACATCCATGCAGTTCTCTTGTGACTGCAAGTCCTAAATTGAGATTAAGGGCACTTGTGAGCAGAGAGTTGGCTCACAAACATTGTCCAGAGCATCACTAATTATTATGCATTCGCTAAGTGCAGGTGTGTGCCTTTCCACAGGTAGTAAAAGTGAGTCTCCAGCCTCTAAGTGTCTTCAGTTAGCAAACAGATACGACATGCAGTCTGTCAAACACAGCAGTGCTTAGACTCAGTCTTCAGGGGTGAGCTTTATGCTCAGTAGGGATGAGTGGGAAAGCTGTAAATATAAACAGCCTGGTTAGCGGCAGCAGCCTCTTGGAACGAAAGAGCAGCATTCCTGTTAACCCTTCTGCACTTAGTCACAGTCCCCTTGTTGGTTTACTTTCTGCTTTGGGAGAGAAGCTGAACTTTGCTGGCTACTATGGGAGAGACTTGGAACTGAGGCCCTGCCCCTGGGAGGAAGAGGAGGGTGGGGAGGGAGGAGTACATCCACCAAGCTTGCTTACTAAGTAAGCTGAGCTATTAACCATGCTGGCCAAGCCAAAATTTCTCCTTACGCAATTACTTTTTAGCGATGCCTGCAAATAAGCACTGTAGCCAAATGTGTTATCTTTCCAAAGTGTGGAGAAGGAAAGAAGCTCTTGCTTGAAAGAGATTAGAAAGGAGAACAGTACACACTGGCACGTCAGCAAGTAAGGAAGCTGAGTGAGGCAAAGCCTTGAGAGAGGAGGTGGAATTGTGTTTGTTAAAACAGATGGAAGTCAGCTCAGCACAGATCTTGGATCTGTCTGCTGCCTATTGAAGTCATTAGGAAGATTTCACATTAAGTTGAGCAGGTTTCATCAGTTCTTCTGGAAGGTAGAAACAAGTCCTGAAGGTGCTAATTAAAGTGCATAATAAGACTCATGATCTTTTATTTAGAAAACAAAACACCCCATCACTTCTCCTTCCAGTTCTCTGCAGTCTGAAGAAAACATACCAAATATAATAATCTCATAACTACCACCACCACGAAAATTATCAGCAGCAGATCATACTCTCATTTTTCTATTAAAGACTGTCAGAGAGTGCAGCCATGGGGTATCCTTTGTTGTCCTGTCACTTCAAGTTTTATCCTCTTTGACGCTTGGCAAAAGGCTTGCTCTTCACAGGTAAAAAAAAAATGAATTGAGGAACAGATGGCCTATGGAAGCTTCCAAGCTTCTTGTAGTTTGTCTGCACCAGCATTTGATGTGAAAACTCAGACCAGTTATAGCAGTCATCCACAAAATCCTATACAGGGTCCTGGTCACTGGGACCAGCCTGCTGCTATTGGAGAGGACTGAAAAAACCCCAACAAACCAGTGACTTGTAAGTTAGTGACTTCTGATTTAATTTTTCCCACAGTCACTATTACAAATGGAGCTGTGGTAGAAGGATTCCTAAAACTGTTAGTCCACACACAGTTTAAACTGTACAGTCCTTCACCCTCTTCTCTCCTGCAATAAAGCTTGCATTGCTGTCTCCCAAAGGCATTCCCTGAATGACTTAAGTCCTTTCCCACCATTCATATTGTGATGTGAGGTTTCCTCCCTTTAATCTGACAGCAAAGATTAAAGGCTGTTTTAGAAAAGAAACACAGCAAAACCAAAACATGGACAGAACCTCTGGGGGAATTAACCTTTCTTCTGAAATCCAAGGGGTGAGGACACACATATACACCACAGTTTGACTGAACAACAGCTAATGAGAAACACAGTTCCGAAATGGACTAAACCAACTGGGAAGAAAGGGTAAGGGTTGCACAAAGTCAGATACAGGAACAATGTGATTGAAATTCAGAAATCAAAAATTTAGCCTTATCATCAAGAACACTGACTTGAGGTTTAAGTCAAGTCAAGCAAAAGGGTGCAAGTCCATGCCTTGATATAGATGTCTGATAATAAATCTTGCGTGGCTTTTATTTCTCCAGTGAAAGAGATACACGAAAGACAAGATTTACTTCTGCCTTCAAGGTACATTTTTTTAAATGTCTTTTTTAGAGAGTTTTTTTAACCTCAGTGACACTGACACAGTGGAAATATGTGAAATATAGTATCAGCTGCATTTTAATGATAACACCATCCAAGTACTGAACAGCTTTATGAACACCACGAAATAAATTACAAAAAGCTCTAATGCTGGGCCTTGGCTAACTTCAATTTCACTTTGCCATACTAGGGAAGAAACACACTTTTCACTTGGTCTTTAAAAGGCAGCCATCCTTCTTGCAAAATTAAACTAACAGTGGCTAACTACAGTGCAGCCTTAGAAATCCTTTCACAGAGTCTCCTTGGGACTAGAACCTACAGTGTCATCTCTACTGCAGTTTAAACACCATAACTTTTCGAACCTGCTGGCTAAGACTAAATCCCTCCTCTGTGGGATCTGCAAGACATGTTCAGGTATAAGGTCTCCACTGAAGCTGGTCCAGAGTGGGTCTTGCCCCAGCTCGCTGGTTACTGAGCAACTGCATATGCCAAAAGGGATCAGATCCATTCAGTCTAAAGGACTGTTAGGAACCAAGCAAGGGTTCTTCAGTACGTTATGAAAGAATAAATAAGAAAAGCTAAACTATCACAATAAATTTCTTTCACAAAAGATTTCTGATGTTGAAAGTCATAATTGCTTATAATATATTTTAAACATGCACAGGACTTTCAGCACATAAACCCCCGGAGCAGCATTCCCAGAAACTGTCATCGTAAAGTCTGCTGCAAAGACTTCTCCAGGGCAAACCTCTGCACTAGCCTGAATCTCCCTGACTTCAAGCCCAGTCCTGCAGCATTTATTTATGTGGACAATTCCATTTGCAGTACTCATGACTGCACAGATAAACTATTCATGACAGAGCAAGCCTCAACTCAAACAAGTCAGTTCAAGTAATATTAGGAATAGAAAAAGACTAATACACGTATTTTAAATACTTCTGGCTCCAAAATATCATGCTGCAAGTTGAGGGGAAGTTGGCAGAGAACTCACTGAAGAGCCCTATTTCCTACTTAATTAAGGACAATGACAGATAAGGGAGCCAGGCACATCCTTTTCATATTAAAGTGATTATATATTTTTAATACTTAATCTGTCTGACTCTTTTTGATAGATTTCTTATAAAGCATATTTTAATGACATTATATTTCTTCTCATGGTAGTGCCTTAGTCTGTCATAATAGAAGACACAATTGTTCTTTGTTTCCTACATTTAGTACAGATAGTAGTTACTAAATACTGGTTAATACTGGTTAAATTCCATAGCTGTATTATTCACAAAATCATGCTAAGTGATCATCAAATGGGTTTTACCTTTCATCTATTTATATTTGGAAAAATTCCCAGTAAGAGTTACCTTCTGTGATTATGTAGGTGTATAGTTCTTTCAAGATCATTTTCTTTGTACTAGAAGTTTTAAAAGCAAGCTTTGATAAAGATAATTTTATTGGGTTTTTTTGCTTGGTTGGTTCTCTTTTTATCTTCAGAGTTTTCTAAAAGTAAATTCTTTCTTTTTCCCAGCTATAATTTTATATCTCTAATCCTATGTCTTGCTTAAAATTGCCTAGCTTTTATTCATTACAAGGCACATAACGATATTTAAAGTATTCAAAATGTTTTATGGAATCTTGTGACAAGCAATAGTTTCCTGATTTAAAAACTAATATATTCCATGAAAGCAGGATTTGTTCTCTTACCTCAACTCTCTGCCCATATAGTGCTCACCTGTGGACAAAGAATAAAAATTGCCTACATTAAGATGGATCTTTAGAAAAATGATACATATATATTTATTCATTTACCAGGAACATACTTATCTAAAATGCCTAGTTTGCTTCAGATCTTTATTTCCCCACAGAATTTTGCTACAAACTAACAGATAATAAAAGCTAAAAGAAACAGATAGCTCTCCTAAGGATGGCCATCTGAAAAGTGTCTAATTGTAGCTGGAAAATCTGTTCAAATGCAGGTTATTCCTTTGCCAGAGGTAAACACTAATCAAAAGGCAACAGCCCTTATCATCTTGTCCATTTTCCAGGCTGAAATGCTTCACCTCTTAAGAATGCATTCCCTTTACTGGAATGATGGGTGTGCTCTGTGCTCTGACTTGGTGGAGTTCACCCTCTGCTTAAGCCAGAGACACCTCTCATTAATTTTTTCTCCTTTTCAGAGTTGATCTTCTCCTTTCTATCCTCAATGTGAAATTTGAGCATTTCAAAACTGAAACCACACACTTTTGTGCGGCACACTGGAAGCAATTATCTAGGACTACATTGCGGTTTGGAAAAGTATTAATTTCTATGATTTGTAGGAAACACCAAAGGAATTAGCAACAAGAAGTTCATCAGTAAGGTGTCAAAACTTCTTCCAAAATCAGGAAGGCACCTCCCAGACAAGAGGGTGATTAAACACAGACTCTCCCTGCTTTACTAAGGTAACCTTGTAATGGGAACTCTGAGATCTAGCCTGAAGTCTGCCAAAGGCTTCCCTTGATTCTCAGCTCTCTTGTCTGCAGCCGCAGGGCCAAGACATTTGTACTGTGTTTGCCTCACAGAGAAGTTGGAGCGCCAAGTTCAGGAATATCTGTAAATCTCTTGGAAAGCAGTAGTGACAAAAAGGTGTAAGTGCAATGCATCATCTGCTCCCTGAGAACCTCTCCAGTATTAGTGAGCTTTGAAGCTGCCCAGGAGAATCAGACACATTACACGAAGGAGGCACTTCAGAGAAAGCCTGGATGTTTATGTAACAGTATCAAATAGGCGCTTGCTGTTCTCCAAACGATCTGTCAGTTCTCCTGAGAAGCCTGAACGAAGAGTTAGGTTTAGAACTCACTTGAAAAATATGATTATTTTTGCTTTACTCCTGTGGAGGCAAGCTGTGACTCACAGGTGACATGTAATCTGTAAAACGAGCCTCTGAGAAGAATCGGGGAAAAAAAGCCCAAAAACTGAAGAGAAAGAAAAGTAAACAAATTCCACCTGTGCAGGGTGCAACAGCACTGTGACTCATGGTTTTTGACCACCATCAACTCTTCCAGGATTGAAAGGTCTCCTATATTCAAGGCCATCCTCTTGATAGACCTGCTCCATAAAATTCTTAGTGATTTGGAGGCTGGACATTACAGGAGATCCCCTCTTCCCTTGAAATCAGTCCATGTTAAAAAATGCTATGGTGATGTTACATCCAAGCTTTGGGAAAATACAAAAATCAAACTGATGTGCACAGCAATGTGACTGGAGGGAATGGACATGTGTTCAAATAGACAATGGCCAAAATGAAGTAAATTTTACCTTTTTTTTCATCCTTTTTCCTTTATTCATCAATCTGAAAAGAAGATTACATTCTTTATCTAAAGTTATTTTCTTCACAAGCAAAGCAAAAAATATATATGTTACAGAACATCATCTCAATACGCATTTCTGAAACCCCTCTGATTCCTTTAATTCCTTAATACTGTAAACATACCCTGATATATTTATATGCAACCTGAGACCAGTGCATAAAAATAAACCAAATAGGAGTTGCAGTGTGTGTGTGTGTGCACAACAGACAAAGCAATCTCTACTAGGGGCTGAAGATATGACACTAAAGGAATACTGTCCATTATATTCATTAGGTTTTAATCCAATGGCAAGAGCACGAGGTGCAGAGAGTTATGTAAAGGTGGTGGATTTAAAAAAATAAACGCAAAAGTAATTATCACTGAAGCAACTAGACACACTCCTATGTTCCTTTCTAAATGGAATGGCCACCACTCTTTTCCAAAGGTAAGCACACATCTAGCTATCCCCATTCCAAGCACAACCAGCCAGACCCCAAACCTAAGGATATCAGTACGAGTATGGGCCCTTCAGTATTTGCCATCCCTCTCTCAGAACGCAAGATTTTGTGTCAAAAGAAAGATTTCAGCTTTACTGCTGCATTTTCCCTTACACACCAAAGAACTCAGAAATTTTAATACTTGGTTTCGTACAGTTCATTATGGCTTCTCAATTTAGGCACCTGCATCAAACTAATTAAGGCAGAAGGTAATGGTTCCTTCGATGCAGTGTTGTACAACACTAAGTGCCAAGCTGTAGAGTAAAAGGAAAACAGTTGCATTGTTCACAGAAGAAGTCTACATTTGCTTTCAGTAGGTAGGTAAAGCAGATACTGCAGGAGATGGCACACAGAAAAGAAAATTCTATTAGGTAGAATAAAGTCCCAAAGTTTATTTTGCTTACATACCCAAAAATCAAATGATTTCTAGTTACCAAAGGAGACAGGAGCAGAATGGACAACAGTGGGAGTTTTTGTAGATTTTAAAACAGTATGAGTCAAATGTTTAAAAATCAGCATTTCAACTGCTGGAAAGTTGCCTACATGGCAGCAGGTCCTAGGAAATCTGCCCATCCATGAGTTCAGTAGCAAAACCAAGCTCCTGGTGCACACAAAGGTTGGAGGAGATGAAAGCTCACAGCCCATGGGTCAGAGGAAGTGCTACTGTGACAAAGTATTAATTATGTAAGAATGCAGCATTGATGGCATTGCCTGCATTTTGACACACAGCAGGCCCCCAAAGGAAGTGTTATCAAATTGGTTCTATCAAAGACAGGTATCTTCTTGGCATCTAGAAAGGAATATATAATCCAGGGGTCTGCCTCTCTGAGTAAATTTCCTTCCTGACCTCCCAAATGGGCTCCTGCTCAGGGCCGTACAGCTCCTTCTGCAGAACAGCCAAGAAGGATTTCTGGTTCTTCCAAAGGCACTCACTGTTTGACCTGGCAGTAGAGAAGGCTGAAAAATACCAACTGTGCAGATCCATATAATTTTCAATAGCAACAAATGGCCCTACAACAACTTCTGCAGGATCTCACCAAACAGAAGAAACCATCTACAGGGCCACTGCAATACAGAAATGGTGTTGTAACAAGGAAACACGTGATGAAAAGATATGAGGAACAGTCACAAAATTATTAAAATATAAGAGTAAGCAAATCACACTTTATTGGCAGGTCACTGTTCAATTAACCTTTACAAATAGCTGCAATTAATAGATTTGTTTTGTTTATATAAATGTTGACATGAGACAGAGTAACACAGTGTCTGAATTAGAGGGCTAAAATGCTCCAATTTAATGCAAGTATTTGCTAAATCACTGGTGCTATAACACATGCAGTTATTAAATCCCCTGAAGTCAGACCAAAAGCCAGATAAAAAATTTACTGACAGATTGCCTGTGAATTTCAAATTACATTAGTTAATATTAATGATTTCAATTACTAAAAAAAAGAAATTGCCCCAAAAGTTTTATGCCATTTTAACCTACTCGTCTCTACCTCAGATAGTATTTGCATTTATATCTAACTTCATTTTAATGCTGAACCATCTGAGTAATCATTTTAGCAGCAGGTAAATGCCTAAAAATGCAGCAGTGACTTCTAGTGGGGGTATTAAATCCTTCTCAAAATATCTCATATATACCATAATTTCCACTGTGCAATAAGGTAACAGAACTTGTGTCTACAGCAAAACTGTGAGAATATAAGTGAGAATATAATATTACTGTGAGTAAAACAAGAGAATATAAACTGATCTAAATCTCCTGTGTGTTTGCAATCAACTAAACCTCATTTGGAAACTAGGAAAAAAAATGAGGCTTATGTCCCCCTTTCTCTATTCTCACTAACATTTCAATTTGCAGTTCAATCCTGGAGTTTGAGGTGCAAAAGCCCCATATAATGACAGAACAGGGGCAGGCAGTCCTGAAAACCTCCTACGTGTAGCGTGGAGCATTAGCCGCACAGCCAACTCAAATTTACATATGCAGGAGTATTTGTGGTCTAGACGTGAATACTTCAAGGGGCTTTTAGGGAAAGCAGTCCACTCTGTGTAACCACACACCAGATTAACTCTAGGTAAAAACGCAGACTTGGACATTTTAGAGGAAGACAAAGTGCTCCAGTACAACCTTAATAAAGGTGGAAATAAATTAGCAGAGAAAAGAGCGCCCCCAGAAATGCATTTTCCTGGTATGGAAAAAAACAGGATTTGAACATGAATTCACTTCTCATAACTCACTTATCAGTGGTAGCTCCTCCATCACAACAATTTTAGCTGGATTTAGGCAACCTTGAACGGAGGCTTCCAATTCTCCTATCATTCTGTCAAGGCAATCTCCTTCCTTGTGCACAATTCCTGGAAACAGTTCTGTCAGGAGTGTATCTATACTTAATTAAGAATACTGAAAACTACGTGCTGGAAAATGTAAATAAATGACGCATTACTTTCACAGGTGCTGGTCTTTGATTACTCATCAAAAAGAACCAAAAACATTTGGTTGTCATGGCATGGAATAGTTTTAAAATGCCAAATGATTTGTTTGGTTGATTCACTGTTGGCTACAAGCAGCAACAGCCAGGTCCTCTCCAACAGGTAGGCAAGAGATGGGATACAAGTTTTGCAGGAAGCACGGCGTGGTGGTCAGAGGGTAATTTTACTCAAAGCCCAAAAACCGCCTCCTCACTTCACACCTACAAACACCAGCACTCCGCACGCTTTATGACCAAAAGCAGCTTGAGCCTGCAGCAGTAAGCATCTAACCCCGTTCAGGTAGAGCTGTATACTTTTATTGAATGATCACCGCTGTCTAAAACAACGAGGGAATCGTTTGCCATATAAGTCAGTCCGACAGGATAAGAAAGCCCGTGGCTAATCAGGGGGTTAAAGATGGGAAATTCCTCAGGTTTCCCTAAGCATATAACAGCCTGGCTACAGACATCCGTTACTATAACACGACCTTCTCTGTCAAAGGCCACAGCGGTAGCATATATTCTGGAGGGGAAAACGAGGTTCAGACCGAAGCTGTCCATCTGGCCAATGAGATCCATCTCTGCACTGAATATCTTCACGCGGGTGCTGCCCTTGCTCGGTCCTCGAGCTTTCAGGTGCTCTATTACCGCGACAGCACCCGAGGTCTGGCAGACTGCAACCGCTCTGGGGCTGACAAGCCGGGACCGGATCATCTGACACTTCTTTAATTCCCCCCTTTGGAAGTCGGCCGTCAAGCGGTAGAGCACGCCTGCCTCCGAGTCGGTCAGGATTACTTCGCTCTTGGGGGTGGCATCCAAGCCCCAGGGCAAACAGAAGCCTTCCCGGACAGCCAGGACCCCCCTTCCCTCAAAATCGAAGGCCTTCACGGAGCAGTCCCCGCCGTCAGTGACCACCACGTGCCCGTCCGACGTGACCGTCACATCGAGCGGATACTTGATGTCGTTGCCCGCGCCCCCCCGCTCCCCGAACCGCCGCAGGCAGAACCCGCTCGGCCCGAAGACGTGGATCCTCTTCTTGCCGTCGTGTGCCACTGCCAGGCGGCCCGACCCGGGGCAGGCCGCCACCCCGGTGGGGTTCACCAGCGACCCCCAGCCTCCCAGGCACAGCCGCAGCCCGAGCCCCGCGGGGGCCAGCGCCGCCGCCCCTCCGCCGCTCCTGCCCAGGGCCGAAGCAAGGCCGCCGCCGGCGGGGCCCAGGAGCTCCAGCAGNTGCCGCCGGGACGGCGCTGGGGCCCTGCGGCCCGGGCCGCCCTTCCCGCTGGGACCGCCGAGTGTCCCTGTACCCGCCGCACTCGTACATCCACCAGTGTTCATATAGCCACCAGAACATTCAAATAGCCACCGCAATGTTCAAATGTCCACAAGGACGTTCAAATACCCGCCAGAATATCCACATATCCACCAGATTCTTAGAGACATCCAGTTACCGAGTTACCATACCACTACTAGCTCTATTTATGCCCCTACCAGAGTAAGAAATTAAGCCACAATTTCCCAGAATCACGGGACCACCGAATAGTTTCGGTTGGAAGGGACCTTGAAGATTACCCAGTTCTAATCCCCTTCCCAATGGGCAGTGATGATCAGGATAGACCAGGTTGCTCAAAGCCCCATCAAACCTGGCCTTGAACACTTCCATGGATAGGGCATCCACAGCTACTCTGGGCAACCTATTCCAGTCTAATCACCCCTGCACTAAGGAATTTCTTCTTAATATATCACCTCAACCTACCCTCTGTCAGTTTTCCCCTTGTCCTGTCACTACATGCCCTTGTAAAAAGTCTCTCTCCAGTTCTCCTGCAGGCCTTTCACGTACTGGAAGGCTGCTCTAAGATCTCCCCAGAGCCTTCTACAGGCTGAACAATCCCAAGTGTCTCAACCTGTCTTCATAGGAGATGCACTCCATCCCTCTGAGCATCTTTATTTTATTGGATTTTCCCTGCTGTTCTGGCAAACTTTAGAAAATACTTACACTCATCACTAGTAGCCACATTTCTCAGACAGACAAGTACACAGATCTTGTAAGGTGCATGAACAGTATGTGCTCATTCTGCTAGGCATATTTACAGGGTATTTTCAGAGTAATTGCAGGGTACACACAGAGAGCCATCTTACACATCCTAAAATGGCTGGTTTGGCACGGGGCATTGCTCTTGCCAGGCTGTCGCATGCCTGGGAGTCCTGTGAAGGACACCACAGAGCATGCGGCAGCCTCGTGCCAAGCGCCTGGCCTTTTGCAGCTATCACATATCTGGAAGTCTGAGATAAACTCCAAGAGCTCTCATGTTGCATCTGGAAAAAACTTTCTGGATTGAAAGGAAGGAAATGCTTTAACCTGGTAGCTGCAGTACTGGCCAGGAGTGAAAACAAACAAAACCAGCAGCTCCCAGCTTGCACTGGCTCGCCAGCTATATCCCTTCTTCTCTCTGCTAACCCAGCCTCGAAACATGAGTATCTACAAGCAATACTGAGTGTTCCAATGGGCTGTGGGCATGGGGACTGCTGTGCTAAAACCAGCAGACCCATTTGCAGCTCTAGGACTATGGCACTCTAAAAAACCCCATGGCTTTTACTTGCCTTCTATTCTTGACGAATTATGATATACTACATTGCAATCATACCTTTCCTTTCAAAATAAGCTGCAAGGGGGAGAAGTTCCCATGCTCTGTCACTCTTAAAGTAGAGAAGTTTTTCCTCATATTCAGACGGAACTTCCTGTGTTTCAGTTTGTGCCTGTTGCCCCTTGTCCTGTCCCTGGGCAACACTGAAAAGTCTGGTCCCATCCTCTTGTCCATTGCCCTTAAAGGTATTTGTAAGCATTGATGAGTCCCTTCCCAGTTGCCTCCTCTCTAGGATAAACAATCCCAGCTCGCTCAGCCTTTCCTCATAAGCAAGATGCTCCAGTCCACCAGTCACTTTTATAGTCCTCTGCTGCACCTACTCCATGTTGAGGTCTCTCTTCCACTGAGGAGCCCAGAACTGGACTCAGCACTCCAGATGTGGCCTCACCAGGCCTGAGTAGAGGGGCAGGATCACCTCCCCCTCAACCTGTTGACCACACTCTTCCTAATGCACTCTGGGATACCACTGTCCTTTTTGGTCACAAGGGCACACCACTGGCTAACTTGTTGACCACCAGGACTTCCAGGTCCTTCTCTGCAGAGCTGCCTTTCAGCAGGTCAGCCCCCAGCCTGTGCTGGTGCCCTGGGTTTTTCTTCCCCAGGTGCAGGACCCTGCATTTGCCTTCACTGAACTTCACTGGGTTCCTCTCTGCCTGGCTCCTGCGCCCATCCAGGTCTTGCAGCATGGCAGCACAGCACTTTGGTGTGTCACTCCCCCTAGTTTTGTATCATCAGCAAACTTACTGCAGGTACACTCTGTCCCTTCATTCAGGTCACTGATTAATAACGTGAACAAGACTGGACCCAGTACTGACCCCTGGGAACACTGCTTGCTACAGCCTCCAACTAGACTGATCACAACACTGAGTTCTGCCACTCAGCCAGTTCTCAGTCTACCTCACTGTCCACTAACCCAGTCCATTTCCCTTGGTGAATCCATGCTGGCTACTCCTGATAACCTTCTTTTCCTCCACTTGCTTAGAGATGACATCCAGGATGGGTTGTTCCAAGGATAAAGGTGAGATTGACTGGCCTATAATTTCCTAGGTCCTCCTTGTACTTTTTCAAGACTGCAGTGACATTGGTTTTCCCCCAGTCCTCAGGCAGTCCTCCCGTACTCCATGGTCTTTCAGAGATGATGAAGAATGGTTTAGTAATAACATCAGCAGCTCTCTCAGCACTCTTTGAACCCTCTTACCCAAGTCCTGTTGGTTTGCCTGCCCATAGCTGTGCTCTCAAATCAGGGAGCAGGATACTTGTCACCAACTACCAGGACATTTTCTACCCATGCTCTCCTCTTTACGGTCATCTTCTCTCCAGCCTTTCTTGCTGGATGGTAATTTCCTCTTGGCAGCTGCTGCCTTGCCTTGCCCACTCACTGCCAGCTCTTCACTTGACATATATTCACAGGGACAGAGAGAACCAACTTCCAGCAGCTTCCCACCTCTCTCTGTCCAGCCTGGTGCAAGGCCAGTGCCCCAGAAAACAGTGTTTGAACTGCAGCTGCCACGCTCCCAGGGCTGCCAGTTGACGAGGCCAACCTGCAGAGTGCCAGGCAGACAGCACTGATCAGCAATGGCTGAAAAGGAACGGGAACATTTTCTTCTCACAGCTATCATGATTTGAATTGATAGGGAAGAAAAAGGTATAATTTAGTAATGGTTGTTTGCGTAAGGAATTCAAGAAAAGCTGTTCACATCTCAAGGCAGTAAAGGCAGCTGTGTAGGAGAGCTGACTTTGTAAGCAAAATGGACAAAAAGTGTGCTTTAAGAAGGCCCCATTTTAAAATGTGAGATGTAAGTAAAAGCAAGATGGGAGGCAAGTTAATTTAATTAATTTTAATCAAGCTACAAACTTTAGTATATACAGCACCTCCAGAAAATAATCTAGTCCCCATTGTCTGTGCCTCTCTGAGAAGTCATCAACTTTTTCAAGACACTTAATTTCACAGCAGTTGCCTGAAAAGGAGGTAAGAATAACAAATTAGTGAATGATTAGTCAAAGAAAAATGCAAACTGTCCAGAAAAAAAAAAAATCTTATCCACAGATTCCCTAGTAGTCCCTAACACAGTGATATAAATGCACTGGCGGAAACTTAATCTCTCTTTTGCACTGAGATGCAACTGTCTATGCCAATGACTCACTGCACAGAAACACTGCCAGAGTCTCAGAAAGTTGTAAATTTAAAAGTGAGATATTACAGCACATCAGGAGGAACTCCTAAAATTAAATTCCAAATTGACATAGCTCCAAATTTCATTATTTTGATGGATATGAGTTGTACATTTTCAACATTTTCTTTGAGTGCCATGTTACTTTCCTTCCTTGTCACAAAAGTACAGCAGAAATGGTAGCACTGGTAGGACTTGTATTAAAACCAGGGCAACTGGTTGATGAGGTGCAGGCAAAGGCAAAATGGTCAAACAGGACTCTAAGACTGCAGCTACAGGATTGCTGATTGCAGTATGAATCCTGCGAGAATAAAATGGTACCAAAGGGAGACAAGAAACTGTCTCTTGGGTTTTCTTCATATCTTTTGAAGAACTGAGAACTTTCCTTGTCAGCAAAATCCCTGGCTAAATGGTAATAATTTTTCCCAGTATTTTCCCACAACTCTAGCCTTTAGAAAAGAAGCAAATGACTGTATCACTCATCACAGGGCAAGGTAGAGGCATATAAACATCTTTATGTGCTTTGGAAAAAATTCTTAAGGGTTAGCTGAAATTTTACTCACCAAACAAACTTTGAATTTCAGATTCAGGAACATAAAATGGTGGGCCTGAAAGAAAAGGGATGAAACTAATCAGAGAGGAGACATGGGAAGAGGACTAAATTTACACTGCAGTACGAGAGCCAATCCCTTCACTCACAGCACCTGGCCTGTAATCGGGCCCCAGGGTGTAGCACCACCAGCAGGAACCAGAAAACATGTCCAGGAACTCGTGGCACCTTGGTGGGCCAGACAGCTTCAGGTGTTGCTGCTGCTTCATCTCCAGCTGCACTAGGGAATCATGAATGTGATGTGGCTGTGACCACTCTCAGTGTGCTGTGTGAATCCAGCCCACAGTCTCTTTATACTACAATGGCAGGATTAAGGCTAAAGGCTGAACAACGTCAGAGGGAAAGTAATGAATTAAAATGTTGTTGCTTGTGATAGCAAGACCTATTTTTTGGGGGGAATAATTATGCTGAAGGGCCCAAAAGCAAAAAAAAAACTCTCCTTCTTTTGTGAGTTAATATTAAATAAAACATCTCCCACTTCAGTACATAATATAAAAACTAAAAAAAGGAAAAAATATCTTATGACTTTACAGAATTTCACCTCTTCTAAGTACATTCAGATCGTGGTAGTGGCTGAGAGAGAGGCACAAGATTGGCAACACATTGGGTTGCAAATACTGGATAAACAGCATGAAGCTGATGTTCTTGGGCGTGTTTCAAGCTCCTGAGGCCAGACAGGATGTTACTAAGTGCTCTGGCTTCCAGCTTCATTGTAATAGCCACACTTACAGTTTCATTTCATTGTTAATATACCATGACTGTCCTCAGCTTACCCTTAGCATCTCTGAATGCTAAAGAAAACCTAAATACAGTCTCAAGTTTGGTCAATATCTAAACTTTTTAACACACAGTTATACTGGTGTCACTAACTAACAAAGCTATGCAGATAATTTTGGGGAAGATACTAATACACCTACTGTATCTTTATACAATTTGTATTAAAGCAAAATCACAACATGAACAGTACAAAGTTCTCACCTTTGTGTTTGTTTGGATCATATGAAACTGTAACAAGGAGATAAGAAGAATTTTTCTCCACTAGGTTGATCATCAAACTGGCATAGCTAAAAGAAAAAAATTATACTTTATTATTTTTGTAAAGCATTTAAGCATACCATTCCAACATTCAACAAAATGCATTTCTATGCAGACAGAATTTGAACTGAACTGCACAGAGACTAAGCAAAACAGTTTAAATTTCAGGAGCATAAAATTCATGCTACACATGAAAAATACAAAATAAAGGTTATATTTATTCCTCATAAACAAGCATTTATCCTTTTTTTGCACATTCAGCTCAAGATTAACAGACAAACCAAGTATTCATCTGCCACAGTCTAGAATGCAGATGTAATGTAATAACATTACATTATTGATCTTTTAAAATTATTGTGAATTGGAGATTATGTATCTAATTAAAAAATCCCAGGAGCAGGTTCAAACTAAATTTGGGCTGGCTATAGGAAAGAACAAAAATCTGGAATCAAGAGGAGTGAGGGGAAAAAGAACAAAGAGAGAAGAAGTAGACAGGGTAAAAAGGAAATACTAGAATTCAGATGAGACTTGCAGCTCTGCTTCTTTTGGTTTGGAACAAACCACATATTTTCCCACCAAGAGGCAGGGTGGCTTCCTGAAGGAAGAGTACAGCATTCTGCGACTGCAGCAGATGCTTGTGGTAGAGAAGAACTTGTGTAGGTTGGTTCTTTAAATAAAAAAGGACTCATCAACAAGTCACACGTTTAAAAATTTGTCACTGATACATAAGAGAAAAGACAGTAACAATGCATTTTACTAACCGTTGTCTGTCACGTGGATTCACAGCTACAAGAGCTCCTCTGTCCCAAACCCCATCAAACTTGCCAACTATTGAGCTGTAAGAAGATAAGGAAAAGGGTTAGAAATAGTAAAAAGGCACCTTCATCTTTATTCAGATACTTTTGTGAAGTCACAAGGATTCTGCAGCTAGTGGTGCAGATCCCGCACCACCTTTTTTTATGGTGCAGCATTTTCATAATCCAAACCAGTGGGATCTGGAATTCAAGAAGCCCTCCTGGTTCTTGGTCCTGCTGCAATAGCAAAGAGGTGCAAGAACTGGTCAGTGCTTCCCCATCAGGGGATGCTGAGACACAGCAGGGAGGAAGGAATGTAGTTTTAACACCTTCGGCTACAAGTCTGGATGTTCAGTAACCACATCCTGCTGTCTAACATGAGCTCAGCACATCAACAGCTCTTGACCTTCTAAAACCCATGCATGATTTCAGATGCAGGCTAAGGAAGGTGCCTTGTTGCTTACTATCATTGAACTCAGCACATTCAGTAACTTTAGACACCTGAATTCCCAGCTACATGCCCAGGACAGTTAGCTTCAGCTTGCAATTTGTTTAACGCTAGAAAAGCTAAGTTACACTGCTGATTGCCCCAGTGCAGTGCTGCTGCAGACACTACTTTTGCTTCTGGATATGCTGGCAGATGGCTTCAGTGACCACCCAAAGCCTGCAAGTAGGCAAGACTATCAAGGAATGCCTTTATTAATGGATGTTAAGAGCAGTTAGAGTGACACAAAAGACAAGAATATTCAGGGGATAAGAAAGAGCCTTGTTTTTGGTAATTATTAAATTAGGAGGTTAGACAGTAAGGTAGTAATAAAATAAATTGCATAATTTTAAAGAAAGTTTGAATAAGTTTACTTTGAAAAATATGGCATGAATTGTGCAATAAATACCCTTCTGCCTACTGGGCAGATGTCAGAGTCCAATTACATCAGCCCTCTACAGGTTTTGGCTAGGGTAGGGTTACCTTTCTCCATAATAGCTTGCATGGCTGTGTTGGATTTGGGCTTGAAATCATGTTGATTAACACACTGACAATTTAACTACTGCAGAGCAGCAGTTACACAGCACCAACACCTTTTCTGCTCCTCACATCATGACACTAGTGAGTAGGTTGGAGAGTACAAGAATGAACAAGACGCTGGGCGGGAACACAGCAGGCAACGCTGACCCCAGCTGAGCAAAGGGATATTCCAGACCATCTGGCTCCATTCTCAGCAATAAAAATGAGTGGGGGGTTGGTGGATGAGGGCACTGCTTGGGGACTGGCTAGGCATCAGGTGCTTGGTTGGTTGGTGGGCAACCGCTTTCATTTGCACCACTTGTCTTTCCCGGGTTTTATCTTCCTCTCTCTTTGGCCGTTCTTTTTTGTGTGCTTTTTTTTCCTTACAACTTTTTGAAATTTCTTTTTAATTATCAAACTGTTTTCATCTCCACACACGTGTTTCTCACTCTTACCCTTTTGATTGTCCCCACCATCTTGTGATGGGGGAGTGGGCAAACAGCTGTGTGGTGCTTAGTTCCACCACCTTAGACAGAGTTAAACTATAAGAACTTCTCTCTGTCCATTGCTATTTTCATTGCAATGGCATTGCTAAGTCTCTGGCATCTAACTTACACGCTGATCTTGTATTTCCCACTCTACTGTGATGAGACATGATAAAACTTTCAAGTGCTGACTTCTTTTAAAGTTTGCCAAGTCTAAGCATCTAATTTAAATAACCAGCCTCGTAACTGAAAGGAGATTTTAAAGAGACAGTCAAGCAATGGACATGCAGGGCACAAAGGAAAGTTTAGTGGGGCAGGTGACAAACTTGATCTTCTGAGGCTTGGAGGCAGTTCTCTGTGCATAGCTGAGTCTGCTGTATGACCTTAGGCAAGCCACTGAGGTTTTCTGCACCTGGTTTTTCTTTCCAACTTTAATCTGGTCTAACTGGAATGGTAGCAGTGGCTCCATACAGGTATTTCATGTACTTTACTCCCCAGTGATTTCATCAGGGCCTAGACACCCCAGGCTGCAGGCAGGCTCATGCTGTGGCCATGTCCCAGTCCTGTTCTCCTGGCTGCCCAGATCTCAGGACCTGCTGAGTGTCTGGGTGCTCCTTGCCCCTTTGCACATCCAATTTCCTTCATCACAACACAATGAAGCCATGAGGAAAAGGCAAGAAAAGGCACACAGCTGCGTTTCATCCTGATGTGGAGTCAGGATGAAGCTAAGGTATTAGGAAGCGCTTCCCCTGGGTGTACCTTTCACTGTACTACACTGCTATGTGTTTATACAGCATTCAGCATGGGTTAGGTACTACCACAACTTACAAAATTTAACATGTAGATCAGAAATTCACGTGTCTGCAGAAAACCCACTGGATTTAAGAGTAAACTTGTGAATTTCTATCTCTGCATATGTTCAACAGTTTCAGTTAATGCAATTTTTGATTTTTTCCGAAGTCTTGCAGCCATAATTGTATTAGGAGGTACAATGATTGTGTAATGTAACTGTTTTACATATGTCCCAGAATTCCCAGAAAAAGCAGTAATTCCTGTTACTCTTTAACTAGCAAGAGTCTTTGAAATGTCCCATTCTGACAAAGGTCAGGAGCACATCTGAGTTTTCTTCTAATGAATGCTAGGCTAATGGAGATCAAAGGGACCTGTTAGTAGGCCAGCCTCAGCAAGAGAGAAATAAGTTTAATTTCCATAATTACTGGGTAATTAATCAAATTGTCTGTACACAGAAACTAGAAGTGTGTGTGCATTTTTCTAGTCACAGGTATCTGCTGACTGCTGTTGGAAATACAGTTTGTTCTGCATCCAGCACGTCTATCTGCCAATTTATTTTGTGGATGGCAAGCTATGTACTGGATCCAGTGATATGCACTGAAATTGTCACTAATTACCTAATCTTGTTTATTTCAAAGTATTATTCCAGCATATTGTGATGGAAGTTACAGGTTTCACCACACGACTTGCTACAAAACTTATGACTGAATTTTTCAAAAATTTCTGAGAAGCTTAAGCAATCCCCGGGCAACTTGTCAACTCTCAGAAAGAGGGATTTATAGGGATCTACAGTGTAGCAAGTAGCTACACTGGAGGGGTAAGGAGGGGAAGAAACTTTGTATCTACAAAGTCATATTCATACACAGCCCATCTGCTCAACACTTTGCAATACTAGTTACATATACACACTATTCAAACCAACTGGAGTCAGCTGCAGCAGCAGAAGTCTTAGTCATGGTCTGTCTACTGGCTGAAAGACTTTGGACTCTAGTAATGACTAGTCTTTTCTCCAGTGTTTTGGCAGATTGAAAAAAAAAGATCATATCGTAAACACCGCGTTCTGGTGTCCTGAACTACCCATTGCGCCTGTATAGGTACTAGTTCTGGAAAGCCTATCGAAGTAAATATTAAGACTTTACCTCCTTCTTACTGAAAAGCCATGGAACCAATTCTTGTGCCTGACAGTTGTTTATAGGAAGAGCAAACAAACACAAAACACTTCATCCAAACCTTGTAATCTAGGGAAAATCACACCTGAGTAAGATCTGCAAGAAGAGAGAACTATTGTGCTAAAACACCTCTGGATATATTTTCTTTACTTTTACTAAGATACTCTGAGTAAGGGATTGTGCTAGAGTTTTGCTTCATAGAATTCATCAGTACTGTTAAAGACAATTTGGTTTTACTGGAAAAGCAAAAATGTTTTTGATAACTTTGCCAGAATGGCTTGGAATAAGAAGCCCATTTAAAGATAATTAGTTGTCATTCTTAATAATCAGCAATGGAATTAAGCTTTTATTGGAGATTGGGTATTCAAATTTCTCATACCAATTAATACAAGTTTTATTGAGAGGAACTGACAAATCTTTATCTGGCTCAAATAAAATAATAGTATTGGACAGTATTAATACACATTTGATTATGGAGAATTGTAAAACACAATGAGTATTCCTACCTGGACAAATCATAAATACTGCAGCAGTAGAGGGAAATGTTGCCAGAGGTACTCTGCAGTAAAAAGCAAGGGAAACAATCCTTATCAGCTACCTATATATGCACTCATAAATATATATTTATACTTCATATCTTAATATATACCCATATACTATTAAAAATGAAAATTAAAAAATACATTTACATGTAATGGGGAAAAACAGTGAGAAACATTTTTAGTTGTAGTTTACTGAGGTAACTCTTTTGATCCTCTCCAAAGAGGTTCTAATCTATCAAGGCATGCAACTGTTCAGTTTTAAAATATATTCCTTCTACATTCAGGTGCTTCACTGTCATAAGAAGATGAAAGTAGTAAGTTTAGAAGAATAACTTCTCAGTCCAAAAATACAACTCAGAGCTTCCTTTTAGATCTCTTCAGAAAAGGTGAATGATTACCAGTAAAACAGAGGCATAAAAGCAGAATGACTTGTTTGCTCAGTTATGCCTGCATTGCATGATTAAGCACATGAGATCATCTGACAGCACAGGAGACATACCTGGAACATTTTTGCTCCTGAAATCTCAGGGACTGGCTCCTCACAATAAGGCAGACTGTGTTCTGAAAAAAATTCCTTCACTGCTTGCTCGCTGATTTCCACACCAACAATGCTGTGCCCCATGTCCGCCAGCCTGCACACAAGAGAGGGCCCAAGTTCATAGGAGGCCCACAGGCTGGGCAAAATGTGTTATCTCCCATGCATCATTTATTCATAAGGGAAACCCTAGTTTTAGGGTGACTTGATACCTAATCCTGACTTTCTGAAGTGTTCAGATTATATCGAACACCTCCCTTCCATGATCTGAGCTTAAATTAGCACCACTCAGCATACAGTTGACAAGGATTTACACGATTTAGATTCAATTAATTATTCCTATGAACTCGATGAAAACAGGTGATCGCACCAACAAACTGTCCATTACAGAAAGGTGCTGTGCTCTGAACTGAGGTGACTGAGGCACACTGTCCACCCAGCTGTCTCTGTGGCTCGGCAGGAACAGGCCGAAGGAGGTGTGGTAACCTCCGTGCTGCTGCAGCTGAGCAAAACACCAGTGTGTGTCAGAGCCCACAGTCAGCCTAGAAAGTAGTTACTGTGATAAAACCTGATAGCTGGATTACTTGAGGATGCAGTTCACTTTTTGGTTTGTGCTCCCTCCCTCCAAGAAAAAGCACTGGCTTATATAGGCCCTAATTATAAATACAATGCCAACCCCCCCTCCCCCCCCCAAAAAAAAAAAAAAAAAAAAAAAAAGGTAAAGGTAAAATAAGAAGTATAAAAAAAGAGGAAATTACATTTAGCCCAAATAATTTCATTTCCAGACTGGCATGCCACATGGTCCTTGAAAATGTTATCTGGTACAACTGACCTCATTGCGGGCAATTTAAGCTGGCATTACTACCAAAAGCAGCACTGGTAAGGGCATAGCTTCAGTCACTCTGTCCATCTAAATTCAGCATTCCCCAAGCTGAACTTGGGACAGTCCAGAGGACTTTCAGGTCAGATCTTATCCATTCAGTTTATGCTACTATACAAAACACCAGCTTCCTCCTCCCTTCAGCTTTCAGTGATGCTGCTTTCCTACCAGTGGAGATGAGGCACATTTCCACTGGGCAATGCAAGGTTGGGAATTCCCCCTCTCCCTTCCTCACTCCCCACATCAAATAAGGTTTTTGCTCTTATTATCTGTGTTTTACCATTTCATCTCTACTGCTTTACCACAAAGTGGGAAAAATATCCTCAGTCCACTCCTGCCATTTAAAAGAACATCCAGATACTTCTGGAGGAGCCTGCAGAAAAACAGACATGTTTTACTTTGCAAGTATTTGTGCTAGCACATGAAAAGCCAAGTACTACACACTACGCCAGATAGCATGAAAACTCCATAACGGCACACGTTATTAGCTCAACCTGCTTCATGCCATTAGAAATAAAAACATAAAATAAAAACATTCACCTTCTGTTTACATGGCAAGAAAGTAAATTTCTTGACATTCAGAAATTAACACCTTTCTGTTTGTTCTTTTTCTGTCTTTGCAAGTAAACGACCCAACCAACTCACCCCTAAGAGGGCTGTAACAGAGATTTTAAACAGAATGATTATTAACTTCTGTATCAATCAAATCACTTCTACAGGTCTTGAAACACTATATAATCAGGTTTGCTCTCTTAGGTCCTTGTCTTTTAGTGCACGGTAGTTGCTTTGATGCCCTCTGCATGCTGTTTCAAGCCCCAGTTTCATAACATGAACAATAGTGCAAAGCATCTCCATCAGAAAATTTAAGATTTTCTAGCCAAACTATCCAAGCTTTAAGGTTTAAAACCTGATTCAAGAGTAAAAGTTCCATATTAATTTCAATACCTTCTTTTCTCTGACAAATGTAGGTCACAAAAATATCCGTATTTATTTTTGTTTCAAGTTGTGCCCATGTAAGATAATTTGCTTTCTGCAAATGTTCCGTTTTTAGTTAAGAGTTCCTCGAATGATCCGAGTCACTCATCTCATGGCATTTCTTAAAACAGCTTAGGCAGAAGAGTGAAGTCACGTACGGATGCCCTTGTTCCTTGTGAAACCCGATGTTACCCATTTCCCATTTTTGTAGCCATTCCTCCTCTGTCACCACTCTCTCTTTCTGTGACCCAACATCAGAGTCTTCCAGAAGCCCGGATGCATCCGCTGAGTGGTCCATGTCTGCAGGGAGTTCTTGTAGCTGTGAAAAAAAGAGAGAAAAATTATCCCCACCCAATGCATTTGAACTGGCTCTTACTTCCTGGACTCGGACAAAAATTTAGTACATCTCAAGCGATCACAGTTTGGTGACAGTTGCGGTGCAGCTGTACCGAACACGACGGTGCACTCAGCTCACTCTTGCTACCCACAGTTTCGGCCCGAGCCCCTTTCCCGGGCCGAAGGCGGCTGAACGCGCCCTGTCCAGCACTACAGGACCGCCAGTGGCCTCCCTGTTCGCACCCATCGGGAAGCCCCCCTACCCCAGTAATAAAGGAGAGAGATGCCAGCACCTCTCTCACGTGAAACCCGCGGGCAGAAGGCGGGGGCAAGCGGCTGTTAGAGGCCTGGGGACCCGCGGGGTGACCCGTGGCGGCTCAGCACCGCCCCCCTCACAGCCCCCCTTGGCTGTTCCCGCCCGGGCAGCGGCAGCCGCGGTACCTGGGCCGCTGCGGGTCCCGGGAGGGCGGCGGGGCCGGGGCGGTGCCTCCCCGCCCTCCCCCTCGCTACGCACCGCGGAGAGCGGAAGCGGCGGCAGGAGGAGGCGGGCTGAGGGTGCACGGCACCGGGGAGGAGGAGGATGGCGGTGGGGATGGCGGCGGCGGTGAGTGACTCCCTCCCCTAGCTGCAGCGCCCACTGCGGGGCCGCCTGCTCCTCCCCGGGGTGGCGGGGCAGGTGCCAGCGCTGCCCCCGTCCTCACCTCACCGCTTCTCTCTTCCTTCCCCCTTCTCTCTCTCCCTCCTTCCTTTCTTTCCCCCTTCTCCACCCTTTTTTCCCCGCTGCAGCTCTAGCAGGAGGCGGCGCGGACACGCGTNGACCCGGCCCCGAGGTGAGTGCTCGGCGCCGGCCTCAGCGCGTGCCCCGCCGCCGCCCGGCACCCCCGGCACCGCCTCCGCCTGGCTCCGGGGCAGCCCAGCCGCGGGCGTCCCCTGCCCCAGGGGCTGCCCCTCGGGACCCCCGCCCGCTGCCAGCTGTCACAGCCGCGGCCGGCGGGGCTGCGCGCCGCCGCTTTACTCGGGCTGAGTTTTAGAGGTGTGTGCACTCCCCGTGTTAATCAGGCTGCTCTCGCTTCCTCTCCGTCTCTTGACGGTGTGTGTCTGTGTGGTTTCTTTTCTTTTCTT
>VYXC01005150.1:524235-613864 GCA_013397175.1 Platysteira castanea | reverse complement strand
TTTTTTTTTTTTCCCAAAGACAAACTTGCTGCTAAGTGTGCAGGTAAACCCCACAAAGCTTTCCAGTACAGGGCACACATTACAGACGGATGAAACGTTATCGAGTGTGACAGCGCATTATGCATCTCTCTCTCCTTTTAAAGGGCTTATTTTCTCAGCCAGTAAGATGCCTACAGGATAGGATGCAAAGTCATGTAAAGCTTAGTAGAGTAAGCCACGTTTCCTTGTTCTCTAAAAATTTGTGGGGTTTTAGGGGTGTGTTTTTTGGTTTGGGAGGGAAGTGGGGACAAAGTATCATACAACTGATCTTTCTTTCCCTTTCACCTCACCTCCCTCTTACCCTTCCCATAGTGCTTACAGCAGAAATATGTCTGTGATTCTGTACAACTGACCTCCGCCTTTCAAAATGGGAGGCCTCTCTGAATCTGAAATATTTTTACCAAACTTCCTAATGATTGGTAACTGGCACTTTTTCTATCCCTGGATATGCAACGAAAAATTTGCATGTTCTTTTACCTTCTTGGATAAAAGGGCCCCACAACAGCAGCAGACTGTGATCACCTGATGGTCACCAAAATGAGTCACCTGGTGCCTTACTTGGCACTCAGCACTCCTTGCTCAGTTGGAAGCCTCCGACTGTAAGGACCATGGCATGTCGGAACAATTATTTACCATCAGAAGCTAAGGTGATACAGAGAGATACTGTTGTGCCACTGATCCATAAAGAAGACTCTAGGGGAAAAAAAGCCACTGTTTTCTGGGGCGTTAAGCAGCAGTTTAGGGAAATCTCATGTAATTGAAACAACTGGTTGGTTTTCTTTTCCCTGCTCTCCAACCTCATCCACCCCCATACAATGGTAAGTTACAGTTAAGTGATGCTAATCTTTCTCTTTTTTTTAGGTAATAGAGATTGACTTAATAATTTTTTCCTACCTCTGGCTAGTTGTAATTGTAAGGGATACATGCAAGAAACAAAGTTTAATTTTGTAGTGGGTTGTTTTAACTAATTTTTTACTTATGTGGATATCCTCATGTGATTTCTCTTCCTCTCACAAACAATTTCTTCTATCTTGAGAGGAGAATGAACCAGTTTACTTGACTTGAATCAGCCTAATATGAAATTTTGTAAAATTCCCACTCTCCTGTTACCTTTACCTTTAGCAGAATTTCCGAATGAAGATACTGCTGCCTTGTCCATCACTGACAGCTTGAATAAGGAAGTTGCAGCCTGAAACAGGGAGAATTGAGAAGTCTCATATATATATATATAAAAAGCTCTCCCAAAAACATAATTACAAACTGATCCCTATTACAACAAGATAACATTCATGATGCAGTGCTGTAGTACAAGGGGTTTATTTCCACTTCTTTTCTGTATGTTGTAGAGCACTCTTAGATTTACTTCCTCCTCTAGGCTTTGTGCTTTACTCCCTGTGAAAAGAATGCCTTTGATAATACCATTTAAAATATGCTTTCATATTTTTGCATCATACTTTCTCACACTCTGTGGTTTCCAGCTTACCTGGTTAACTGTGGTCCATTCTGTGCTCCTACCAGTGCTGTCAAAGACAGCTACAGAGCGCTCCCGTGACATAAATATTTTTTGTCCTATAGAATACTTAACAACAAACTTTGTAATAGTCAGTTCCTTACTGACTGCTGCAATATAACATCAGTCTAGACTTTGAATTCTGATGTATTTTCATAGAAGGGTGTGCAAGTCTTGGAACTGGTTGTTCATCTGGTATTAAATGTCTCTTGAGTACACTGTTTGGAAAAGTGCTTCACAGTGCAAATCTCTTGCTGCCAGTAAATCAGTAGTTAGCAGGACAAGTGTTACTCTGAGTGGTATTTGAATGCTTGCATCAGCATTGAGCTGATGTCTGTTCACTTTGCCAACCCAAATTCCAGTCCAGGTCTTCACGTAATGCAAATCAGATTACTGAAATCCAGGATATGCTGATCTGGAACAGCCTGTCAAGATGTACTCAGGGATCTAATCTTAACTACGAATTTAGTTTAAAATAGTAGTATTGTTCCTTTCCCGTAATGCTCATTCCCATTTTCCTGTCAAGCTAAACAGATTCTTACCTAGGTAACTCTGTCAAAAGTAGTATTGTGAGTAGCTGTGATTAACTCTGCAAGTCAAGCAGTTTAAATTAATTAACTATTGCCTACCTTTTTTCAGACATAACAATACAATGTCAACAGGAAGGGTACGAACGAAAAAAAAGGCATGTTCTTCAGATCAGTCTCCAGACAACCTTCCTGTGAGGAGTTCTGGAAGACAGGTATTTATAATAATTTAAAAACATATGGGTTTGTACTTGGCTATTTTTTATTTTCTGTTGACTTTTGTAAAGAAAGTGGGCTTCATTGTGGGTAAGTTAGGTCTTAAAGTACTTATCCACAGAGAGGGAGAATGAGTTAATTCTGTGAATAAGCAGGTCAAGTGTCTCATTTTGCAAACAATACTCAGAAAAGATAAATATTCCATATAACCTGTAAGTACTTAATGTGTTTAAAATACAGTCACAGATTTCTGTACAGTCAGACAAAGCTTTCTGCCCATCCAGACAGAGGCCCAAAACAACGTAATACACAGTACCTTTGAGGCTCAGAAGAAACATTTGGTATACAGTTTTGTATCCAAAAAAATGCCCTAAGCCTAGCCTAGTATTTTATTTGAGGCACAGATAGGATTGCCACTAATTAATATCAATAAGTATTATCAAAAAGGAAAATTTCTGAAAGAGAAGCAAAATGAATGCATGAGGCTTGACTCATTAACACATGATGGAGCTTAAAATACTATTTAAACTGTATGCTTTGCTTATAATTTCTTTGGAGGCATCAATTAGACTACGGCAAGACATTTTTAGATATAAATGATATTTACAGTCTTACTGTGGGTTTTGGGGGGGGGGTTTGTGGCTCTTTTTTTTTTTTAGTAGAAAAAACTGACCTAATTTGACAGCTGTTTCATGCTGCAGCTATTTCACAATGGCTACAAAGATTTTCATTAGGATCGTTTTAACCATGGGATGCCACTCATAAGCTGCAAAACTGTCTGAATGCCACTTTGTAGAAGATGCATTTGTGTCATTTATGGTCAGATTCCAGCTATTCTTTATTAGGTGAAGAAGAAAGCGGCTGAAGCAGCAGCAGATGATGATGATGAAGCATCAGAGAAGAAATATAGAAAGTGTGAAAAAGCTGGATGCACTGCAACGTGTCCCGTTTGCTTTGCCAGTGCAGCTGAAAGGTTTGTTACTTTTTATTTGCGTTTCTCATGGACTTTCTAAATCTGCAGCTGAAGTTTAGAATTCTAACTATACTCTGAAAAATTCCTTCATTTCTAAATGTAGAGAGAGAATTGAAATACTGCTACTGAATACTGAATACTGCTAATAGGAGTCTCAAGATGCCAGGAAAATGTTACAAGTTATTCCTGTTGTGGATAACTTTCTCCTGTGCAAGTTGCTAATTTGGATACAGAAGATCTTTGCGATATGCTTATTTATGTTATTAATGGTGTGCTCTGGAACATGCCTTGCTTCTGTGAAAGTGAGAGCATATTAGTGTAATTTGAGAAAGCTGAACTTGCATTCAAGATGGAAAATGAAACCACCAATTTCTGTAGAAAGTCTTTACTGCTCTTTCATTGGAATGCTTTGCAGTCTGAGGTGAGATTCTAGCCTTGAAATTTTAGGTTTTAGGAGAGACAGTCATATTTATCTGAACTCTTTGTTCTTGTATGCTTTCTCTGCACTTTCACAAGTGCTTTTGCATTGTGACCCTGGTGGTTTTGAATGCATGATACTGGCAAGGTATATCTATAATAGGCAACATGTTATACCTCATTATGAAGCAGGCACACTGTAGTAAAGTAGCACTCCTCCCTCCCTGATAATTGAGACAAACTTTCCTTCTTTATAGCATTGAAAAATAAATAAAACTAATTGGGTGCTTCATTTAGTTATATCCATGGATTGTTCTTTGGTGGCAGGAAGTCAGTGTATTCTGGGTGTTGTCATAGGGAAGCCAAGTGTTTTGGCAGTTGTGTGAGTGACTTGTCTAGGAAGTGAGCACCTGTGAGATCAGCATTGGTGATGTTACAGTTCTTATTTAGGAAACAATGCATACTGCTTACTCATCTTCTTGAATTGTTATTTTAATATTTTGATTTTCACCTTTCCCACTCCCCCAAGTACATACTTTCAAGTTTTATTTATTTGAGATGAGCTCATTTCATGGCCATTTGAGTTAGTAGCTTAGGTCACTGCTTTTTACCTTGTGCATTTATCTTGAACAATTTCATTGAGTTTAATGAGATTGTTCTAAGTGAAGAACGATTGCTTTGTCTGGTAAATGTAATCTTTGTAATGGATATTTCTTTTTGAGAGTAGTAAAGAACAAATGCCCAGAATGCGTAACTGCTTCCTTAGAGTTTTGTCTCACTGGGTTAAAATCACAAGTTGTTCATGAGAAAAAAATAGGCAACATCTGGTTTGTGTTCATATTTGCCTTTGTAGTTTTGTCAGTTGTTCTGGGCACAGAACATTGTAATGACTTATGAATCAATTGATCCCATATAGAAGAAAAATCCTAATTTAAATGATCCCTCCCAACTCGGCACTAATATTGGAACAAAATGCAACAAAGTAAAGGAATTTTAAGTTCTTGTGGAGAGGAGCTTTGTCATCTTACACGTTTGCAAAATGCTTAGTGTGTCACAGCACATATTCACTGTTTCATGTTCAGGAAATGCCTGCTTAAAGGGTACTAAAGACAGGCTCAGTTGACCATTGTTAGAGGGAGGCTGCTGGAAGCCAGACCAACTATAAAACTGCACATTGTGTACACTTTGCCTCCTTTGCATCTGGTGTTGCTTAGTTTGGAAACTGGAAATGTTTGAGACAATTGAAATGACCTTATTGTTATTTGTATGGTTGTAGTGCCTTGTGTAAGTCAGCCTTCATGAATGTAACATAAAGCCCTGGCTTGTTCTGAAAATTTTGTTCACATTCTAGAACATGCTACTGTCAATAGAAAGATTTTTTTTTTCCCTAGATGTACTGTAAAACTATTTCTATGTCTCCTGCATTACAGATGCGCAAAAAATGGGTATACGTCTAGATGGTATCATCTATCCTGTGGGGAACACTTCTGCAATGAATGTTTTGACCACTATTACCGAAGGTAGACTTACCAATTAAGGTTGTGTCCCTTCAGAGCTTGTTAAAATTTGGCAGCTGTTACAACTGTTGAAACATAAACAACAACAACAAACATGTACATAAACATAATAGAAAGACTTGTCCTCTGCTTGCTTTAGCCAGAGTGAGGCTTAGACAGTGAATCTAAAACTGCAGGTGTTGTATGGACTAATCAACTTAAACAGGGCAGCGTGAAAAAAGTTTAGGCTGCGGGGTTAGTTTAGGCAGGTTGGTTGTGTGTGCAACTATTCTGAAGCTTTTGTCTTTTTAAAAAACAATGTCAGAGAATTTTAAATTGTGACAATTATGAGTAAATGTGTTTTCCTTTATAAGAGAAATTCACTTTACACTGTGCATTCGGGAGACCTTGCCTCTCTAGAGCAGTTCAATAAAAAGCAGTTAGAAATCAGTAAGGAGATCTAACTCTTGCAGTTCAGTGACCATGAAGACTCTTGTCAGGCTGACAGAATGCTTTCAGCTCCAAGCTCCTTCCCTTTGAGTGGGAGTTACATCCAGCTCTGCCAAGACTTTTGTGTGCTTATGTGCTCAGCAGTACCCATCATCAGTCCAGACTTTAGATACCAGGAAGTGTGCTCGTAAGCAAGAGGCCATAATGGTCAGGATGCAATTTATTGCTGTTGTAAGAACCATGACTCTCTCCTTTTAAAAGCAAAAATACAGGACTCTACAGACTTATTTCTCTGTCCTTATATAAAATGTTTAATTTTAGAGTAACTGCTATTGCTTGAAGTGAACTAGATTCAATTGTCTGACTGCTTGCTGTTTTCTCTTTCTGCTCAGCCATAAAGATGGTTATGAGAAATATACTGCCTGGAAAAGGATTTGGACAAGTAATGGTAAAAGTGAGCCCAGTCCAAAAGCCTTTATGGCTGATCAACAGCTTCCTTACTGGGTAAGGTGAAAGGTGATTTATTTAATAGGAATTTGATGTTGTGATGTGTTTCTGATACTCTGCTGTTTAAGCAGCAGGTCAGCTGAGTTTTTGTGGGTTTTTTCTAGTATTAGAGGATTATGGAAAAGCTCAAGATAAAAATTCTCATAAGCTCCTCCACTGTTGGAGACTTTCTCCACGCCTCACAAAGACCAATCTTCTGTTACTTTTTAGTGAAGTAGCAGCTGTGATTTTCAGGTAGAATAAGATTTGGCAGGGAAAGTATGAGTGTGAAAGACTTTGAAATCAGATTTTGTATTTCTCTGGTAAAGAGAGAGCAGAAGAAAGATGGGAATGGAAGGAAGTTTGGTGGTAGCGTTATTTTGTTTGAGGTTTTTTTTTTTGTTTTTTCTTCAAGTGGTGAAGAGTATGTTTTTGAAGTAATGCTTGTAAAGCCCACTGAAGACCATAGTAATGGGGCATTGAATTAATTTTGGCCTTACGTTCTGTCGAGATATTCAGTTTTTCAGGAGATGGGTGCAAGATTTCTGTAGATCAAACACTACTTATGACCTGATGATTACACAACATATCTAACAATTATATTTTTCAACTTTCTTGTGTCTCGCTTCTTTCTAATTGCTTATTTAGGTTGCATTAATCTTATCTGTAATCACAAGCAACAAGTAAAAACATGTTTGTTTTTTGACTTGTAGGTGCAGTGCACAAAGCCAGAATGTGGTAAATGGCGTCAGCTGACAAAGGAAATACAGCTGACACCACAAATAGCAAAAACCTACAGATGTGGTATGAAACTGAACAATTCCACCAAGGTACCACACAACAGTTTTGCTCATATTGAAACTTAACAAGTTGGTATTTCTTGTTTGCAGAAATTAATTTCTTCTTGTTTGCTGCTCAGTGTCTCTAATGTCAAAATGATAGCCTGATGGCCTGGAGAACTGCACAGTGACAGGCCTACATGCTGCTTGGACATTTTTTTTTCTGACAGGAAATGTCAAGAAAGAAGTATCTGAAATATCTTTGTCTGCACAATTGTCTGTCAGTTGTAAAATCCTTCAGCTATGGGATGATTATCAGCATGTACAAAATAGACATACACCAAAACGCTCATTTCAGTTTTGTTTGGCCTTTCTTCATTATTGAGGAAAGCATTTGAAAAGCTCCATGAGCTTTTCATAATTGCTATTAAGTCTGTCACGGAGCTTTACATGAAAAGTTTCAACTTTGCCATGAAGATACCTCCTGAAATTTGAAGGAGTCCTTAAAGTGCCATAGAATCTATATGGCCCTTATGAAAAAACATAACATGAAAATAGTGACCATATGAAAACCTGAAGGGTCAGCATTTAATTTTGAAAATGCAATATAGATACTCTTAAAATAAATAAATTCTCTTTTATAGTCTAGAGTAGAAGAGTTGCTCTGGAAAAATGTGGGATATTTCCAGAATTTTTCTATAAAATTCTGTATTTTTTTCTTAATTTGTTTCAGTGTTCCACCCCATTTTATAGAATAGGATGTATATTTTAATGTCTGAACATTAGAAGCTAACTTAACGAATGAGAAACATTTTTTAGAGTACTTTTGCTTTATGATGTGTTGTGTTTTTAACCTACACATTTCTCTACTTTTTTTTTTTAAAAACAATCATGTCTACTACAGAAGGCTAACACTAAGCACTTCTTTTTGTTTAATTTTGAGAATTATGCCATAGAAAATAATTTTGCTTTATACATAATTTTTTCCATACAGCTTAAGAAAAGCTCTCATACCATTCACTTTTCTTTCAGACTGAGGGCTCAGACCAGTGTTCTATGCCTGAGGACTTGGTGAGTAGTAGCTGTTCCTCCTCGTTTGTCCTAGAATATGAAAGCAATCTTAAAGCACAGCATATTTCTTTCCTTTTTATTTTGGTTCTTTGGCCAATTATGTCAGTATTTATGCATTTTGCACAGGAAACTGTCAGACACTATTTGCAACAGAGCCTAGGGCTTTTTACTTTCTCATCTTTTTCCTCTTTTCCCTTGCCATACCAAGTAGCTCTCAAGTGGTTCGCGGTGTCCTTCAGTCGTGGCCTGTGACTCAAAGTTTACTCCTAATTCTCATTTTTTATATGGCAAAATATTACTCAGTTGCCAGCTTTCAAGTAGAATTCCCCATCCTAAAATTTCCTTGTCTTTCAAATAGTTTCTGTTTTTAGTCAAGCTAGTCTCCTTTTTTTGAAGACTGCAAGAGAACACCTAAGCATGTTTTCTCTCTCCTCTCCCTCAGAATACAAAATATCCACACAAGATGTATGTTGGTGTTTCAAGGGGTTTGTGATCATGTCACCCTGCGTTTCAGATTTCATATAAACTTATGTTCAATAAGCCAATGTTCACAAGTGTCCCTGAGGTACCTCTATCACAGGGAACATGTTCAAGCTTATTGTTGACTCTTGTAGAAGCTTTGTGGGTTTGTTTCTCTAACGCATGTTTGACTTGTAAACTAAGGGTGAATCATTAGTGCTTCTTAGGGTTCTAGAAGGTCTTTGATGGGGATAGCAGAATATAAATTAAACTGATCAGTTAGTGTAGACTTTTCTAAGCTCAGATTTCTGGATGCATAAGTGACTGTAAATGTTTTATAAAGGGCCTGATAAGGCATAGATGCCTTGTTATGGCATGTCTCATTTGTTTACTTTCTACGTGGTGTGGAGTTTGTGAAGTTTCAGCTCCATGTCTGAGGGAGAGATCACTACTACAGGTTTTCTGTGTCAGGCTGAGGAAGAGGAAAGAGGGAGAGAAAATGTCTTTATGACTTGCAATTCTGAGATTGGTACTTCTAGTGCTTTTTGGTCTCAGTTTTGGAGGGAGGGGGGAAATTGGTTCTTTTTCCAACGTTTTTAAAGTACTGATGTGTTCTCTTCTCCCCTCTTTCCTTCACTTCTCCGCTTGGCCAGAGAGTGGCTGAAGTTTCAGACCATTGGTGGTACTCCATGCTCATACTCCCTCCTTTGCTGAAAGACAGTGTGGCAGCTCCCTTTCTAGCTGCATATTATCCAGACTGCGTGGGCATGAGTCCATCCTGTACCAGCACTAATCGGTTACCTGGTGAATCCAGCCTTGTGAAGTTAGAGCACTTAAAGAGTGTGCCTAATGTGACTGGTAAGGGCCATCTGCAAGGGCTCTGTTGCTTAAATAGGTGTGATAAATTTTGTCTTATAACTGAGTTTATAAGGCACATAATTCTCCTGATTCAGAACACTGGTTCTGTTCTCAGCTCTAATACACAGTCTCTGTGTGACTGCCTCCGTAGTTTGGTACCATTCGCTTGTTTGTAAGATAAAGGTAATACATTTCTTACGCCTTTTCTTTAGGGAGTAAGCACAGACTGCAGAGGCTTTCTGTGCACAACTGTCATTTGTGTATAGAAACAGGAAATTACTATGTGGGGACTTAGAGACTGTTTGCATTCTTAAGGAAATGAAGATTTATCAAAAAACCCCAGGATTGTGCTAGTTTTGATATTGTGGATCTTTTGGGCTTTGGAAAAAAAGTATGTGATTTCTTAAGGCACTCAGATTCTGTTTAGGTGGGGTTTTTTGCTAGTCGCAGCCTGGGAGTGCAGATCTGCAGAATAGGTCAGGTATAGAGAAAGGTAATTCAGGATTGTCCTACTGACCTCTGAGAGAGTGCTTTGACGAAATTTCAGCTTCTGTGTTGTCTTAGCAGGCTTTGTTCTCCTTAGGTGCTGAAAATAAATCTTCATGTGTTCTACAGATGTTATATCTGCTTAACAGAAAACTTCATTACATAGAGCTACCGATTACTTTTAATTATTACCCCCTATGGGCAGTATTGGGAGTTGAAGAAAGGAGTTCAGAGTACTGCCTGAGTCTGTACAGTGATGCTAGTCCTCAGACTTGAATTTAAATCCTACTCCTTGTTGGAATCCTCATACCATTGGAGTGCCATGAAACGTTACTGTTTCTTTGACAAAACTTCAGCTCTGATAGGTCCAAGGTGTACCCATCAGGCAGCAGGACAATAATTAATGCACAGCCTAGAGGGCAGGAGAGAGGAGAGCCATATGAATGGAATAATTCTGGAGGTGCCTAGAGGCTGGAAAGCTTCCATACTTGTTATCTGTGTGAGGTCAGTAGATCATTTTAGAGGGAGAGGGATGCGATGAAGATATGATGGAGTATGACTAATTCCTGGTGTGTCTTTATTCAGTTCCAGGCATGAACAAGTATTTCCAGCCTTTTTACCAGCCCAATGAATGTGGGAAAGCACTTTGTGTGAGGCCAGATGTCATGGAACTGGATGAGCTCTATGAGTTCCCAGAATATTCACGAGACCCTACCATGTACCTGGCATTGAGAAACTTGATTTTGGCTTTGTGGTACACAAACTGTAAGGTAAGAGATGCTGATAGTTAATTTGTTTGTTTAAAAACAATAGCAGCTTTTCTGGGATGTGGACTCACTTCTTGGATGTCTCCTTATGCACCAGAAAAATTGCTCCCATGTTTTTGAAAATCCTTTCTAAGACTGACTGGGTTTTGGGGGGTTTGTTGGGACTGAGAACTTTTGGTTTGGTTTGGTTTGTTTTCTTTTTTTTTAGATTTAATGCCTAGGAGCTTCTTCTGCAGTAAAAATCAAAAGTTTTTAAATTCTTAAAACTCAACACTGCCTGCCCAGCTATTAACTTTTTAAAGGGATGCTTGAACACATCTAAACATCTAAGTTTTGTGGGTGCTTTATGATTTTTTTTTTTAAACCTGATTGTTGGACAGGGAAGTGATTGTCTTTTTACTTAGGCTAACTCTATGGCACTGTCTTCGATAGAACTGCTGAAGTTTCACATACCAAAGCTTTCTGATATCCATGTCTGCTTTTCTGTGAAGATTTTGGATATTAATCTCTTCTTCCGTTGGAAGACCATTTTGAAATGGATTTTACTGGAATGCCATTGTGAGCATTTCCACTATGTAGATTAATTTTGCAAACAGGAATCCATTTCAATACCATTCCTGTACTAATGGAACACACCGTGAAGTTTGTGAGTCTCTTGTAGACTCATTTGGTTTTATTCCATGCTAATCTTGCTTAATAAATTGTTACCTTACTGCATAGCTGGCTAACAAGAAATTTCCACAAAAATTCTTTTAAAATGCTCTCAGAAGCCTGAGTCATGATTTTTTACCATTTGGTTTACAGTTTAAATATGATATAAACATATGAAAAAACGGAATATTAGAAAATCAACAGTTTCCATTCTTCCTTTCTCCTTTGCAGGAGGCTCTTACCCCTCAAAAATGTATCCATCATATCATCGTTCGGGGGCTTGTGCGCATTCGCTGTGTACAGGAAATGGAGAGGATCCTGTATTTTATGACAAGGAAAGGGCTAATTAATACTGGGATTTTGTCAGTCAGTCCTGACCAGTACCTTCTTCCAAAGGAATACCACAATGTAAGTTGCTGTAATAATCCCTGCGTTATTAGTGCTATAAAACTACATGGTGCATACAATAATTTTTTTTGGTTCTGGATTTTTGGCTCATTTACATAAATGGATGGAATGAGAGGTAAAATTACATCTAAAAGCTAACATGTGGCAAGTTTTTCACATTGTTCTCATATGCCTTCAATGGGTATGGAAACTACATAAATTAGACTCCTTCCAAAAAAGATTTTTTCCCACTAAATCTATGGGATTCATTCCCATGGATTTGTGCTTCCCATGTGCTGTTCAGATGGATGGGAACTGTGTGAAAAATATATATTTTCTGTGGTTCTGTGGCTTACTCCTATAATACACCTCTGCTTCCATAGGTGAGAAAATTGCTATTCCATGTTGGTTTGCAAGAACTATGATTAAAGGGGAATATGTTTATGACTGGCAAGTTGTTAGATAGCACCCAAAACGTATTAAATTAATGTATTCTGTAAGAGAATACAGAAATTCTGTAAGAGAATCCTAGAAATAGTAATTAATGTTTGGAAAGTGTGTTTGTGGATGTTTTTCTTTATAAAATAGTTTTTCCTGGTCAACTCAATATATGATTGAAATCTTTACAAGGTAAGTATGTTTCTTATCTGATAATTTCAGTTAGATTCCTACTTTTGTTACTGATAACTTCAATTCTTTCTGTTAAAAAAAACGGAGGCATCTTCTTTTGAAGTCCTTAAAAACTTTAACTATTTCAAAGCTACCACTGATCTTTTTTCTATATTAAACGCACTGTCATCTTTAAAGATATCCCAGATTACTTTACAGGACAAGAAAACCTAGATTTCTGAAACCTACAGACATTTTTACCTTTAGCAAAAAGAAAAATGAGAGTGAAATGACAACTTCTATTTTATTTCTAACTAACTTTATTTAAATATTTTAATATTTTTTAGAAATCTGTCATTATTGTTGGGGCTGGTGCAGCAGGATTAGCAGCAGCCCGACAACTGCACAACTTCGGAATTAAGGTAAAAAAGCCTTAGAGTACATTACTTAAAAAAATCAGACTTCCTCTGCTTTGGAAAGTTGTTCATCAAAAAAGAAAAAGCCTACATTCATGTTACAAATGTGTATATATAGGGCATCCTAATTAATTTGTAAAATCTGGGGTTTCACTGAGTAAATGTTTAAAAACAGTGTTTATTTAGCATGCAGCATATATTTTGTACAGACACTGCACCCAGATCATTGTGTTTAATAGCCTGTAGCATGCCTTAAACTCCAATTTTGAGATTTTCTGAATAAGTCTTCAGCTTTTTAAAAAAGCAGGCTTATTTTTGTTAGGGTTGGTTCTAAAGTAAGTCATATTTGTATATGTATATCCCAAAGTGTAACCTTTCTAAGATGATTTAAATGCATAAATTAACTACACATGATCCAGAAATGAAAATAAAGTGTTAAGATTGTTAACATTGCTCGATTGCTCAGGGGGTTTTTTTGTGTTTTGTTTTCTCCTTTGCTCTGGAGTTGAACAGATACGTTTAATAGAATTAAATCTTAAAATTTACTAAGCTGCATTTCGCTACAGGTCATTGTCTTAGAAGCTAAAGACAGAATTGGTGGCCGAGTGTGGGATGATAAGACATTCACAGGAGTCACTGTTGGAAGAGGTGCACAAATCGTCAATGGATGTGTCAACAACCCAATGGCACTAATGTGTGAGCAAGTGGGTTCCTGCAGTGGTCATGATTATCACTAGTGAAAAACTGTTGTTAAAGCCAGGCTCAGATGGCTGGGTAAGGGTGGGAGTCCTTTTCTTGTGACATGATTAAAATCCTGTTCTGTATTGTAAGTAAACTTCATGTTGCTATTATATCTTCGTTAACAGCTGGGAACAGAGAAGGGCAGTAGAATGGTTTCAGGCACATTATGTAAAGAAAAACAAGGTGACTCCAGCTTCAGAACCAGAAGAAACCACTTTTTTCCTCATTTTTAGAGATAGTAACATAAAAGGTCCGCAGCAGACTTCCTTAGGGCTGAGGAAGGCTTTCCTGTGGGAGGCTACTGCTTCTGTGGTGGATTTGCCTTTGCTGCCTCTTTATATTTCTAGTTAAATTCTGCACAAGTTAGGATTAACATGTCTAACAACTAAATTGCTACTGATGCAAACATGCTGCCGTTCAGTTTCTTCAAAAATTCTTACTACTTGCTGGTTTGGTTTAGGTTTTTTGAGATAGGAATCTGAATTTCTCCAAGTGCAACCTGAGTATGGATTTTGCTCAGAGGCATGTGTAAATTGAGCCCATGCCATTTTAATTGTTTAGTGCCCTATAGTGCCATTAAGAAATTTTAGGTTTCTTATCTAGGTTTTTTACAAAATCGTGTTTTATTTATGAGATGGGGAACAATGACTTCTGGATACACTTCAGATACTCACCCCTTTGTGGCCATTTAATGTAATTTTTCATTGAAAGTACAACTGTGTCTTAAGATCTGTAGTGATGACCAGCTGCCTAGAGAGATGTGAGGATATGTGAAAAAAAACTGGAGCGTGCCCTAAGTAACAAGGCGCTAGGAAGAAATTAGCACTCTTTGTGCTATTTTCTCTGAATTGACTCTGTAGAACACAAAAACATCTTTATCTGAATTTAGCTCTGTTGTGTTTTCGATGCAGGTTGGACAAGCAAAGCAAGGTACTAGGTTTAATTAAAAATAATTTTGTTCTTTGCTTGGTTGTTAATAACATTTATGGTACTGGGAAGCAATATCCTGTCAATTCCTGAATTCACGGAACTGTTTGGGCCTCAGACACCAGAAAGTTGTACAAAGTAACTGATACTACTTGTGACTTAGAAAATAAATTGAGCTGGAGATAAAGGAGACTGGTTCATCATGCTTGATTACCAGACTCTACATTTCTGTACTAGCCCTTTCCTGACAGGAAAGTTGCAGAGGAGGTTTCTGTGAATTCCCAATAAAGGAAAGGATGGAAAAGTGGGAAAAAAAACAATTTGTGGACAATTAACAGATAGAAGGATTGTTGGTATTCCAGTTTGAAGGGAACAAGAGTTACTCTGACTAAAGTTGTTGATGTTTTTAAAATGGTATCACCTAAATCTGAGGCATTCATCCTATGTTAAGTAACTTTGAGCAGGCTGGGTGCTGTAGATTTTTCATACTTAAAAAAGCAATAAAATGTCTTTTTCTTAAGCTTGGCATTAAAATGCACAAACTAGGGGAGAAATGTGACTTGATCCAGGAAGGTGGAAGGATAACAGATCCCACTATTGATAAACGTATGGACTTCCATTTCAATGCCATCCTAGATGTTGTCTCTGAGTGGAGAAAAGATAAAACCCAACATCAAGATGTTCCTCTTGGTGGTAAGTGAGAGATGTATTACAAAATGAAGATGTTGGCTGTGTTGATAAAGTCCTGTATTATATTGGCTCTTACATCAGACATTTTTAAAAGTGTATGGCTGACCTTAAATTCAATAGATATTTCTGATACTGGATCTTGTTTTCATGAGGTAGCTTTTTTCAGTATAACTAGTGTCACTAACAGCTCAAAGGACTTGCTTCTGGCTGAAGCAGGCCATAGCTACCCTTAGCTCTTACACTTTTTGACTAACCTGCCTAAAAAAGCCTGATCAAAGCCTTCTGCTGGCAAGAATAGTCCCGTCTCCATTGGTAACGCCTCCCACCACGCTTACAGCTTGTAAACTCAACAGCAAAAAATAAACTTGCTCAGAAATGTCTGCCTCCCAAATCTCTTTAGCATGGATTCTGTAAGGCAGAGTTAACAACTCCTATGTTCTTCAGTGAACCCTAGATCAAATTTCTCAGTTCTTTGATTTTGTAAAAATTAACCAGGATTTATTTTCAAGGATCCTCCATTATCTTAAAGTGTATTTTACCAGAAATATTTTCAACTGTATATTAATGATAGCTAAACAATTAATTTCTCTCCTGTCTCACTCAGAAACCTATGAGTAAACAACAAAGTTGTACTCTATCACTGGAAAGATCTTGCGGTTTTGGTTTTTCTTTTTTTTTCTATGAGAAGAAAAACATCTTGGTACAAACTAGCACTAAGCTTGAAAATCTTGTGATCCAGGGAACAGCATGTTGAAATGCAGTAGGACTTCTGACAAATTGCGATATATTCTAATTTTAAATGTGTTCTTTCACAGAAAAAATACAAGAGATCTATAAAGCCTTTATTCAGGAGTCTGGTATCCAGTTCAGTGAGCTGGAAGAAAAAGTACTACAGTTCCATCTCAGTAATTTGGAATATGCCTGCGGCAGCAATCTCTCTCAGGTGAGTTTTGACAGCTGTGTTCTGAAGTGGTTGAGCTCCACAGAAGATATGGTAGAAAGTAACGCTGAGAAATCACCTGATCCATTCTATGGCCCTAGAGGAAGAATCAGCTATCCCAAGTATTCCTACACACCTGACCTGTTCTTTCGAAGCACTGAGACACTGACTCCAACACTGCCTTATTTAATTTGATGTAAGTTCCTGATGCATTTCTGGTGAGGTGCTCTTTAAGCAGAAATTGAGAGTAGATGGTTAGAAGGGAGCAGGGCATTTTGCTCAGATGCTGGGTGATCTGGTTCACAGGAGAGTTACTCCTCCTCAGATGTTGGGTGTGACTTCTGCTTCTCAGTTCTGTTTAAAAGCTGAGCTATTTCTCTACCCTGCTATGTATCTTGAGAATAAACCCATTTAACTTCTGAAGTGTTCAAACCCCTGATGGTGAGCCCCAGTTCACCACTCCTAGGTACTCTCTTGGCTACCTGATACTTGGCTGCCCTCGAGACTTCAGTTTTAACGAAGCAGCTCCAGGAGATACCGAATTATCATATTGTTGGCAGTGCATAATTTACTCAGTCCTGTTGCTACATTTAAAGACATTTAGTGTTAATTGTACTACAGCAGTGGGACGGCTGACTGATACATGCAGATGTACAAATCTGAACTGAGAAGTGCACAAGAACATAACAAAAATCTGCAAGACAGTGCTATACCAGAGCAGTCACTGAAAAATATTTTGATAGGTCAAGTTTTCATACTCCACGATCACCCAGGGGAATTAAGAAAGATGCAAAAATCTACCTTATCTTCAATTTTAAAATCAAGATATGATTTTGTGCAACTGCAGTGATAGGAATTGGCATCTGAATAGTAGTTTGAGAATTGTTTCAGATTTTTCACTGCTAAGTGGTAATTGCTTAATGCAAATACCACTGTTTTATTAACTATAAGGTTGCAGGGGTGGGGGGACAAGGTCAGTGAAAGGTATCATGGAAGAACCTCCAAAGTGACAGAAAAATTCCATCAAGTTGGGGTTTTTTTGTATCTCATTTTCCCCTTCATGTTGGGAAATAAGATATTTCCATTTTTATATGAAGTCCTAAGGCTGCAAAATCTGATCACTTTGCTAGATACCGACAACTGAAATAAATACACTGCAATTCACCTGGAGTTTTGTACTACTTTCCTTGCTTTCTCTCCTAAGCAGAACCGTAAATTCCCTGCTAGTGTCCAACCCATGTTAAGACTTTTCTTAATCCAGCAATTCATATGTTATATACTAGCATAACTCATTAGGTAAATGAGGATTTTGATTTTGTCAGCATTGCCATAAATTCTGGTAATATACTTCTTCCAGTTGCAAAGGGGACTTGGGTGGCTTCTTCTAAACTGTGGAACTTTTCATAGTACCATGTCCCCTTGCCAGCAGAAACAGCCAGTTATGTTCTGTCCACAGGTATCTGCACGCTCGTGGGACCACAATGAATTTTTTGCCCAGTTTGCTGGAGATCACACTCTTCTTACTGTGGGATATTCAACTGTGATTGATAAGTTGGCAGAAGGGCTGGATATCCGGCTGAATTTCCCAGTGAGTCTGGAAAACGCTGATGCAGTGCTTGTCTTGGATTGCTTTGAAACATCCAGTCATATATCTGTATTCTTTTGGACCAGGCAAATCTGTGCCTGTGATTGTTTCAATTTGTATTTAAAAAAACCCAAGAGGACAATTTCAGCATTTCTGAAATTCTCTGAGGTCTATCAGTACTTAAATACTATGATATGATGATCTTATACATTAGAATCATGATGATTTTTCTTTTTCAGCTTCATGGAGGCTATTTTTTGTCTTTCAGGATTTCTCTGGAAATTTGTGTTATTCACTTTCTAGTTTGCTGACCCAGTGCTGTATTAGCTATTCTTGCTGGCATTTGCATTGCATATGTACATTTTGTAGTGCAGCCTTTCAATGTCTTTCAATAGGTACAGAGTATTGACTATTCTGGTGAAGAAGTGCAGGTCACTACTGCAGATGGAACACTGTGGACAACACAAAAGGTACCAAGTATGCTTCAAGACTAAGAATTTTAGAGAACACCCAGTACATATCCTTTTTGGTTTTTTTTTTCTCTCAGAAGACTGTGTAGTCCAATTTCTCCCCATTTAAAGATGAATACTCATGTATTTTAGCTTGTACTTGGGTGTCCTGAGCCTAATTTTTCGTGAGCATGCTTGAGATTTGAGTATGAGTTGATTTGAAGAAGTAAGGACTATAAAGGGTAGTACTAAAAATGTGAAGCAAATAGATTTTTACCTGGTCTTTGAAGTGACATTTATGTTATCTAGTTCCATTCCTTGCTCAGCTTTACTCCATTTAGCATGTGTATCTGCACTGTTAAAATTTCTAGGATTTGACAACCCCTATTTCTCAGTCTCTCTTATTCCCTGTATCCCCACCTTCTTCATGCTGAGTAATTTAGATTTTAGTAATTTTTAAAATGATACATAAACTTGATAAAGATTGGATTGACATCAACAGTGTTACTGAGTGTATTTTAAAGAGAAGGAATCTCTGAAGGAATTCAAACCAAACCATAATCTATCTATCTCTCATTTCACATAGACAATTTTATTAATCTGAGAGCCATTGACTATCATTTACTGGAGGTATTGGTAGCATGGTTAGCCACTTTGATACAAGCAGTTCAACAGACTATGACTTAAAATCAGTGAACTGTGGGATCTGTTCTCACCTGAATGTAAGGCATGTGTTTCCCATTAATGGGAACTAAAACCAGACACTAATCTAGAAATGTCTGGTGCGTTATTACGCTGCATCGTACAAGAATAAACCAAGATAGTTAGAAGGATGCTGTGAGGCTTAAGTGCAGTATTCAGGTTTTGGTACTGTTGTGATTGTAGCTATTTCTTTCAGGTATTAGTGACTATACCACTGGCCCTTCTTCAGAAAAATGCCATTCAGTTCAATCCTCCACTGTCAGAAAAAAAAATTAAAGCCATTAATAGTTTGGGAGCGGGAGTCATTGAGAAAGTAAGTGATTTCATACTATCTTTAATTGTCTTTTCATGGAAACATTGGCTGTTTTGTCCCTGTTGCTTTTGCAGTGTATTTCTCAGGATTTATGATGCATTTTGTTTTACCTGTGTACAGTAGCCCAGGAGAGCAAAATGTTATTGGGGATCACATGTATTTCTGTTTCTTAGATTTCCCAATTTAATGGCGTTTTTAAAGAAACTGTTTGCAGAAGAATTTCATGGCTAAAACATTTTGTGCCTAATTTTGACCAAGCCTTCATGATGGTCTTGGATCTTTCAGAATTCCAATAATGTGTTTATTTCGGGTAATTTTAACCTAGTAAATTCATAAACTGTTTGTGAAGAATACTGAAAGTTGCATATTTGACCAGTGTAAAATCTCCTACCCTTTCCCAATACAAAAATACAGCCTCTTCTGAAAAGCTCTCTAGTAAAATATGTGCTTAGAACAAAACAGTAACAAAGTAATGCCAGAAACAGGATTATAAGAATGTTGAAATTTAAAGACAAGATTAAGATACTCCAAATACCAAATGCAGATCATTTAAGTTACACATTAGGTTTGCAAAAAAATCTGCTGAATTTCTTGAGCATTTTACACTATTACTTCCATTGTGGATTTGATATTCTGTGCATTTGCAGTTGATGAGATCAGCATTTTTTTTCTTTTCCTGTGCCCCTTGGAGGACAGGTCCATATATTCTCTGTTGAGACCCACTCATAGGAAGAGCTGTGTGCCTAAATGAGTGGTAACAGGAAAACATATTAGAAGAACCTATACTATATCCTGTTATGAGTTTTGTGGTATGAAATGCCTAAATTCCATTCTTCTATATCTTTCTAGATTGCCTTGCAGTTTCCATATAGATTTTGGGACAGTAAAATCCAAGGAGCTGATTTTTTTGGTCATGTTCCACCCAATTCCAGCCAACGTGGGCTCTTTAGTGTCTTCTATGACATGGATCCAGAGGTATGATATATACCAACTGTATTTTCTCTTCATAAATTCAGTTTGGAATCTAGGTGCAGTAATTACTCAACAATAAAATTTTTATTCTTCCCTGCCCCCCCCCAAACATCTGCAACTATTAAAAGCAGTGGAAGCATTGTTATTCATCAAGAAAAACCTGACCAATATTTTGTTGTAATAAATGGGAATGTTTTCCATTGTTTGGATACAGAATAATATACAAACAAGCACATTCTCTATCTCTGCTGAAAAAAAGGCTGGAATACCTTACTATAGACCTACTAATGTGGGATAAAGGCTACTAGTTGCTTCCAATTTAGGACTTCTGTTCCCTTAGTAAATCAGCTAAAAATCCTGTTAAAAAGATCATGCTGACTTATTAACACTCACTGGCTTGCAGTAGTCTGAATAACTATGTGGAATAGCAGAAGAAAAGACAAACACCAAGTTCTGCACTAAACTGAGACCTGTAGGGTCAGTCTCATACTCACGAATTTCAAAGCAAGTTCAAACCAGTGGACTGATATCTTTCTCTTCCCTGCCAGTTCCAAGCAGACACACAACACATTTATATTATACCTCTTCATACTTTTACAACAACTGCTGCTTACTACTTGGCAGCAATTAAAAAGGCATTTTGTAACCTGGTATCTTACTCCAGAAGGAAACCATCCTGTGACATTTGTGCTCTGTTACTGCCTGATTTGTATCTGTATACAACTTTTTTTAAGTGAGTTCTGTCCAGTACTCTTAAGCTCATGCTACAAAAGGTTCAGTGTGCTGGTGCTGTCCAGAGACCCTACATGTAATTCCTAATTTGCTTGACAGCTATTCTCTGCTAGTTATCAAATTTAGTAACAGAAGAATTATTGCCTTATATAAACAAGAGAGGCAGAGTTCTATAAAGGTACTGAGAACTTGTGCGCTCTTCTCTACTCACCACTTCACCTCTAAAACTTCTGCATGGTAGCAGATGTCTTGAAGTGGAAGGAAATACCAGTAGACATGACCTTTCATTTTTTGGTCCAAAATCTGCTGGTAAGAACCTAGTATTGGTCTAATAAAAACATATCTAAGTAGTATTTAAACAGACTCTCTCTGTCACCACATTTTGAAAATGGAGTACAGGCGAGGTGAAAGTTTGGCACAGAACTGAAGCTTAAGAGGGTGCACAAAGAATAACACTATCAATATGATTTTTTTTTTGGTACAGCCTTTAAGTAGGTAGATAGGAAGTTTTCAGTGAATTCAAGTTGTAAAAGGGGCTGACTAACAGATCTGTGAAGAAGACATCAGAAGATGTAGTAATTTGAGTGTAAAATAACTGTAGAATATACACCCTTTATTGCAAGGAATCAAACCCACTTTTTCCTAGAACAACAGTTGCTTTGCAGCTGAAAATATCTTTGCAATACCAATTAAAAGAGACTTTTAATGAAATACTTAATAAAGTCTTGTTTTTAGGGCAAAGAAAGCATTTTAATGTCAGTGGTCACTGGAGATGCTGTGACAACCATTAAGAATTTAGATGATCAACAAGTACTGCAACAGTGTATGACTGTACTCCGAGAGCTGTTTAAGGAGCAGGTAAGAGAGGCCTCTTTTATTAACAGATGAATTAACTTGTCACCAGAATAAAGCTTTCAAATGGAGTAGTTCATGATGTATAGGCAAACCTTTGACGTTTAAAACTATTTTTCTTTTCCTTTTTCTTTTCAGTTTCAGGGAATAGGTTTTCTTTGAGACATATTAAAATCACAGTTTTTGATTTCTTGTGTGAAAAATGTATATTGAAAGATCTCTCTGAAGGACAGTAGTAATTAACTGAAAAACAGAAATGAACTATCATCCTTTAAAGTGCTTTTAAGAAGCAAAATTAATTAAAATCAGTACTTTAGGCATGTAACACAAAACATACTTCTTAGTTCTCACTTTTTTCTATCATCACCGCTTCTAATATGTGATAAGATCTTTAAGCTAGGTGAATTTGATTGATTTCTGCCTTCTCCCCTCCAAAGGCAACTGACATTACAACACCCTCCAAACCAATCTAATCCAATCAGTTTCTCTTCTACTAATTAACAACCCTTTCTCAGCTGTTTTGGGATGGAGGTACAGGCAAAATGATCTAGCAAGGGCCCTACATCCTGAATGTAAAAAAAACACTAGATAAAAAAATTCTACCTTTTTTCCTTCCCCCAGATCATCATTAGGACAAAAACTAATAGGAAAATCAGAGAAATCTGGGGCAAGCAGAACACTATCACTCAGCAATGTTATTTGCATTCCACTCTAGAGACAATAATGCCTCAATTAATTTACTTAGAGCAGCTAGATCCCCAGGAATAATTGTCTTAATAATGTTCAGGGGTGATCTCTAAAGTTTTACTGAAGGTTCAAATATTAGGATTAATGATCTTGGAAGAACTTCAGTATCTGAAAACTCAACTATTCGTAGAAACATACTTTTGGTAATGGCCTTATTGTTACTAGAACCACATGCAGTGGAAGTTCACATACCTGTATTTTGATCTCATGAAAATGTAGCAAATGGGTCTTTGTGGTTTCAGTGCCACTCTGGTCCAGAAGAGTGATTGTCATGGCTGTCTCCATGGTTTATAGCAATTGTGAATTTCAGTCACCTGAGGAGGATGCAGCAGGATTTTCAAAGACAAGATAGCTTCAGGGGTGTATCAGAGCTACTTCTGGGACATTCATACAACTTGTCATACTTGGCTGGTCCTTGTCTTGTTTGCTTGAGCTTGAGTCTCTCATGTGCTGCCTGAATGGAACAGTCTATTTGTCAGTAACAGACATTGTGCAAGAGGCAACCAGAGCTGCTTCTGTTTACTTGTCATGAGCTCCTCCAGAGTAAGACACAGCTGTAGCTGACTAAGCCTTCATACAAGTGTTATTCAGGCTCTTTTTGGTAGAAAACTGTGGAATTCGCTGCAACGTGACAAATACACAGTATTACTGTCATGGCTCAGCTGGACCCTGACTTCCTGGTTTTTGTTTTCTCCCTGAACCTAGTTTTCAAGACAGCTCATTTTCTGATCAGAGATAAATAATCTTATTTCTCCATTGTAATAAAATTATCTCCAAAATGAAAATTGAATTTTGAGATTTAACAAGCTAGATGTAGCAAGCATTATGCCTAACCAAGACAAAAATTGCTTACATTATACATACAAACATGTTGAACAGTATCAGTATTGTATTTGTTTACAAGAGTATGTGTGTATGTATTTTGAGGGGAATTTTTTTTTCTCGTGTACTTTTAGTTGTATTACAATATGCAGATTTGTTGCATTCAGAATAGTGCAGCTGTGATGTTTCAGGCATCAGGCGAGTCTAGCAAATGAAATTATCTTTGTGGTTAGTACTATAATAAAAAAATAGGAACTTAATTCTGGAATGCGGTCTAATCTGTATCTTAATAATACGAAATATTCTAAAGATGACAAGAAACTGTTTCAGAAAAAGCTGTGCAATTCTGAACTTCTCTTTGCAGTGTTTAACTTCTATTTTGATAATGCAGGAGGTTCCTGACCCAGTGAAGTTTTTTGTTACTCGATGGAGCAACGACCCTTGGCTGCAGATGGCGTACAGTTTTGTGAAAACAGGGGGCAGTGGTGAAGCTTACGACATTATAGCTGAAGATATACAAGGAAAAATTTTTTTTGCTGGTGAGGTAAGTATCTCTGTTACTGTTGATTAAGGTTACTGGGAGCAGTTGCTTACAGAAGATCGTCTCTTGCTAACCAACACCATTAACCCAGAGGTAGTAAGTAAATATTCTGTTACATAATTATGCTAATGATTCTTGACACAGAGCCCTCTCTATTCATATTACTACTGGGCATGGGAAGTCTGCCAAATATTTCAGGTCAGGAGTGAACTGCATTTTTAGTCAAGTTATCTTTCTGTTACTCCACTTGTGGGTAACATAACAAATGCACCATGGTGGTGTAGGTGCATTCTGTACTGGAGCAGAACTTAGCCTGCCCCACTAAAGTGCCCATAGCAGAACACACTGCTACTTTTGTAGCTGACTTGCTTAAAAATTTTGATGTTGCAAAAAATCTTGAGTATTTCTTTTGATGTTCTTTCTAAGGAGTTTCCCATGGCTTTTAAAAATGTAGGTATATTCTTAAGGAAAACAAAACTGATCTTATAAACTAAAATTCTGTACTACTAGATTTAGAAACAATTGACTTTTTTCTTTTTCTTTTTTTTTTTTTAATGCAGGCCACAAATAGGCACTTTCCTCAGACCGTTACAGGAGCTTACTTGAGTGGGGTTCGAGAAGCGAGCAAAATAGCAGCATTTTAAGTACCTAAATTTTGTGTTTATAGATATATTTTTAATTGATTTCTGTGGGTAAAACTATCTTCAAGTTTCCTATTGCTCCCTTTTTCCTATGTGGTACTTGAATAGTATATGGTACCTGAAGATAAAATCTTCATCTTCCTTTTCCTCTTTCTCCCCCACCCTATTTTTAAGCCCTGATGATACTGATATGATATTGTTGGGGGCTTTTTTCCAGCTAAGGTATTACTAGCAGGAGTGACATTGGAATCACTGGCCACAGCTTAACTAAGAGAACTTTTGTCAGGAGTCCTCTTCTGTATGGCTCAAGTCATGCTCTTGTGAACCTTCATTTCAGAAGGTCAGATTAAAACAGGACTAAGTTAACATACAGCATTAAAAATGCTGGCAGTTAGTAACAAAATGGGAATTTTCCACTAACTGTGCTTCTCAGGTTGATTATGCTCATAGGAGTTCAAACTGGCTTCCAAGAGCCTGAATAGCCTAGAAAAATTCTAGGATTAATGTAAGAAGGAATTCAACTATCACTTTTCCCACTTGCAATCAATAACCTTTTCTATAATATTTTTTCATATTCTTAGCTTCCACTAAGTGGGCTTTGGAATATGAAGTTTGTTCCTTTAAATAAGAGAGCTGGAACAGTTTACAGTGCAATCATAGAAAGGTTATTGTAGCTAATCAAAACTTGAAAAATTAACTTTTACATTACTTTTAAAAACTTTGAAATATTATCTCTGCTACTTATTCAGAGAAATTCTTGTTACAATAATAGGCTAAGAGTTTAGATTTGCTCATTGCTTCTGTAGAAACAGGACAGCTTAAAAATACATTGCTATGATTATTTCGAAAACAAACTTCCAGATTCCTTTGGGCTGAGTAGAGGAATTATCTGCTAATATGACTGCACAGTCGGGGGTGCAGGACTGTAAGTTCTTAATAGCTCATTCAAGTTTTATATTAAAAAATAAATGAAGATGAATGAGGAAAAATATTAACACTCTTATGAAGGGCTGAAACAAGGTGGCTTGCACTTTGACTTGAAGTTTATTATTTTTCTTTTATTATGAAAGTATTATTAAAAACAACTTGAGAGAGTAATTCAGTATGGGCTAGACATCTATCTAGTAGCTTTTCCATGGGACAGGGAGGAAAATATTTTTCAACAGAAATAAGAGATGCAACTGGGATATCTATTGTAATACTGTTCCACTATATTGGTATTAATGAAAAAAGTTAAAATCTACTTTTAGATTTCTTCCCCCACACTTGCTCTATAACTTGGCTGCATAGATGTCATGATTTCTGAAATGAACATAAGCACTTAACTCTATCCTGCCCCATTCTCATGCATAGGTTTTTCTCTTTTATTAATCCCTTCATTTAAGAATAACACAGCAAACATTTTTGACTTACAGCGCTTATTTCCTTAAAGGTGCATCCTTGGAAATAAACAACAGGCAACCTTAAAAAAAATCATTGAATGTTAAGGGGTTGGAATGGACCTTAACAATCATCTAGTCCCAACCCGCCCTACCATGGGCAGGGACACCTCACACTAGACAAGGTTGCTCAAGGCCTTATCCAGCCTGGCTTTGAACACCACCAGGGTCCTACTGAATAAATGCAATTCTTCTTTTCAAATATGTAATATTTTGTTTTTAGAGTAGGTATGATATTGTTAAAAACCCTTTATTTAATCTCTAATTTACAAGGTGCAGATGTTTATATGACTAGATGTTTTTCAGATATATATTCTGTTCTGCTTCTTAAAGCTGAGTTGTATGGACTAATAGGAAAAGTGTAACTGTTAATAATTTACCTCTACATAAATGCTGGTATGTACAGTTTTAAGTATTTCCAATTATTGAATTGCAGTTTAAAGGCTATAAGAAGCAAGACAAAGCCTTCTCATGATAAAAAAATAATCAGGACAGCAAATTTTGCTTTTGGCAGTCATTTGCACTTTGTTAATTTCATATATTACAGGCCAACTTATGGCATAACTAGGAAATATTGCTAGCTATGTATGTTTGAGTTCCAAGTTTCTTTCCCACTTTATCATGTATGACAAATTATTAGGAGAGGAGCTTCTGGTGGTGGGAAAAAAAACCTTATTACTACAAGCCCAAAACATTATATTCAATGGCTGCTTCACCTGACCCTGCTTAAAAACTTCAGTTAGCTTAGTAACATACACAAACATGTCATATTTCAGGTAGGAACGATCTGGAAAGTTTAGCTCAGCATCCATTTCTCCAGCCCAAAGTTTGTATGAACATGCTTGACGTCATTCTGGTAATTTGTACTTGGGGTTTTCAATTTACCTACAACTTTGCAGCTAGATAAACGCTGTATTCTAGAAAGAAAGATGGACATGAAGAAATACTATCACATTTGGCTTTAGATGATGCACACTTACAGCATTAGAAAAACTTGATAACAAATGATAAATTTACCAATGGCCTAGTCTTTTAATTATTTGTATATTGTTTTGGTGCCAGGGCACTTAAACTGTGTTGTGCTGCACTGAAGTTTGAGGAGTAAATGAAATAAGTATGTTCCATTTTAATTTACGTTCATTTCAAATATGTAAGAACATCAGGCTGGTTCTGAGACTTCATTCTTTAGTGTTGCCCAGAATTTTTTTAATATCTATATTAAAATTTATTTCAAGCATGTATGTATTTTTTCTTTTGTGTTTAATTTATTCCCGCAAATAAAGAACTGGGGAATGTTTTCTTTGAGTAGGTTTGTTTAAATGTTATTAAAAAGATTGGAATGCAGAGCATGATCTGTTACACTTCAGTTCTTCTGTGTGACTATGTTATGGCAGCAGAATAAAACTGGAAAGTATCCACAGGATGCCTCTGTTTTGGTTAGTTGGTTTTCCCTAAAATTTAACTAGTCGCTAAGCCTACTTTTTTATTACATTTTATATTAAGATTTCATTTTAGTATATTCTTACAGCTAGACAGTTCCTCAGAAGTGCTGCTTTACAGCCTTCTCTGAGCTCTAAGTCCTAACTATGCTGTTTTTTGGACAATACTGTAATCACTGTCTTTAGCCTCCAAGTTTTACAAAGCAATTAATAAGCTTGTGTTAGATTACGTTCCTTAGGCCAGAGGAAATTTTAAGATAGTGATAATTGTTTAGAAGCATGGCCCATAATTTTAAAATATCGCCAAATAACCATTTAATGCTCTGCATGGAGTCAGTGTAATGTGAATGCTTTGTAGGATCCTGGTTCTGGAAGGTTTCTGCTAGCACAGACCACTATAAGCATGTGCAAACCTGACTACATACTCAAAAACGTTTAAAATACAATGACAAATTCTCGTAACACTTATCTACATTGTTCTTTGTGAAAGGGAGGTTAGGTGTTCATTTAATCTAAGTCTGACTGAAGCTGCCTTAAGAGACAAATACTCTTAACTGCTTTAAAAGTTTATTTCACCCACATGTAGGTCTGAACCAGTGAAAGCATTACAAGATTCACTGCTTTCCCCTGACTCTCTCATACATGGTGAGCAGTTCAAAGTTTGTATCCTGAAGATGTGTTTTGTTCTCATTACACCTGATACTGCTTTTTAAAAATGCTAGCTTCATTCTAAGAAAAACAAGCTTTAAAACAGAAATAATGAAATACTTTAGAATAGAAATGAAATACTGCTTTTTAGCATAATGTACAAAGCAGCGGACTTCATCACACTCCCCATAAAAATTACAATCCTTCAAGAAAACAGAGGGTATTTTTTTCCTTTTAGCCCAGCTGTCTAACACTTAGGTCAGAAATAAGTGAAATAGTGCAATCCAGAGAATGAGGTCAGGTGAAAAGGCAGGGCAAGTTATGTGACACTGCCATCCTCTTACACCCAGAAACTCTAGAGATCATCTGCTACCAAAGCTGCTACTTGGACCAGGGCCAACATGGAGCTGGTTGCTTGGGCCCCCTGCCAGGTTGATGTTGGAACATCTCCACCCATGGGGATTCCATAGCTCCTTCAGGCCCAATTTCTGTGACCACCCTCATGGTGAAGTTTCTTCCCCTAACAAATAACTGCAGTTTCCCTTGTAGCAGCTTGTGCTTTTCACCTCCAATCCTCTCACTGTGCACCTCCAAGCAGAGCCTGGCCCTGCCTTCCCCATACTCTCCCATTTGGGAGTTGCAGACTGCAGGGTGATCCCCCTTCATCCAGCTCTTCTGCAGCCCGAACAAGCCCAGCTCTCTCTGCCTTCCCTCCTCCATCCTGTGCTCCAGCTCCCTCACCATCTTGGTGCCCCCTCCACTGGACTCCATGAATTCCATGTTTGCCTTGCCTTGCCCCAGGAAGCTGACTGCTGGACACTGCTGCCGAGGTGCTGAACAGGGTGACAGTCACTTCCCTGAGCCGCTGGCTCCACATGTGCTGCAAGAGCCCCGAGTGCTATCAATGTTCCTTATCAGAAACACCCAGTGCTGAACGGCCTCAATGAGTTGTCTGCAAGAACCATTTGCCCCTGCCAAGGCCCTTTTTGGCAAACATGCTTGGGAAGATACCACTGTCTCCCACCCCCGCTGTTCAGTGGAGTTACTCCATCCCAGAAGCAGGATGCTGCTTCTGCTTTTGTTAACTTTTATGAGATTCCTGTCAGCCAGTTTCTTCTGCAAGTCACGAATAAACCTTTGGACCTGTAATTTTCAGCATCTTGCTTTAATAAATACTTCTGCATTCAAAGGCAGGAGACATTTCTTTGCAGAAAGAAAACACCACACTTGTCAGCATTCAAGATGTTTCTTTTCTCAGCAACTGGAATATTGATTTTACTAAATTTCTTACTGCAAGTTTTCAGACAGTTTCTGTATCTTACAGATTTTTCCACTCTTCTCCCTAAATAACAACTATTTGTTATTTCAGGAATGTTTTGATCTAGTTCAGTTGAAGCTACTGGATTATAGTCAACTTTCTGATTTGGAAACAAGGAAGATTAGATCTGCCCAAGTGGTCATGGGCCACCCTCTCTCTGAAACAGCAGAAGAGCTAATAATAAACCTCACTGGAATCACCATGTGACAGCCAGGGGCTTTATTTGTCCAGATTAAGCAATGGCCTCCAAAAGAGTTATTTTCAAGTACAGCTTAGCAGTGGCTAATATAAACTCAGACAATTCTTAGATCTTGCTTTGTCATGTGCCTATAACAGGATAACACAGAAAGACCACAGATTCTATAAGCAGCCTGCTCAGGTCCAAGAAGGCTGTTGGTCTAGAGCTTCTGGAAAAACGAGGGATGGAATTCACAGCTGTGTCTTTGTAATTTCATCTTGGTTAGACATGCCTGACCAGTATACCATGGGTTACCACATAACTCTAAAGGCATGTAACCAACCTCTTTTCACTTCAAATTGCTGATCTCCTTCCCCACCTAGCCCTCTCCTACAGGCCCCATACACCGTTGCCACAAGTGCTAAGCTCGTTCATAAGAACAGCTGTTTGTATCTGCACACCATTCAGATTAACTTGTGGTTTTGCAGGTCACCAACCAAAATACTGAATACCAAAAGCCTAGCTAAAAAGAGGAACACTGGCATTGTAGGAATTATGATGGAAGCAATCAAATATAGATGTTAGGACTATTTTTCTCTAGAATACAGTGATCAGGGCATTACCTTAAGCATCTGGGAAGTATATGCCTGAACAATTTATTCAGTTACCTTTTATCCAGTTAACCCATTTCTATTTTGTAAGCCTCTTTGAATAGGATTTAGATCCTTGATCAGATGTGTTTCTAATGCAATAGCATCAGGATAAGCAGGACATTTTATTTACCTCCTAGTATTGCCTTGCAGCCTTTCTCCTAGTTGCAGAAAGAACTGGAATCCTGTATCAGCTGCGGCCAGACTGGTATGGATTAGCAAGGAAACAGCTTAGGCATTTCTTCTCCATTGAGGACTAACACCGAGTTGTTGATTTAAAGAAAGTATTTGAAGGATGTCAAGGTCATTTCCATTCCATCTGTGCAATTCCAAAGTGGCAACTAATGCATATATACAATAAATAGAAATAACCTTTTCTAAGTTTTCATTAGAATATAAACTATAAAAAAAAGTTTTTACTTTGGAGTTGTGAATTTTAAAAACACTTCCTGACCCACATAATTAAAACTGGCTAGTACATTTACATAAAAATCAAAAGGCAGTTCAAGTATTTGTAAAACATCAAAACTTAATACAAGTAACTTTCTGCTCTTAAGCCTGACTTGGAAATTTTTAATGCTTTTATTGCAAAATAAAAAGTGTTCTTTCTGCTAAGACAGTTCAGAAACAAAAAACAAAAAAAAACCACAACAGAACCAAATCAGCTTCACAGAAGATATAAAATCTTACCCTGGTGCAACAATGTACATTTCCGCAATAGTGTCTTTTAAAGTAGAGAAGCCAATATTTTCTATCAGATGAGATAAAGACAAACAACCTTGTTCCTGTATAGTTTTTTTTACTCTACATGAAAGCAAATGTTAGATTAAAACTGATTTACATTTTTGTGAAAGACATTTATTGAGTACAAAAAATCCCCATTACATTCAGCCTTATTAAAAATGATTACACACAAAGAAATTCTAAAGTGTGTGTAAGATCAACAGCCTAACTGGCTGAAGATTTTCAGAAGTTAGATAATTTATGAACCCTTACTTCTCAACTGTACAGTAATAAAATTCAAAAAAATACACTTTGACTTTCCAGCAATACTAGTCAGACTGATTCTGATGGCAGCCCCCACTTCAGCAGCTCTTAGTTTCATGATTTTAAGTGTAGTAGGACATCCCATATTAGCAACAAAGTGTATGGAGAGAAGAAAACCTAAACAACAAAGGTTTATGCAAAGAGTTCGCTACAAGCTGCCAGCCAAAGTTCAAGACTGCAGGCTTACAAGTACCATTGTCCATGTTGAGACAATGAAGCTCAGGTTCAGAAAAGCCTTCCCACAGAGAAAAGAAGTTAAACACACATGTTCACATCAGTGCTGCCTGATTTGGATGCCCTACTGTGGATTTCCAAAGCAACCAAGCCTCCAGCTGTACATCTTGGATACCCACTTCTGAGATGCTAGGCCTCCAGGTCAAGACACCAACATAAAAGATCTTTTGCAAAGTGAACTTTAGAAATTTTTTTACTGCCTTTGGAGGGATTTTATTTACTTCATCCAAGACACTGAAACAATGTCTGTAATCTTTGTATAAAGTTAAACTACAGGTATAAACCTACAGTTTAGTTTCTGTACAAGGAAAGATGAGACAAACATGATGAAACCCCAGGTCATTTTCATGAAACTTCTGCACACCACTTTTCATCACTGCCTCACTGCTGAACACCGACATATCATGTCATAAATTCAAAGATACCAAAATTAAAAACTGATTTACACAAAAGAAATTTGAAGTAACTTTATATACACAACAAAAAGCCTTTTAAAAGTACAAAAATAACATCTATATGCCAATTAGTTATCATGCTGTGATAGTTCTTTCAGTGCCTACACATGCAAGACTGTAATCTAGATTCAGAATAATTCTGCATCTGTAGAATGTATCAGAATATAAAAGAGATTAATATGTGATTAACTCTTATTTTCAGAATGAATATGTATGCAAAATATCTTTGTAACCAATACTGCAATATTCCAGTCTCTGCATGTATACATGTAGATAAGCAGCTTGCATCTCAGTCGATTTTAAAATCTCCTGTACGCTGGTAATCCACACAAAAAAGCTACAATGGCTCTAATGAATCTAGTTATACAATGCAATTAAAAATGTACAAAACTATAAAAAAGGGAACATCTATTGCCATGCATGAAACTTAAGTATGTTTAACTAAAAATTGCATCAAATGCAGTTCTGTTTAAAAAAAAAAGGACACACAAAGCAATTTACATTAATACTCTTAACATTAGATCAGCAGAATTAGCTCTGACTAAATACCACAAGGGTAAGACACATTCCTTTTGCTGGTGCCTATCAGGTCTTCAAATCCATGGAAACAAAAACCCAGGAATCTTCATTTCCCAGAGTCAAATCAGATCATGAAATCAACTGAAAAGAGAAGTGTATTAGTTTTCTCCTTTTTCTCAATCCAGTCACACATAACCTCTCCTTTTGTATTAAATTATCATGAAAATACACTCTCCTTTTGCTATCACAAAAAACCCCAAAACATTCCTAGAGCAGACAAATTGCTCTCTCCTGCCTTGGCTGATAGTGACATTATGCACATCACATAGACAAAGCAATTCTAGATAGCCATGTATCAACATCTCTGAGTATGCCACAAGAAAATGAAGTTCTTTTATTAACTCCAATAAGTGAGCCTCACTTCTACAGTTCCATTTTTAGTTTCAGGGCAGGCGAAAGTAATGAAACTTGATTTTTTTTTCCATATTACAAACCTCAGATTAGGCAAAAAATCCTCTGTCATAAGTACAGCAGGAGCACATAGAGAAAAGCTATGCGTCTTTATTCCCTTTTGCCTTAGCTGACAGGTCTGCAGAGCTTGTACAACCTCATGCATTGTTATCTATGTATGTGGCCAGTGCCTGAATTAGAGTGCATCTTGCAGCCAAGGTTGTAATTCAAAGCAAATTCATAGCTTCCAGAGTACAAGTCATTAAAAACTATCATAACGTCAGTTCCAGTTATGCTTACCAAAGAAATGCAAAGAGAAGTGGCATGCTAAGGAAAGCATCCAAAGCAATTATTTTTTAAAGAGGGAAAGACAAGGGAAAAAAACCCCAAACCAAACATCAAAGGTTTAGGTTTAGGCAAGCACTAAACTTTCAGTATTATACAGGAGGCTATTAAAACTCGTGTAAGAGGATGTCAAGCCAGGCAGAAGAAAAAAAAACAACCCACCCCAACCCAGAACATTTTCTAAGTGATAGTCTTTACCTCTTTGACTGTTTTTTTAATGAAGTCTTTTCTGTCAGATAAATCATAACTAGGATATTTTTCATACACCTAAAAAAAAAGTAAAACAAAACCACAAAACAAACCTCAAATTACTTTCATTCAATGCATTGTATAAATAGAAGAAGCTTAAATGAAATTAAGGCAAAAACTGATGTGGGTACTTCTAGTACTACACCTGCCAAAATGCCCTCTGTTAGTTAGGGCTTATTTTCCTGTCCTTATTTTGACCACATAAATATTGTTTTATGTTTGGTCACTGAATAAACTGGTACTATAATTTTTCACATCAACAAACTGAAATGCCTAGCTTGCCATGTCACACAAGTAAGAATTCTCCAGTTTTTGTTTTAAATGCTCTATTAAGCAGTCAGATAGCCCTGCACTTAGTGTAGGAAGCTAAACAAATAATTAATGAAAAATAAATAAGCCTTGGTATTTGATAGTAAGTAAAACTGTGATCCTTTCAAGAGACTAACAGAAGAGTCAACATATTTGAGTGCTATTCTACAACTGCTCTTTTGTTAATAGGGTGGGAGAGGACCAAACAAAAAACAGATGCCAACACTGACAACCAGTTCAGAGTATTTTATTTCAGCGTACCAAATTTCAGACTTTTAGAATGACTATAAATATGAAAAAAAGTTACATTCAGTTTTCTAACAAGAATAACTTCTGGTTTAATTTTCTCAAGACAACATCTTGAAAGTACCAGGAAAACCAAACTTGTGTGTTAACCAGAAAATATCAAAGTAACTGTATTGTTTGTTTGGGTCACTTTTTCCCACCTTTCCCTTTTCTGGCCACATGGTTCCCACCTGATCTGACAGTTAATGGATTTCTTGCTGAACTGATTCAACTCACTAACTCAGCTGAGAACCATTCTGATAGATAGGTGACAGCTGAATGGACTTATAAAGATAACATATGAAGAATGAGTGTGTAAGGCGAGCAGTAGAAATGTCCAGAGCATAGGACACAGCCCTCCCCTGTGGACAGCAGCAAAGCTAGTGCACTATCTAAACATATCCAATTTTTACTGTCATACATGGCACTTCGTTTGGAGGTAATACTGCTACTTCCCAGGTAGCTAATTTTAATATTTCCCTTTTAATGCTCATATCAGTTGCAGATCTAAAGATTAAAGCTCTCATTGTTATAGCTATTAGCAAGGAAATAAACCAATGCAAAACTATTTAGTTTCTGAACAACAGTGCAGAGTGTAAGCCTCCATTTCTGAAATGATGTTAGAAGTCAGTTCACAAACAATCCACTACCTATAAAGAGACTGCAAAACTGTATTTACCTACCTCCTTGCAGATTTGTTTCATTGTAACCTCCTCTAAATTTGCATTGGCCAACAAATTCTTGACAGTTTCCTTCAGTTCTTCATCTGTGGGTGGTTTCTTCAGTTTTTTAATTAAAGGTTCATCATCTGAACTATCCTCAGACTCACTTTCTAAATATGAAGAACAATTTGGATTGTAATAGAAGGTTTTCAGTTTATCTGGTTTCTTCCTTAAAAATAAAAGCCATCAGAACTTTCCACAAACATCCAATCCAGATGTTTTCCTTTAAAATAAGACCTCTTGCTAGACCATCCATTTAAAAACAAAGCTAATGCTATCAGTACTACATTTACTTATGAATTTGTGTAATTATTGATGATCAGTTTACATATCAACAAGAACTCTAAAGAGTGTGGGACTAATTTAATCTTTCAAACTAATGACAAAGACTTATTACAACAGTTCTAATTCAGGTATTATGGCCCTAAAAAATAAAAAATAATTCTTTCCTTTAAAAAGGAGTTTGGATTTCTTTTTTTCTCTAGCAGTTCTGAACACTAGGATCTTGTAATTTTGCAATGTAACTCTGCAAACTTACTATCAGAAAAACCATGAGAACAATAAGGAGAACTTTGTAAATGAAATTAAGTGAAGGAGCATGGGACACTCCTACAATCTTTTCCAGCAGAAAAGGAATTAGACTGAATGACTCCAACATCCACTCAGTTCCTCTACTGCCAACAAGACGAAATTCAGAGCAGATGCCAAACAAACAGGATAATGACCTTACAGAACGACCTACTTAACAGTTTGATTTTTATACTGCAAACATACACTGGAAACAGAAATGCAGGAGGAGTAAATAAGAAATTATGAATGTGTTATGTAACTTATACGAAAAACACATAACATTGTGTGTGTGTATATACATGCTGATGACAAAATAAGGTGTACGCACAACACATCCACATTCAGTAGTCAAACTGAAAGTACGCTGAGTACAGCACAGGCCAGTTTACTCTGCTGAGAAATAAGGCTGTGAAAGAAATTTAGCATAATTCTATGTCTAAGAGTTTACCTGCACCTTTTCTCAAAGCACTGACAAGAAGGGTAACTAATTTGACCTGATGCTTGTGCTGTAGCATGCATATGCCAATGCTGGGATTAAATGAAGTACTTTTGCAGTATGGATATAAACTGCATTAGTAATTTGGACTACAACTGAGACAGACTTGGCTGCTATCTCAGAGTGTCACAGAATTTAAGGTGGGAAAGGACCTCTGGACTTTCCTGAGCTACTGGCTCCAGACTTGCTGCAAGAGCCCCGAGTGCTGTCAGTGTTCCTTATCAGAAGTGCCCATTGCTGAGCAGCCTCAATGAGTTGTCCTGCAAGAACCACCTGCCCCTGCCCAGGCCCTTTTTGACAAAGGTGCTTGGGAAGACACCACTGTCCCCACCCTCAGCACTGCAGTCTTTACAGAGCTATTAAGAAACTCAGTGTCTGCGTACCCTTCATGCACATCATGAGATATGAGAAAACCAACTGCAAAAGGATGCATGGAGAAACCATATCTATGTTAATAAAAAAACCCATATCAAGCTGTGGAACCAAAGATACACACATGGGATATACACCACTGGATCAATTACAAGATTTGCATAAAGCCACTAGAGAGACCCAAACAGAACTTCGCTGATGTTCTTCCAGCAAAATGGAAAACTTGGCTGATACTTTGAGTTTATATGCAAATAAAAACTATGTATGTGCACACTGCAGAAATTACATGAAATATACCCAAACCAACAGCTTTTTTCACTAAATACTGTTTCAAGAAAAGAAACATCAAGTAGCAAGTCAATTTACCAAATTCCATTTTCTTTCACAATTAGGTGCAGAAGCTTACTTTCTAATAAGCATGCCAGTTAAGCTACAAGACAACATATGAAAGATTTAAAACATTTACCTTTTCTAGAACTGTTCTGATTTTTCTTAGTAGTGCTGCTGTCTGCCTTCTTGACATTTGCAACCTTCACAGCTTTCTTGGTTTTAGAAGTAATCTTTTTAGATTTTTCCCTTTTAGTTGCTTTTCTAGGGGGCTACAAAGAAGAAAATCAGAAAATTAAAATGATGGGTTTTACCTGAACATACCATACCTCTTTTTCATAGGGGAAAATTGTCCACTCTGAGGACAATTTACTCCAGCCACTCCAAGCCCACAGACCTGGTGCAGCAAAACAGATACACTGCCTACATCCTTCTACCTTTAGTATATTAAAAGCTATCATAAACCTAACTCTTTTAAAAAATGCTGCAATCAAGGAATGCTGGTTGCCCAGAGAGGTGGAGAATGCCCATCCCTGGAACCATTCCAGGCCAGGATGAATGAGGCACTGAGCAACCTGATCTAGCTGAAGGTGTCCCTGCTCATTGCAGGAGGATTGGACTAGATTACCTTTATAAGGTCCCTTACAACCCAAATTATTCCACGATTTGATATTTCTCGCCTAGTATGCAAAAAGTTTCAAAGAAAACACAAAATACAGTGAGATTAAGACACTTCAGAGAGTGCAGGGATCTTTCTAAGGCTGCCGACTATGTTGCTTACTTTAATCTAAAACACAAAACCTGAAGAGAGAGATTAAGATACAAAATCCAGGAGGAATATGGAAACAAGATCCCAAACCAATGCAGTCAGGCAGGTCAGGGACTCCTACTGAATTCAAAGTTAAGTCCTAGGTATCAAATCAAACACTACACGATGAAATTACAATAAAGTCATCACAAGGTAATACAAGAAACACAATCAATTACATTAGAAATCCTGGCTGCCCCAAAATGACACATAGCAAACAATTTTATAAGGTGCATACGTACACCCAAGAACTAGTACTTTTATCTAAATGATTCTCTAAATTCAAAACACGAAGAATTTATGAAAACCTCTTATAAATTGCAGGTGCGTTCCATTTTCTTTCAGTTAAACACCAATTGCTCTCCAACTCTGTGTTCTAAGAATTACCAATTGATAACAATGACAATGTTGAAAAACAAAAAAAACCCCTCATTACCTCATCTTCACTTTCTTTTTCTTCTGAAGACTCATCCTTTTCCTTTTTTTCATCTTCTTCACTACTGGATTCATCTGACAAGATCTCTGGGCACTTGGTGCGTTTTGCTTTTCTTGTTGTTCCAGAGCTACTGCGCTCTTTTTTGCCACCTTTGCTTTGTGGTTTTTTGGACTTTGGCAATGGCTGAGAGACAAGAGATGTGTATAATCCAAGTAGGAATATAAAAGTGAATTTTAAAACAATAAATTCTTTCAAATCACATGAAAGAATAGTAAAAAATATAGAGGTGTCTCAACACAACCCAGGACTATTTTATGTACTACACTTAAGCCATGGTATTTTGCAGTAAGCAGATATTCACTACTGAGATAGAGCTGAGCAAAATGAAATTTCAGTTCCACACCAAATGCACCCCTTCCCTAGGCAAACAAATCTTCAAAGGCTGGGCATTAGAGAAAGGAAGCAAGAAAGGTTCCTTCTAGGTTGTTCTTTTACCTACAATCCATAAAAGCAAGCCTTTTCTTTTGGTAACAAATCAGCTGACAACTCAGAAAACTTAAAGGCAGGAATTTTGTAACGTCTATTGCAAACCTGCATTTTGCTGTAACTCAGTGCCTGTGTCCCTAAAGCAGCATGCAGACACCTTATTCACATCACTGACCAGTGTTTGTTGGGAATAGATTTAATTTCCTGAGTAAGAGTGCAACTATTTTAGTATTACTTTCTAGATTAAAAACTGAAAGTCCAAGATTAACAACAGAGTTTAGCAGTCTTGGCAGTGGCACTCTGAATCTGGTGCACTAGCATACACTAGCTAAACCAAGTTGTTGTACCCTGCAACAAATTCCATTTGGTGATGTAAAAATGTGGTAACATACATTCACCAAATACAGCAAACCCAGGTAACATCTGACAGTTGATTTTCCTGTCCTTTCACGCATCTATTCTCCTCCACCTACAAAGCAGAAGGTAACTGGTATTTGGGGATGGATATCCTAATCAGCTCCATGTGTTGAACTCACAGTTCTGTGCACTAACAGTGTGTAATGGGCACACCCACATGTAAACAGAATTTCTATTGAAGTCCTCACCCCATTATGGATGCCTGCTGTAGCAGAATTACTCCCTTTCAAGAAGTCATTCTTACTTCAGTACGTTAAAACAGTAACTGTAGCATCATCAGAAACAAGCAAACAATGAGCAATAGAAAATAGGTGCATTTTCCATCAGAACAGAGCTACAAAAGCAAGCATAACAACCTGCATCTCACCTTGCCTGAAGATTTTGGATGCATTAGGAAGTTTAATATTCTGGTTACAAGCTCACTATTAACTCCCGATCTTTCCAAGTCAAGAACTTCACAGATACTTTTCAACATTGCATTTCTAAATCTGTAGGGAAAAAAAAAAAAAAGAAAAAACAGATTCAGTATCACATTCTAAACAGTCAAGATTTGACTGCTAGAAGCTGCTGTCTGGTTTGTGTCTGCCACCTGACAATATATATATATATATATATATACACAATCAACTTCCAGTCTTATCTATGGTTAAGCAAACAATCACCACCATACTGCATACAGCAAAATAAAACCGAATTTCCAGATCTGTATGTTTGTATGGTAGAATATAAAAAAAAGTTAAAGAATCATAGTTTAAAAAAAGTATTAATTTTTTTATGCTCTATAGCCTGAATAGTAAGGTTCTGCAAAATACATGTCAACCTTTGTTCGACTTGTTCAATGCTGTTAAAATATGACAAGCAAATGTAGTCTGGGCAGAAATCAACCACAAAGGCAGAACAAATTGACAAACTGATCATCAGTTTGTGTTCCACACAGAGCTACAAACAGCAGCAGAAGCTACCACAGTAATGCAAGCACACAGGGCTCTAGTACCTTCATATGCAACCCAATGCAACTAGGTTTCAGAATATTTGCTGAAGACTAAATCAGCAGTTGTTTCATATGGAAAATACAAAAAAAAAGTGCAAAATTACTTTATTTATTTTTCTTGATAAGGGGAATTATCCAATTTAACCCATGGGAAATACCCAAAACTCCCATCAGGAGACAGAGTTTGTCTTGTAGATTCCCATGTATTTGACAAACCGTACTGGAACACTGCATATCTGAAGAAGAAAAATTTGGAAATTCCATATTCTGGAAGCCTTTCCACTGTCAACAAACAGGCACTAAAAACCCCCTGGTTTTAGAATATATTGTGTAGATGTTTTTAGTTCTTTCATTTGTTACAACTAGCTACACAAATATGCAAGGGCATTGTAAACACTTTCCGTCCAGCCAAAACTAAGTTGCAGCAGCTTCTCCTTTGATAGAAAAGATCTTATGAAGGGAGACAGTAAAAAAAAAAAAAAAAAAAAAGTTTGTGAGATTAGTTGCTACAGCAATTCTAGTATGTTTAATACATAATAAGCAGAAATGGCTTTCCTCTCACTTGGCAGAAGAATCTGCTAGTTAGCATGCAATAGTTAAAGCCAGGAATGTAGGAACTGTGAATAAAATGTTCACAATTTAACTCTTAATATATTTCAAGCTGTCTTAAGAGACCAGCTTGTGATTAAAATGATTAAAATGAACTCAGAAGAAAATTGTACAGCTCTAGTAAACAGCAACCTGGCTTACAGTTCAAATTTAATCTCAAGTAAAATTTAGGAAAAAAAAAAAGGAAAAATAGAGTGCATAGCATGAGTCAAGCTATGTTAAGTATCAAGAGATCATTACTTTTTTAACATTTCTTCCTTCTTTTTATACTGGTCACTTCCTTTTTCAAATGGAAACCCACTGAACTGACCCACATTCTTCTTTAGGGATGCAACCTAGAACAGAGCACACAGATTACTTTTCATTGCAAGCAGTTTAAAAGATTTCATCCAATTACATTTGTTTCATACAAGAAAAATCTGTTCTAGCATATAACTTTCTGTTGACAAAGTTACACCTTTTAAGTTATAACCTACATGATTACACCTTTACTTATCTCATGACAGACAAACTATAACAATTAACTTCAGCTTCTTGTGACTGTGGTACTTCTAATAACTTACTAGACAAGGTCACCTGCCATTTCAAGCTCATTTAGAATGTACTGCATGATGATTTACATGTCTGCAAAACTACAGCATTATGAAGACTGTTGCACGCTTTGTATCGTGTAACTTGTTACAAAACAGGCAATTTTTTATTCTATAATCTCCTAAAGTAGATTTGCTTTACTAGCTTTTCTGAAGTCTTACATAGGACCATGACTGTATTTTTGAACCTTTTATTTAGCAGGACCGATTTTTGTATTTACATACCACACAATTTTAAACTTCTACCATTACACCTAACATACGATGTGGGTTGACCTTCCACTGCAACAGCCCTTATAATGGGAAAAGTGCTTCCATCAAGATCACAAATGTATTTAAGTTCTTTGTTTTCATTTCATCTCCTTTTACAAAAAAAAAAAAGCTAAAAGATAACCCCAGATCTTTCAGTCTTCTGAGATCTTTATAACACTATCAAGAATAATTTGAACTTGCTTTCAATACTCCTACAAATTTTGTTTCTGCTGTTTCTCTCTTAGTTTATAATTTTACCAAAGCTGAGCTCCTTTTCCAAAGAGCTTTGTCCAGCACCTAAAGAAAATTTGCAGGTGGTACTGGTACGTTTTATTTAAAATGTGAATTACAATTAAAAGCACGTACAAATAGGTGCATACAAGACAAGATCTGACCTTCACTATATTAAACAGCATTCTGAGTTCCCAAAAACTCTGATTAAATATAGTTTTGACTGAAACCATAATGATACGTTCTTTTTCTGAATACCTGTGGCAACAGATCATTCTTTGCCATTTAAACAAACACTGCATCAGAAGCAGTGGTCTGAGATATTAGAGCTAGCACACATCTGTACTAGTACTATTCAGTTCCTGGTTTCTATGCCAGTTCAAGCCTCCAAAATACACAAAGATATTAAAAAAAGTTCTAATAATTATAGTAAATATATAGAAATACTGCAACATAATCTACTTTAATTTCACATTTTGCCTCCATTAGAAAGGAAAATGGGTCATATTTACTCCAAAATTTAAGGCACAATCACTGATACATAAACCACTCCAAGGAAGATTTGCCATTATATTTTAAATGTCATCGTTAAATACAAAATGGACAATGCCATATTCTAATTCTCTTAGGAAAACTGTTATCTATTAAATCTTAATAGTGTTTTTTATCACATTTATCTTTCTACGTCTTTGTGCAAACAAAGGGAGAAAAATAGTAGGTAAGGAGCAATGTGTTAATACATGGAGTATTTTGAGTGTTATCTGCATGTCAGCAGCTTTCAGCATGTGAACCATAAATTGTTTCCAACTCATCCCTGTAACATAATCCATCATTAAAAAAAAAAAAATCTACATTTAAGAGACTTTCAATTTAGTACACCTTGCCACAGGATTTTTATAGGAAGAGAGTTTACAGGAGTTAAAAGGAGGAGATTTACTTAACTGGTCCTGCAAATACCCATTTTCTAAGTAGTTTGTAATAAATGGCACTTCAGAAATAGATCCATATGCGCAAATGTAAAAAACTGCACTACAAACATTTTCACTATACACGAGATCTAATGGATATACAAGACTGAAATTCTTACAGTGCCTGGCCTGTTGTAGAGGAGTTTGTGCAGGTTCCTAAGTTCGTCTGTCTTCTTTTTACTCAGAAAGAACTGTATCCTCTCAATTTCACAGAGTTTTTGTCCTTTTCCTAAAACAATTAAAGTCAATTATGCTATTAATCACATTCATATATATCTATGTATTTATAACTTAAAGTTTCTACTGTTTTTTAAAAAAGAAAAGAACTTAAAAATAGCATTAGACATTTTAACAGGTCAAACATTAAGCAGGCCTTTTCCTATCACTGAGGCATCCTGACAGGCTCTTTACCTGCCTTACTTGATACTACTTATATTACACTACAAGAATTTGGCATTTCTTTCTATTCTACCTGCTCCTGACTTTGTTAGTGGTGGTGGGGGACTGAAGATCCTATTCCAAGTAAGTTTAAGTATCATGTAACGTTTACAGTTTAAACTGATGCTACAGAATAAAAGAGGGCTTTCATATAATAGCCTTATTATTTTAAAAAGGATTATGACTCATAAGTTAGGTCTCATCTACAACAAATTAGTAATTTCATCTTTTTAGGGTTTTCATTATCATTCCCAACACTCACAATTCTTATGTGAGAAGTCAAGCTTACCTGGCGTAATTGTAAAAGGTTCCTTCTGCAGTGAGGACACTTGCATGGTCAGTCGGTCAACCTTCTTCTTCTCCCTTTTTCCTTCAACAATGAGACTCTTTTCTGCAAAAGACAGCTTCCTTTAACACAATATTCTTCATTGCAGATTTGACTGAAGTGACAGGGAACACAATACTGACTCTTTGAAATAACAAACCAAAACTGGATGATGATATAACCAGGTACTAAGACACTTTCAGACCTTTGGCTAATAAGCCAATGTGATTCTATGGAGCTACACCTACATAACTAGAAGTCTCTCTAGTTCTTAACCACAATCCTGTATACAATGTAACCGTGAAGACAAGACTGGGCATTTCCTAAAGGTAACTTCACCCACGATGGAGACTGCAGGACTACCCATCCTTTCAGAAACCCATCCTTCTGTCCTTTCACTGCCTTTTTCAGGTACAAAACTGACACTGTTTGCACATTCTCCTTCTTGGATACTGCAGTCCCTATGCACACAGCTCCACAGACAGCACTCTCGAGAAGACTACTACCACCAGATGGGCAAAAGCAGAGTCCAGGATGCCTGCACACAGATTAGTTTCCCACTACTGGACTGGAGGAACCACACGTTTCAGCAGGAGAGGCAGAAGCACAAGTGCAGCGGGACTGTACTACACATCCCAGGGCTATACAGAGAAGCACTCTGCAGAGCACAGTACGAGTCTGACCAATACTACAAGAATATTATTCACAGTAATTCTAGTACAGCTTACTAATGAATACATTTAGATTGTTTTATGTATACCCTGCACATCACTAATTTAATGACACCACTCCAGAGGAAAGAGCTAAAGCTTCACATAAACATTTCATACTAAAATAATTTCTCTCAAGTAATACTATCCTTAAACAAATGGGCTGTCCTGGCTTTAACATCTGAAAGCAGCTTCAAAACCTGTAGGAACATTATCAAAACCACTGTGTGACTGCCAAAACCAGAGCAAAATATACTTGTGTGTTCACAAGAAAGTTGTTTCTGAAAATCCAATACCAATTACTCTGCTGTTTTCCAAACAGCATAATCTGTCTTCTTTCTACTATCTCTCCTAAAGAGAAACTTCATCTCTTTCGAGGATCCAAGAGCATCAGTGACTTGGTTTTCACTGTGCCACATCACAGCTCTATTTCCATGAATGCTTTCCTTTTGAAAACAGATGCCTGGAGACTCCACAATGGAAATTAACACTTTTGCAAAGTAGTTCCTTCATCCTATTTTGTACTCCTTGACTACCCTCCTCAATTACATGCCACAACAAAAAACTTTCCTTGCTTGCCCATGCTATTATATTGCCACAATTTTTTATTGCCAAAATTAGTCTAATGGAATTTCCGCTGACCCAGTACAATTACATTTGGATACCCAGAAAATTAATTCACTGTAGTTAAGCAAAGGCATCTGTATTGTTTCCAAAACTACTGCATATTTAAAAGCTTCTCTTTTGCAAACACAAACCACTTAAAAGTGTTACTGGCAAAAAATAATTTGATAAGGGACACTACCTCCTGTAATCATCAAAAAATTTATACAACAACAACAAAAAAATCCCTAGCATAGAAGTCCAGGATGCTGGCATTTCCTTCAATATTTTCTGAGATAAATCACCACCACTGTTTTTAGCATTGCCTGTTATAGTCTACTGGGAAGCTATTATGACCCATGAGACAGATGCACCATGGAATTTCTTCAATAACTGTACAATTAGCCAAAAATCACAGGTGACTGCATTCAGTAGCTTGGCATTCATTAAAGAAAAACTTATTCAATGGAAAAACAAGTACCCTTTTCTTCTTCTTCCTCCTCCTCCTCTTCCTCTTCTTCATCTTCATCACTTTCCTCAGCTTTGTTTTCAGTTTCAGGTTGTTTCTCATCTGTTTTTTCTGATGACATTGTATCTTCTTTGGATGAATCAACAGAAGACATGGTGTATGCTTCTCTAGAAAGAGTAAGGGGAAACCACCATCAATAGAACAACATCCATGAAAAACACAGGAATCTTGCTTTCAAAAATGTTCTTGTGCAGTAGAAGCAATGTGCTGGTACTGCAATTGTTTGCACTCTCTAATCACTGAGGTATTCTGCATACACACAATATATACAATTTTTCAGAAGAAGTTGCCATCCATTCTGCAACTAGTCTGGTTAAGAACATTCTAAAAGGTTATAAATTCTTTTCACACACAAGTCTTCAAGCTGCTTTTGTGAAGCATTCGGAAACACCCACTCAAAGCAGCTGATACTGTTATCTATTAAAAACTGCAGTAAGATATCACCATTTTACTGCACCGTGCTATAAACTTAATAGTTATTTCTGATCATGGTTAACTATGCATACAAGCTTCCTACTAACTTAAACAAGTTACTTATTTAAATAGGAAATGGGAACAGAAAAATTAAAAAAAAAAAAGTTGCAAGCAATTCAGGAAAGAATTTACACTTGTTTCATAACTCAGCTGCATCTTTGGGCATTAAAATGCTTCCTCGTTTTCATCTGTATATCTACAACAAAAAGGAATAAATACTTCATCCTTTGCATATTTAAGAGTCTTTTCTTAGCATGTGAATTGGCCTATATGTAAACTTTAAAACTAAAATATCTTAGTTATGCATATATCATTTCCCTACTAACAGAAAACGTCTATCCAATAAAGCAAGATAACCATATGTTTCATTTTTTAAAATTCTAGCTTTCAAAAATTTTCACCATTCAGCTCTGGAACAAAATTTCGCACAATTAACCATTTTCTTTTAGCAATATTAAAGCCAGTATTATCTGCAAGAGATCAGGTGCAGTAAGTAACATTTAAATCCGCTGCTTATATGCAGTATTAGCAGGTGCCAGAGATCAGTGGTGTGCCAAATGACAGAAAACGTGAGTTAATATTTATTACCAACAGTACGGGGGAAAGTAAAGTTTTCTGGCTAAGTCATCAGGAAAACAAAAAATCTTTCAGGGCATTACTACCAGTATTTCATTTGTAATAAGTAATCTGGCACTTTCACGGGAATTACTGACTTTTAGTTGAAGGCATTAGTAATAGCAAGAGAAGCACTACAAACTCTTTCCTTCCCCTTTCAATGAGAACAGAAGGGGAAAAGGAAAGTTAGAGACTTCTCAGCTTTTCACAGCCTGGGTTCGTGACGACGTTCTGCTTAGGGAAAAAGGGTTCTGGGATCGACCTTTACCGGGAGACGGTCTCCCGCCCTCGCCTGGGGTTTTTCAGACAGGGAGTCTCCGCCTGGCCCCTCCTTCCCGACTTGTAAGCTGGATGCTGGAGCAAAGGGACGGCGACGGGCAGCACCCGGTGGCGCCAGCGGCCAAGGCGCCATCGCCTCCTCGCCCCAGCCGGACGCAGGACCGCTCCTCCCGCAGGACACCGCAGCACCCAGGAAACACCAGGGGGAGAGGCCGGGAGGGAGGCAGCCCTGGTGACAAGCGCCCCGCACACGGCGTGTCCCCGGTGCGGGACGGGAGCCCGGCGGCGCGGCGGCCCCGTTTCGTTTCTCTTCGTCACAGCCCGTCCCCGCTCGACCTGGGCGCGGCGAGGCGGGACCGCTCTCGGGCGCCGTTACGGCCATGGCGGCGGGACCCACCTCAGCTCGAGCCCCGGCTCCCTCCTCAGGCGCGGCGGCAGCAGCGGAAGGCGACAGTTACTGCTGGACGAGACGGGTTCCGGGCGCAGCGACACACACACCCCCCGCCGCGGCGCAGCCGTCAGCCACTCTTTCCCTTTCCCTTTCCCTCTCCTTCTCCCTCTTCCCTCCCTCCCGGAATCAACAAGGTTTTCAAAATGGCGGGTTCTCGGGCGGCGAGAAGGAAGCNTTCTCTTTTAAAGCTGGCACCATCTGCAATTGCACCGGCTTCAAAAAAAGCTTTAAAATAAGGAATCTGCGTCTCTTATCCTGCCTGAAATGGGCAGTGATTAATATACACTCCCCAGACTTTCCTTTTGTACGCAGTATATGAATTGTGGTGTTTCCTAATACCTCTGGAACAGGTTGCCCAGAGAAGCTGTGGATGCCCCATCCCTGGAGTGTTCCACACCAGGTTGGATGGGGCTCTGAGCAAGCTGGTCTAGTAGAAGGTGTCCCTCTGCCCGCATCAGATCGGTTGGGACTAGATGATCTCTAAGGTCCCTTCTTGGGTCTGTAAGAACCTAAGCCGTCCTACGTTTTTAAGTATTTTGTAGTATTTGTGTTACACATATATCCTACTTTTACTACCCGTTCTACATGACTATGCTTTACGCGCGCCTACGATGAACAATTCCCAGGAGTGTGGCATTCTTCCCACTTCCTCTGTTTTACTCCAGCGCGGCTCCTCCCCGTGGGGGCTGGGCCAAAGCGCCCGTTCCTTGCCGCGGCTCCGTGTGCCGGATCGCGGCGCGCATCCCTGCGGTCGCGGCGCGGGCGGGATGCGGCGCTGGGCGGTCCCGCGCGGCTGCAACGGCCGCGTCTCGCTCGGGCCGCGGCGGGGCGAGGGGTTGCGGCCAACGGGAGCGAACGGCTGAGGAGTGAGGTCGCCTCCTTGCTCCTGCAACATGTAGGGTCACAGGCGGCCTCCGAAAGAGCCGAGGGCCAGTCCCACTCCCCGCCCGTGGCCTGACTTTAATTCTTAAGTTTAAGACCTAATCTTGGACCCTGAGAGGAGGCCAGGCTGGTCTCCACGTGCCTTCAGCAGGAGTCGGGAGTACACAGACGGTGTGTTGGAGAAGGAAAGCAGCCCGAACTAGCCAGTGCAGGTGACGTGTCTCAAAGCCGCGCTGTCCCGAGAGCAGCTTCTTGGCTAGTATGAGGAGCTGTAGGTATGTGGCTCTTACTTTGGGAGGGACCAGGTAAAGGGACAGTAAAAGAGAGGAAATGACAAGAGTGTCACACTCCTGTGAACTGTTCATCTTAGATGCATGTAAAGCACAGTCCCGTAGAATTGGTAGTAAACCCAGGAAATTTGTGTAACACAAATACTACAAAATATTTAGAATCATAGAACGGTTTGGGTTGGAAGTGACCTTAAGGGCCATGTGGTTCTAATCCCCCTGCTGTGGGGAGAGACACCTTCCACTAGACCTGGTTGCTGAGAACCCCATCCAACCTGGTGTGGAACGCTTCCAGGGATGGGGCATCCACAGCTGCTCTGGGCAACATGTAGGATAAAGGTATTAGGAAATACTATGATTTATATACAAAAGGAAAGTCTGGGGAGTGTATATTAATCACCGCCCAATTTAGGCAAGAAAGATGCAGATTCCTTATTTTAAAGCTTTTTAAAAGCTGGTGCAATCACAGATGGTGGTCGTTTTAAAAGGGAAAATGTAAATTATTTACCACCAGTACATAATTAGACAAGCTTATTGTTAGCACACAGTAAGGAGACAAAAATATCATTGAGCCATGGGCTACACAAATGGCACAAGACAGATGTTTGAAGACAACAAACTACTTTCTATAAGATGAATAGGTTTGGATTAATTCAGAATTGTGACAGAAGACATCCAAAGGCTGTGCTTCAGGTTGTGATGATAAATTAGATCGTCATTTTGTAAAGAGAGATATATTTACCCAATGGAGATGATTTGACTAACTGATGAAGTTCACTTAAATTATATGATTTCAGATGAGATTTGAAAGACCTGGATGAGATGATTATATTGGCATAAAATATTAGCATTATCTAAGGTGTTTAGGCAGTGTAATGAAAGGTTCTAAATGCAACCTAAAAGCTTTGGTCTGGGAAGAAGGACAAATTGGAAAGGGATAAGTCATTCTAAGCTGTTCTTAAGAGCTGCTTCCTATAGCCTCTCTCGTTATTCTATCACAGAGAGGCTGCTCCTCTTCTGTCAGAGTCCTAATGTTTTGACATTGAGTTTTGACAGCTAGCTCCATCTGCAGACACCAGTTCTATAAAACATAGTTATCCTGGAGCTATCTGGGGCTCACTTCTAGATCTCAAAGGGTACGTTTCTTAGACATCATTGCTCAATAGCATTAAATGGTGAAAACTGGTTTGAGGGTGCTGTGGAAAGGGGCAGCTGCACGTTTGAGCATACATTACAAGGTTGTATGTTATGCTGAAGTGCACCAGGCAGTGCAGTTTTAAACATGATCGCCAGCCGCTGTTAATGAATATAAACAGCTCTTTTCAGTTAGTTCAGAGCAGCCTGTACTAGCAAGCAATGTTTATTGGCTCTCGGTATAGAGCACAAAACAATGTATGAGAAGCTTTTGGGAGCAGAAATGCAGGCTTCCCAGAGTATACGAAGTCCCCCAAGGTGCCTTTATTTAATTCCATAGTGACCTGTTACTGCAGTGTCCTGCCATCAGCACAGATACCAGCAAGTCTGCTGTGGGCAGAACTACAGAAAAGGTCTTCTGTGGATTGCAGAGAAAGTGCCCTGCATCAGACACTAAGTACCTCTCATTTGGAATTTTATCCATAGAGTAAAATACCACAGCAACAAATGATGGGATGCTACTTTTTAGTAATGTAGGTACTGTTGCTTTGTGTTCTTGTATGAGTCATATATCTATGTGTGTGTGTGTGTGTGTCCACAGTTCAGGGGTTTTTTAACAGTCATGTGACAGCGTTTCCTAGAAATGTCAAAATGCCTTGCCTGTGAAATTCCAGGAAAATTCTGTGCAAATGCCAAGTATATCTTTATTAACATTAGGAGCAGTGTACAGGTTTTGAACCTAAGGGTTATTTAATCACTGCTGAAAGGAGGAATCTAAATATGAACTAATATTTGTGCTAATTAATACAGTTTAAAAGATAAGAACTTGAAAACTGTTTGAGTAGTATGCAGTTAAGTTATGGTGTGATCAATAACATAAGCTGAGAATCTCCAAGTGTTCACTACATATTTGTGCAAGGTATTTTACATTTGTTGACTGATAAGAACACTCAATTTGCACAGTGTTTCCTAAGGGGGTCCTGCACCCTGCATTCATTTCCTTTTTTATACCCCATCTAAGTGTTTCAGGATTAGCAGGTTATTGCATCATCCACACTTGTCATGTCTGACCCTTAAGAAGCTTAAAGAGTTGTCCCTGTAAATACAAATACTCACAAACATGAAATATGTACTTGATATTAATCAATCTCAACAGTTTCACTATATTTTAGAAATCCCTTTTTGTGTCATGATTCAGGGTAAGTATGTGCAAGATTCAACAGAATTGTACAGTATTAAGACACATCAGAGATAAACAAAGAATCAAAGTAGTATATAAAGGCATGTTCTTCATCTGTGTCTGTGTTCTCAGACTGAGCTCTGTGCGGGGATTTCTGTTTACCTTCAAGTTGCCATGAAGTCAAATCTTACTCTGCAGGGTTTGAAAATTACTGCTTTGTGTGTGTTTGGTAACACCTACAACTCTATGTTCAGTCAAAGCATCCAGGGCTTTTATGTGTTCAATGAAGTACTTGGATCTACTGCTAGATCCAGTATTTAGATCTACAGGCAGAGCCTGGAAACCCTGCACAGATGACATGTAGCTCCTGCAGGTGACAGCCCTATAAACTCTGCTGTTGACACCAAGGAGAGGGCTGTAAAAGGGGCCTTGCTTTAGTGTCCCACACGCTTCTCACTATCGAGCTGTCTTCACAGGGTGGTTTCCAGAGCAAAACATGGCAGGGACAGAATCTGACCTGCAGTGAATACTCACTCAGTTACCGGCTTCCTGCCACCTTGGGAGAGCATTGCAATGAACAGCGTGTGGATGTGCCAGCGAGCTATGCAAATGTTGTGTAACTCACACTTTGGAAAAAGAAACACTGTCCATTCATTTACACCTTAAAGGTTCGAGTCTGTAAATTTCTACTTGATAGGTCTATAGGTTTTTGTACAATTCATTTACAATTACACATTTTTGAACTCGTTGTAAATGGAAAACATTGCTGAGGCTATTATGACTTTGCCCTAGGAGGAGTTCGCACCTAGCCCATCATCAGCTTGTGCTACAAAGTGAAACTGGTGGTTTTCCACACACATTGTGTATAGGTATTGGCAACCTCTATTAAAAAAAAAAAAAACACAACAACAAAAAAACACCAAAGAAGCAAGGATGAGAAAAAGGTAAACTCTGTGGCTTTCTAATAATTTAAGGTGATCTTGGTAATAACTTATCGTCCTGACATGATATAATTCGACGTTTTCCAGAAGACAAGAAGCCTTTCTTTCCCGAGCAAGGTCCTCCCCCCACAGCCGCTCGGTAGCGGTGGGACCCACCCGGCACCGAGCCCTTCCGCCGCCGCGCTCGGGACGTGGAAAATGAATTTGCCCTTTGTGGGAGGCGGCGGTGGCAGCGCCGCCTGCAGCTGTACGCCCAGGACCGCCGCCGGGAGCGGCCTCGGCGGCCGGAGCACCCCCGGTCCCTGCGCTCGCCCGCAGCCCCCGGGCCGGGGGGCAGATGCGCGACGGGGCAGAGGAGCTGCGAGGACAGCAGGAGGCGAGCGCAGACAGGGGACTCGCAGCAGCTCCCCGGCCGCCTTCCCGCGGGATACCGCCCCCGGAGTGCGCCCGCCCCGCACCCAGGAGAAACCCGCGGCCAGGCAAAGGTAGGGAAAGGCGGGCGGGCGCCGGGACTCGGCCGCCCCGCACTGCCCGCCCCGAGCGGCCGCCGCGCCCCGGCAGCGGGAGGCGCTGCACTCCCAGCGCCGGCGCCTCGCTTCTCCTCGGGGGCCCCGGGCAGGCTCCGACCGGCACCTGCAAGCGCGAGGAACGGAGCTGAGCCCCTTCCCTCCTTCTCCCGAAGCTTCTCCACCCCCGCCTTTCAGGTGAACAGGAGGTGATTGCTGGCTCGAGGCATGTGTGTTAATTGCGTTATCTTCTGCAAAAGAGGCAAACTTTTTAAGTTTAACTGAAGTTTGCTTTGGGATTTGCGTTTGGTTCTCTCGAGTGGAAGCTTCGAAATGCGAGTATGCTCCAGGGCTAACATAATGGGATAATGGCATTTAGCGGGGGTTTCGTTTTGCATACTTACAGGTAATATTCTGAAGCCTAACTGAGGTTTCATTTTTATTTTAGATAGCATTCATTTAAGCATGTAATTTTGAAAGTTAAGTTGTTTTTTACATACCTTTTCTTTAGGTGTGCTTTGCTACATGTAAGGTGCAAGTGCAACTCTACAAAAGCTTCTTAGCCTTGAAGAGACTGCTGCTATGACTGATCTTTACACTTTTCAGGTTCAGTCTCTTAGTGTTTACTATGAAATACATAAACTAGATGCAGAAACAAGTATTAAAGTGTCCAGGTGTTCACAGTCTATAGTTGAAACAATTACATTTATTATATGGAAAAAGAAATCCCAACTGAGGTTGTTTAAAGGTTTATACATCTGGCTGTAATATTCAATCTACTTTGAAATTCCTTGCGAATTCTGTATGAATCATGCCTAATTTTTAAACGAATGTAATTTTACACTGAAAATATTCATAGCATATTAAAGCAGTATCCATGGCCTGGTTTAGACTAAGAAAAGCTGTAAAGTTCAGTATGGAAGCAAAGCATTTATCCTCATTTAACCTCTGTATCCTGGGTTTCTAGGCATTTCTTCTCACAAATTATGTAGTTATTCATTGTTTGACCCTTGCAGGGCTTTAGGTTTAGTGAAGTGAGTAAATGCCAGGTGATCAAGTTCTGTTCCCAGCTACTTCAGACTTTACACCATGGTAACTTTGTTTCAGAGCTGTTACTGCAGATTTACCTGACTGTAACTGGAGCCTGAATTTGTTCAATAGCTTCTGTCATATTTTTTTACTTTGCCAGCTCAAGTCAAAGTTTTTAATACAGGATTTGTATGTAAATTGGATAAAGCAGAGTTTAATTGATTCCTCTCTTTACTAGGACTTGCAGGATTGGAAATATAGTTGTAACACATGCTTTTAGTAGAGACAAGAAACCACAGTGCTGTTTTGTGTGGCTAAAAGCTATAAGCTTTCAGTCCTGGTGACTTTTTAGTGGAAATTCTTATATGACAGAACTAAAGACTTTAGGGAAACCTTTTTATGTGTACACGCATAAATAAACTTGCGAAGTTGAGATGAGAAAGACTTTTAAAGTCTTAAAAGAATTCCAGCAATGACATTCTGAAAGAGAGAATTTAAATATAGGAAGTTAATATTTTCCTCTCTGGTGGCTGGACTTCAGAGGCTTCACTGGTTTCTACATCTGGCTTCCTCTTAGTGTGAGGTGGGCTCCACCATGGCCTCGGACACCAAGGAAAGTTGCAGGAATCCTGTAGAGAGCTGCAGGGGTTTAGCAGAGGACAGAAGATTTACTGTTTTGTAAGTCAGGTCTTGGTTTGTTCTTGTTCTGTGTTAATGCATATTGAAGGGGGCATGTAGGTAAAATTTGTTTGCAGTATAAGAACCTAGAAAGACGTATTTAAAATTAATAATGTATGTAAAGGGAAAATGCCTCATTTATTATACAGAAATTTGATATTCAAGTATGATTGAACGGAAATGGATTGGCAAAGTCTTACTTAAATATTGTTACAATACTTACAAGTGGAAACAAATTTTATAATGCTTATCTGAAGTATCACTTTTAATAGCACTATCCTTATTTTGGAGAAAATATGGTCTAACACCTAATTTTGAATGTGAGACTCAAGTGTTTGTTACATGAAGGGGAAAATTAAAAGAAACATTCTGAAGTTTTTGCTGAGCTGCAGCCAAATCTAAACATTATAGAAAGGTTAGAAGTTTGTAGCTGTAGATTCTGTCACTACATTTCTCCACCATGTTGCTTTTTCATTTATTATTTTTCCAAATAAACTTAAATTGATGCCTTTTATTTGAAGTTTGGAGCATGATAGATTTGCACTGACATGCATACATTACGTAATTCCAAGAGGTATCCATATGCAATAATGATTATGAAAAACCATAAAAAGGGAGAGTGCATTTAGGCTGAGAGGACTGAATCACTCACAACTCTTTTCAGTGGATGTACTGGCTGAAGAAGCTCATCATTCTGAAATGTGCCATTGTATCGTGCATTCAAATGGTGTGGCAAGGTCTGAAAGCTGTGAAACTAATCATTCCTGACTAGCAGCTGTGGACATGGTGATAAAAAATTCTTTCTTACCAGAGCTTAAAATAAAGACTGCACCTTCGTAATTATCAGATAAAGCAATCTGGCTTTCAGGAATTATAAGAGGTAAGAGACTAGCCCCATGCTAAAATGTCAGGTGGATAATTTTTCTTGTAGCAAGTAGGAATGAAATTCAAGGACATGCATTAGTTTGGTATGGTATAAAGGAATGAAGATGCTGGAGTAGGAGTGATTAGAGATGCTACTATGCAAAAGGAAAGGTAGCTGGATATTTACTGGGAAGGCTGGAACCAGTTCTGCAGAATTTGACTTCTCCCAGATTTTACTCTTAGGACTTCAGCCATTCTTTGTGGAGGAAGACGCCGACTTAAATTCGCTGATCTTGAATGGCTGCTCAACTTTTTTTTCTGTACAGAAGGGAAGCTTGTAGTTGTAGATTTTATTGTTCCTTTAAACATACTTTTTCATATTTCAGTCCTTTTCGCATGACGATAACAGATACATTCTGAAGTCTTCCTAGTATAAAGTAGTGTATTTACACATATTGATGGATTTTAGAAAACATTTGCTCAAGATTTAAATATGTTTTACCAACTATTGCTTAAATCTTCATCTTTGAAAAAGTGGAAAGGCTTTTTCAGTATGGAACTAGAAGTTTCAAGTCCCGTGTGTATGAATCTGATAGTCACATCCTGTATCATCAAAGACAAATTAGTGAAGGTTTTTGTACCTGGGCTTTGTAGGTATAATATGGAGTAAATAGTTAAAGATTCACTAAATATTCTGAGTTGGAAGGGACCATCAAGGATCATTGAGTCCAGCTGTTAAGTGAGTGGCCCATACAGGGATTGAGCCTACAACCTTGGTGCTGTTAGCACCACACTCTAACAGGGATATTCTGAAGCTTCCTCAAAAAATGAAACATTGTGTGATGCCCAGTGAATGGAAGCTATGTAAGTTCTCAAAATGGTTAATGGAGTTGTATATTGTATTTTAAGTCATGCCTGTAAAGTTGGGCAAAGCCTTTCTGGTCAAAATACTCAAACACAAGAGTATCCAGTTACATGGAAATCAGTTCTTTAGTATCCTATTTATTTTGCAGATGATATCAATACACTATTTTACTTGATGTAATTCTAAAAATTAGATTGCTGTGTAAAATTCTTTGGTTACAGCAATCCCTGCACAAGTCAAAATTATTGCAGGGATGTCACAAGAAGGGAGAATTTGAGTATTGAATTGCCTGAAGATGAGTGATGCCACTTCTGAAATATGGACATTACAAATAGATTCTCCAGGAATAACATCACATTGCTACCTGCAGGCATCCATGGGTAGCTGGTTAAGCTTTTCCAGAAAATTTACAGACTAGCTAGGTAAAATTCTTAAACTAATTGGAATTTGCCAGTTAGTGTCTCTAAGTGAAACCACCTCCAAAACGCCAAATTTGGACTAGCTGCTCAGGTAAAGTCAGTGGTTTTTTCCTTTTTTTTTTTTTTTTTTTTTTCAGTTGGTTGGGTTTTTTCTTTTTCCCATTTTATGTCTTAGTAAAATGAGCATTAACGTAGTATGGATATTATTTAATAGCAGAACTGGAAATAGGCTGCAAGTCTGCTGATTTCCATCCATACTGTGTGGGCAGTGGAAAAAGAAAATGGAAATTTACAACATCTTTCCTAAAAGTGAATAGAAAAGAGCAGAGTAAACCGATCAAGCTGTACAGTCCCAGAAGACCTTTAATTGCTAACAGGAACAGTTTATCTGGAAATGGTTCTGATGCCCATTCTGTCTCCTTTGGTGGTTTTGCTGCCTATGAAGCAGCAGCCTCACTGTGCTCCACAGCTCAGTGTGTTAGGATTAAACACTGGGTTGCAATCCATGGAAGGCAGCTGGGATTTGGGACAGAAACCCAAACATTTACCAGATATTAGCTGATGACTTTTCACTTCCAAATATTCTTTTCTGTGTTTGTGAATGTGTATGTATCTGTTTTATTATGCATGTTTTGTTGGCCTGAAAACTGCAACACGATTATTTTCTTCAGTTTTTGGGGGTGACTTTAGAACTTTGGCTGTTTGTGCTTTTCAGGATTCCAGCACAAAGCAAGGAAATGTTACTATAGGTGCCCTGTTTTAGAGCAAAGAGGTGTTAGCGAGAGTAAAATATCCACAAGTCTGATATCTCCTGTATTCTTACTCACAAATTTTTCTGTACATTGTGAGCAGATTTTAAGGTAGATCTTGAAATGCAAAAATCACTTCAAAACTGGTATTTTTTGGATGTGTTTGTTAAGATGGTGCATTATTTAGAACATTTTGTAGAACAATTGTCTCACTTAAACTTACTAATGATCCAATATTCACAGATAGGTGTATTACAATAATTTTAAAAGATTTAAGAATTGGTAAAATAGACCTTGGGTTTGTTAATTTTCTGCAAAAGTTCCTGGAGTGTTTCAAATTTTACTCTACAGTTTTCATAGAAATAATTTTACAAGACACTTCACACCTTTTCTTCTTACAGAACCTTTGTTGCTGTAGGTATTTTTTAAAATCTCTTCAATTTAGAGGAAGGGTATACCTATTTGAAATTAAATATCCCAGCTTCTCCAAGTAGTTTTTTTTACAAATAAGCTAAAAATCTTTAATACTGGAAAAATGTAAACCATCAAACTTGTCAAAATCCTGTGATTCTATGAAATTATCTACTGCTTTTTGGAACAAAACATGCATAGTTATGTGGACAAAAGTGGCTTTGTGGAGTAGAATATAGTCTCACGCTTTTTGAGCGTTTGTTCCTGATGCTGAAGATTAGTGTACAAATATCAGACAGAAGTAGAGAGCACACAATATAATGCCTGTGCCTTGAATTCAGTTGAGTTTTTTGAACTAAATTATGTTACATTCTTGTTATAATAGGTGGTAGTCTGTAGTAGCTACTAAGTGGAAAGTTACGTAAGAATTTTCTCCATTGTTTGATGTCTCAATGTTGTCTTTGCATAGTCACAATTTAATGAAATATTCTCCTTTCCCGATGAAAGTTTAATGTTTCGTTTTAGTCCAGAGGTTTACTTTCCTGGAAAGCTTATGGGAAAATACTTTGCCTGGTTTTGATTAAAAAAAATTTGTATGCTTTTCCCATTTGAAATGTAGCTGGAGAAAGAGACTGGTGTTATATAAACACAACTGTATAATTTGACAGTTCTAGCCTGTCCATTTTGCATTGAGGGTTTAATTACTTTGGAAATAAAAGATTGAAAAAATATTTTAAAATTCTGGTGTCTGTTTCTAGTTTACTCTTAGTTGCTTTATGCTGTTTTGTCTTTTGAAAGACTTTACACCCTAGTTGCTACCATTTGGTGAGGCTTGTACCACCGTGCTTTTAAACTGCTGTAAATTAGTACAAATTAATACCTACTACACTTGCTACTGCATTCGGTGGGATGAGAGTTCCTTGGATGCTTAGTTAGGCCTTAAGGGAAATACTTTATACCCACTATGTAAAGCAGCTTTTATTATTCATGAGAATTAGACTTTTTGGTGGTGGATTGCAGCATTGATTACAAGATCCTTGATCACACATGAGCTTTGTAACCTGAACACTCTGATGTGGTGGAAGAAGTCTGTCCTCTTGCCTCTCAGAAATAGGTTCTGAAACCCCAGTGCTGTAAGTACCTATGAGAGTGGTTTTCTGATTTGCTCACCAAATAAAGATGGATTATTCACATACTCAGGGTTTCTATAGTTGTGTGCAGGATTGTAGACCTTAATAATGTAACGTCTCTGTAACAGGTTTTAAAGCTTTATATAGGATTGTACTACCTAATATTATTAGGTCTGGTTTTTCTGTAACACTTCCCATTTTGGGCTTTAAAAGTAAACATGTCCGAAACACTAACAATTTGCTTGATTTTCCTTAAAATTTGCCATAAGATCTGTCAGGTCCTAAAGCCTCGTAAAATCTTTCCAATGTTTTAACGAAGTCCTGGATGTAGCAACTGTGAGAAAAGTCTTTTTGTCCATGGTAAATTGCAATCTGATATATCCTATTACTGAAACCAGCTGGGAGTGTACACAGAATAAATGATTCAATTGCAGAGTTTCTGTGTGTCACTTCTGACTTGTAAAAGTCAGTTCAATTTGTAAGTTTAGGCCTCCATCTAATCTGCTGCAGGCTTTGCTGTGAGGGAATGCAGATGCTGAAAAGTGTAGCAGGATCTAGCATTAACTATAGAACTTAAGGCTTATTAAAAACGAATGCCATGGCTCTCATCAGAGTAAGAATTTAGTTATGTTGTGGCTATTTCTTATTTAAAATGTGTATATATTTTAATTTTCTGTATGTACGTAGTTTTCTGGGGTTTTTTTCTGGTATGTTTAAGAGGTGACTTGCCAAGGAAGAATTTGGCCTGCAGTATGCATCAGAATGGTCAATTATACAGGGGTGGTATCATACATGTATTTTCTTAGAAGTCTGAGTGTTGTTAGATTACACCTCTTTTGTGTGTCTAATTGCCTAAGCAATTACCCCTTAGAAAATGCTTTCACCTTTTGTTTTCCAAAAAAGTTTTGCTTCTCTTTTCAGAGTAGTTTGTACCTTTAAACTTTATTTTAAAAAAAACCCCAGAACCTGGATATGTGACCTTACTTGGCACAGAAGGTCACATATCTTGGCTTTCCATCTGGTTAAGTAATTCAGTTGAAAAATGAGCTAGGCAACAGAGCCATTTTTGTCATTTTTGCAAGTGCCTTACAAAAATACTTACTTGAAATGCTTTCACTTCACACTTCTTCATAGCTACCTTCCTGCCCAGTGCTAAACACAGCACTCTGTCTTCACTGCATTTTGTGTCTCAGAAAAAGTGAATAGCAGTCTCTAAGCTTGTGTACATAGGAACATTCAGGAAAAATATTCCAAATTACTACGTGGACATTTTATATTATGAATTTGAGCTAACCTCAAAAGTTTATCAGTTAAATCACATTCAAATCTGTTATGGATTCTTTTCTTTGGAAGTGACTTTTGTTTGTGAATTCTAAAGTAAATTAAGTTAAATTTACTTCTTAAGTAAATTAAACAAGAGCATTTTACAATCACTTTTAAACTTTAGTTATGGTTTAACTAATACATTTTAAAAGCTTTTTAAAATTAATCTTCCCAAAAGTTCTGGCTAATAAACCCTTCTAAGTTGTGGTAGGGTGATTGCAGAGGTTACTATGTCTAGTTCTCTGTTCTACTCCTCAGTCTGCTGGACAAAGAGCGACAGAACAACGTGGATACTTGTTGAGCAGCCAAGGTGGTTCACAGATGGTACATACCTCAAACTTATGTTCAGAGAGAGCAAATACAGTGGACTGTGAACTGGGCGGGGCAGGAGGCACGGACAGACTGCTCATTGTGCTGCAGCAATGGCCATCTTTGGCAGAAAGTGGGGCAGGCAGCAAAAAGGGGTAACATTTTCAGTGTTCCCTGAGATCTTTAGTTGCAGGTTTTGGCAGGACTTGTGTCAGTAGCAAGAACATCTCTGTAAATGAGTGGTCTACAGTGAACTAGGAATGTGCTCTCTCCTGGAAATCTGTTTTAAGTTAAACTGTATAGGGGGGGTATTTCTGGTGGTGGTTTGGTGTTTTGTGGGTTTTTTGTTTGGTTGGTGTTTGTTTGTTTGTGGGTTTTTTGGTTTTTTGGGGTTTTTTTGGTTGATTGGTTGGAGTTTTCTTTGTTTAAGTTTGTATTTTACTGATACTGAAAAGGCTTCTTCCAAAAGAAATTGCTGGGGAAAAAGGCAGAATGTACACAACACCCGTTGCGCCACACTGGTTCCTGTTTTGGGTGTTACTGAATATTCTTGCTCAATGTGAATTATACTGAATTATAATGCTAATTTTACTGGGGTTTTCAGCTCATTGCATGTGGTAGTAGTTGTTGAGTGTTTGAATTTGTACTGTATATTCATACCCCCAGTTAATACAAAAAAGAGTAACTTCTTTGTGCAGATAAGCTGTAAGAGTCCTTTTCTTCATTCATGCAATTCTTGAATGTATTCTTGAATATCTTTCCACACTTTTTAAGCAGTATGAAAGTCTGCTTCTCAATGTGGACATCCCTGATTCCAAAAATCCTCACACAGTGAGGCCATCCTGGAGAAACTGCAAGAGGAAATTTTGAATGCAGTTAGTGGTGGGATAAGGCATGCTTCCTTCTCTGGAGTTATGATTACATTCTGTACAGATTGATTTGGATGAACATGTGGAATCTTTCTTGTTTATGTGGTTCTGGCTAGGAACACTGACTACTTTTCAAACTTAGTGTGCAGTAATGTACATTGAACTTCTTTAAAACCTATGAGTAGTTATATATCACTCTCTTGTCCTGTAATCTAGACCCAATAATCTGGATTTTTCCTGGTAGTAACCTGCAAAAGGTCCCAAAATATGCCCCCTTAAACATTCCTGATGCTTCCCAAACCAAATACTCCCTTTTGACTAGTGAAACAGATCATGTTCTTTGGCATGGGCTCTGCTGCTGACCTCAGAGAAACAGTCATGAAAATGAAATGAAACAGTCCAGAGGAGTTGGAAGCAGCTTCTTTGGAAATACTACTAGGTGTTGGTTTCTGCTTTCCTCTAATGATACCTGGTTTTGTGCTTGGGATTTTTCTGTAAAGGCTGGTATAAGTAGTGGTGTTCATAGACTTGCAACAATTTCTATTCTGTCTTTTGCTCATGTAAATTAAATATTTAATTCTTACAGTATATTGGGACTTTTAAAACTTGTTTGTTTGAATACAGGGTTTTTCCTTACTTGCATTCTCTCATCATTGCAGAGCCCATTTTGCTTTCTGTGTTGTATTTGATTCTTGCAAATATAGTATAATATGTAAATTTGTCTATATTTGTTTGTGCCAATTGACATTTTCAGATACATTTGAAAAAGTTTAATAGAACTCAAGTGTTTCATCATATTTTAAAAGCAAATCTGTAGGTAATTTAAAAAGTGCATTATTTGATGTTTATAGCTGATGAGGAGACGGGTGAAGGGACAAATGTTGCATGAACAGTTATTGTACGTTTGTGTGGCAGTAGATTTCCAGATCCTTCCATTGTACAATGAGATGAAGATGGGAAGAAAAAACCAAAAACAGCTTAAGTGAAACATTTGGTTTTATTTATTTATTTATTAAAATATTAGTGGACTAGGAAGAGAACTCCTATTTCTTTATTGCAGAAGTGGTGCTGCTTTAGTGGGATCACTCTGTGTCATTCATTACACTGCCAGAAGAAAATGAACAATACTGGGGAATGGAAGGATGTGAAAACTGTAGAATGCACTCAAACATGGGAAAGCTTCACATGTGCTTGACCATTCATCCATCACACAGGGACTGTGTAAGGATTACAGAGAATGAACGTGCCCGTTGGTGCCTGTTGGCCTCACGAGGTGGAGCTCCTCTCCTTCCTTACCTTACTCTGGGCCCTTGGAGGAATTGCCCTCGTCCTCGATTTTGCATGGAAATACCTTGAGTCTGTACTTATGCTGGAGGGGGTGTCTCTGTCCTCCTCCTGGCCACTCACCAAGTGTTGCTGCTCTCTTTTATGCAGCATGATTAACTGGATAATAGACATGGACCAGTTGGAAAGGGATCAGGTTTTTTGTCATTTAAGGCTCTGCTCAGTGCCCAGACCTTGCAGATCACATGCCTGCACCAGTGCTATTCTGGCACAAATTAGAAGTCAGGACCCTCTTTGTTTTTGGGGGTTAAGATGAAATTAGGTCAGTTTTAGCTTAAAACTATGCCCTGAGCATTGTGGCTGGATATGATGCTGTCTAGTACAACTGCCATTCCCATAGGAAGAAGTGGATTTGTATTACATTTCTGTACCAATTCATACACTTCCTCTGCTCCTGGGGCCAGTCCAGTTAACTGGTCTGATGAAGAATGTTTATTCTTGGAGTTTGGCAGAAGACTAACTAAATCTTCTGTCAGATGAGTCAGCTGGACTGTCTTACTTTGTGGTTGCACAGTTACCAGGTCTGGTGGAGAGGAAGCTAAGGAGGAAAGAAGTGAGGGGGAAGGAGGCAAGTAGGAGCTCGTCTTTCAGGGGAAGCCCACAGTTGCACCAGATTGGAATGGTTGGAGACATTATATTACATCTAAATATTTAAAATAACAATGAAAAATTTGGGTAAAATTGCAGTTGAGGGTACATTTCTTTCTGTCCTCACGGTTCTGATGACTTGCTTTTGAATCAAAAAAGTTGGTCTTTTGTCATAAAGGGAAAATTTAATAAGAATTAGAACTACTTTTTCATTAACAAAACAAACCACTGTTTTAATTGTTTTGAATCCTTCTGGGTTTTTTTAGCTCTTATGAAATGTTTCTCTTTTTTTGTGTGGGTTAATAAAATCAGTCTTAATCATTGGATTTTGCAGTATCCCCAGAGATTAGCTGACTTGGGTCATAAAACCAAATGTAAAGTAATATGAATAATAGTTCTACATTTTATTTATTGAAGAAAACACTAGAGTTTTTACATAGTATAAGTGGACGTATTTTTAATAGCAAAATAAATTACAATTCTAATATCTCCTAAAACCTGAAACTTGTACTTGCTGTTTTTTAACATTTGAATACATTGATTTTATGTTACAGATGACTCAGATTCCCACCAGCCTGCTAAGTGTGTTAATTTACAAAAGCTGTAAACGGCAGGCATAAAAACAGTCGTAGAGTGTGCAGCGTGCCCTTCAGTACTGATTACATGCTCATTACCTCTGACTCCCCTCGTGTGTGTGGTTTGTATCCTGGCTCTTTATTTTCAGAAGACAGATGCATGTGCTACTTCGTCCTGAGTTGCTGCCTGGGAATTAAGGGAGCTCTGATGGTCCTGTTGTCCATCAGCTCAGGAGATCCAACTAGTGAATGAAGGGGTGCAGGAGGGAATTAAAGCACTGGCAGAAGCTTGACTGGCACAATGTATAGAGGGATTGAGAGCATGCATATGGTGATACCCTTGGGGTGGCAGTAGGGAATTGATGGCCTCTGAGGACCTCCCCCATCCAGAATACTGGTGTGTGTGTGGATTTACTGAGCACCTGCCTCTCTATGTCCATCTCCTGGGTGAGTGCCACCAAACACTCATTTATTATTTGCCTATTCATTACCCGTTCTCTCCCCCTGGCCCTCTGACAGAAGAGTTTGGGATGTAAAGCTATTAGTTCAAGCTCAACTCAGATAACCTGATGACCTTAACAACAAGGGGAAGGGGGGATGTGTTCTGAGATTACAGTGACTTGCTTGTTCACTAATATTATTTTAGGTTTAAGACTACTGCTTTTACTTGAGTAGTACAAGGAACAACAACTCAACAAGTTTGTTGATGACACCAAGCTATGTGGTGCAGTTGACACACTGGAGGGAAAGGGATGCCGTCCAGAGGGACCTGGACAGGCCTGAGAGGTGGGGCTGTGCAAACCTCATGAAGTTCAACAAGGCCAAGTGCAAGATCCTACACCTGGGTTGGAGCAATCCTAAACATGGATACAGGCTGGGCAATGAGTGGATTGAGAACAGCCCTGCGGAGAAGGTCTAAGGAGAACTGGTGGATGAAAAATTGAATATGAAAGCTTATTGCATTCTGGGCTGCATCAAAAGAAGTGTGATGCTTGTTGAGGCAGGGGATTCTGCCCTTCTGCTCCATGCTGGTGAGACCCCACCTGGAGTGCTGTGTCCAGCTTTGGGGCCCCCAGCATAGGAAAGATGTGGATCGGTTGGAGCAAGTCCAGTGGAAGGCCTTGAAGACTATCAGAGGCCTGGAGCACCTTCCATATGAGGATAGGCTGAGAGAGCTGGTGTAATTTAGCATGGAAAAGGCTCCGGGTAGGCCTTAGAGCAGTCTCCCAGTACCTAAAGAGGGCTTACCTATGTCACATGAGCTACGGATACTAAAGTACACAGTGAAGCATTGTAGAGCTGGACAGCTTTCCATAGAGGTTTTTTTTCCCCCCCTACTTCTTAATTAAACTTTAAACAAATAGTTAAAGGTATATAATGACTTCTACAAAGAACACTTTTAAAAGTTCCCAAACCCTACTGCCCTCCCAATTATGTTTATTTTGAAAGAGAAAACTTGTTGGTTCTAATGTATGGAGCTGCATTTTAATACACTCCTTTCTTTTTTATTATATCAGTGTTGGTAAATTTGTGCCATAAAGGTTTGAGTGATTTTTTGTGCCATAAAGGTTTGAGTGTATTTTTGTAGGAAGGACAATTACAGACACAAAACTGTGATTAATAACTGATTAAAATCAGGTTTCATAATGTTATTTAAATACTGGAGATTTATATGCCAAATATTGCTTATCATGTGGTATGTTACCATGAGGAATGATGCTGTAAATGCAGGGAATCAAAACTGCACTTGTCCATAGTCTGTGAACAGCTGCAGGCAGCCCCTGGACACGTGCTCAGAACAGCACTGCCGGACCAGGAGAGCAGCCACTGCTGAGAGGGGAGCACTCCAGCTGCCTCTGGAAGGTCCAAGAGTTTGGCTGCTTTTCTAGTTGTTTATTATTACTGTCTGCTCTGAAGTGCTGAATTTTAATGTCACACCATCCTTAACTCCGTGTAATCCAACCAGTTTCCCATGTGAGGCCTGTGAAGGACTGGTGGCTGCTCTCTTTAAAGCTTTGTAACTAGAAGTGAACATTGAGTACAAGGCTACAAACTGGTTTTGCCAGGCAGGATGGTGGCTGTAGCGTGTAGCGGCTCCCTGCCTTGTTCTGGGTTCCACAGAACTTGAAGTAGCTTCAGTTTCAACTAGGAGCTCAGTTCATACTTGACTTTACATGAAACAGTTGTAAAATTTTTAATGTCTGACTTTTATTTCACTTGAAATGGGTTGAAAGCATCTCAGGCAAATGTATAAATCTTGTCATCTTTCACATGTAATGTTAACGGGTATTTGAAGAGCTCTTTGTAAAGTCTTATGAGATCCATAAACCTTGATTGCAGAAGGAAAATGCATTCATTTCTGAAATCTCTCTGAGAAGTGGAAAAGAAAAATAGGTCATTAATCAAATGTGGAACAGGAAGTATGAAGTTACATATTGCACATTATTTCTGTTCAGTGTACTTTTAAAAGATGGAGACAGAAGCACTTGTAACCTTCATAACTACCGAATTACAGTTCTCCTTAAAGCCTTTGCAGAAGATGCATATTCATGCTATGGTTTTCAGTTTTCAGATGAAGAAAATATGCATGCTTACATGAGTTGACCTCTGCAGAGTCATCTCTCAATAGGGATCTGCAGTTCATGTTTTTTCCTTACCCTGATCTTTTTTTCAAGGAGGAGAAGAAAAAATGTTGAATAAATTTGGAATATTGCGTCTTTCTCAGGGGATAGATTAGTTGATAGTTTTGGCTATGTCAGGGTAAAAGTGAAACCTTGTGTTTGTGACAATTGACCTGAGAGCAGCTGTCAAACATGTTTTTGAGTCATGGAAGTATTTGAAAATGTTCATGTCAAATAATGGCATGGAAAGTTCTTTCTTGACCTTGGAAATTATTGCTTCTTTTAACAAAACAGTCTTGTGGCATCTCTAGTTTCTGTGAATTAAGACCAGTAGGGTTCTTCAAAATTAATCTGTATTATTGTTAATATAATAAAACAATCCAATCCCCTTGTCAGAGCATCATAATTAATTTGTTCTAGTGTCAGTCTGCTTTCTTTCATGCTGCATTTCATTTTCTCATGGAGGTTACAGGAAGAGGGAAATCATAACAGGACACTGAGAATTGAAGTCTAATTTACATGGGAAAATATAGTAATAGTAAAGTAGCAGTAAACTTCCTTTGGGAAAACAAGGTTTTCTTCTCTGATACTGCTGTTCTTGGTGAAGTCATATGCGCTTTGACCTTGTCGTTAATGACCTCAATAGATTAATTCCATAGACTTAAATTCACTACAGGGTTTTATGTATTTCCCTTTTTCGTATATTCCCTAGATAATTTTACTGATTTCATAGGAAACATGAATTTCATTTACTTTTAGATAAACAGCTTGTGCTAATGCTAGGATGTTATCAACAGTTCTAAAGCTTTTGGACAAACACTGTAACTGAGGTAAGTGAATTGACATTTTCATTCCATATTGAAAATAATTTATGCTTCTTGTTCTTACAAGTTCTTGTTCTTACAGTAACAGCAACACAAAAGTATCCTTTTGAGTCCCTGAAGTAAGAATCCTCTAAGTAAACATCTGGGAGTTAAGACTGTGTTATATATTCTATACTCTTCCTAAAGGCAGAGTGAACAAGCAGTCACTAGGTGGCTTTTCTGATGTCCAGCTTGCCTAACAGAGCTCAGACAAAGGCTGATGTTACACTTCCTAATCCTGTTAATTTAGCAGTGTTTTTGATTGCACATAACATATCATTATATTACAGCAAATCTAAATGTGGACTTTGAAATGACACCTCGAGGATGTATATCAGTCTTGTAAGAGGGCATGCCTTTGCTATCAAACTTTATTCTCAAAACTTTGGCACAGTCTTTCTAGAAATCAAGAAGTTATAGAAATCTAATACTTTTTTGTATGAGTATTTAATATATTAGCTTTTATCTCACTGCAGCATTACGTTTCTGGCCCTTTTTCAATTGCAATCATGCAGTGGCTATAAAAAGCTACTATAAATCATGAAAGAAGCAGGAATAAAATACCACAATTCTTTGATATTTATTGCATTATCTCCCTAAAGAAAATGATTCAGTGCAGATGAAGAATTGCCTCTCTTGCTGACAACAAGTATCCTTCAGGGTGACAAACTTTTAAATTCACTTTCAAGAGCTGTGTCAAGGCTAGTTAAAGTGATGTAGAAGTACCAGTGTAACCACTCAGTCCATAAAAGTTACACTTTTATAGCTTAAGGAACATAGTACTTTTCTCTTTGCCATCTCATTATCCTCTCAACACATATATTCCCTACTCCTGACATAGGTAGTAGGGGTACGTCGTCCTGGACAATTTCGGGTGTACAATGGGGTCGAGGAGATTTGTGAGAGCTGAAGTAACTTTGTAATCTTCTGTCAAAGCTTCATGTCTCTAAGGGTGGCAGTGTTCTATCCAACCCTTTGCTGTTGCTAAGACCAAAGGCTCTGTCTGTGTCTCTATAAATTCAAGACAGATAGGTCTTCAGCTAAACTAGAGGGGAGGTTTGGTGCTTTGGAGGGCTTTGCAGGTTTTTTTGGGGGTTTTTTTGAAAGCCTCCTGCAATGTCTGGGTGTGGAATTCTGTAGGATACTGCTTGCCCAGTGAAAGAATAACACGCCAGCATGTGTTTGTAAGTACACAAGTAGTTTCTTAAATTTGAAGTGCAGAGAATACATTTTTCTTTCACATCTGGATTGTGACTGCAGTTGACAAAATGGTGTTTCTAAGGTGTAACTGACAGTAACTTGCTGATATTAGGATAAGGAAAGGAAATCAGTTACAATTTTATACTAACTTCATTCTAATATTACAGCTGCTTGGATAAGAATCAGTTTCCCTTTAAAAAAGGGAATGATATTTGTTCTGTGATACCTGGCAACCACCCTTTGCTGGTAAATCCATTGTTGGATTGTTACTGGTGGGGGCTGAAGATTCAATAACAAGTACTGTACTGCTAAACTAAACTTTTTTAGGAGCAGGAACTCAAGTCATTGGACATTACAGAGCAGATCAGATTAGTCTGTCAGTACACTCCCTCTGGACAAAACATAAGAATACTTTGTGCTATTTTATGGATTGCCACATCTCTGTCTTGCAGCTCTTTTCAGTGGAGGAATGGGTTAAAATCCTTTCTCAGGTGGTGGATAGGGAACTTGAAGGTGTATTCTCTATGTTTTTTCTACAGCCTGTGGCAGCGCTGAGGAATGTTGTGGTGTGGTTCATAGCTTACCTCCACAGGCAATTTTGTTGACCCAGATGAGGGAGTGGGTATGAATGTGAATGAATAAGAAATCTCAATAGCACCTTTTCTCCACAGCATGGTCTGAAGGTTTTTGCAATTAATTGTTTGAAGGGGAATCGGGTGGTCCTTCATGAACTTACCTGAACAGAACCTCTATGGGGAAAAAAATACCTCTCTGGAGATAATTGCTGCATGACCCATTAGTCACTGACTTTCATCAGTGGTGATTGAGAGAGCTAAATAATTTTGAAAATGGAAGGCTCTTTTTCTATATAGAAATAAATTTGCATCAATGAATGTTGTGAGTGGATGACTGAAATGTTGTTTAAACCCATGAGTACTTTAAAATTATACAGAAAGCATCATAAATATATTTTCCAAATAACAGTCTTAACTATGGAATTCAAGTTATTTTCTTCATGCAGATGTATCACCCAGTGCCTAAAATTCATTTTCTTTTCTTTAGTTGGAGGTGTTTGGTAGAGCTAATAGGCAGAGATTTGCAAGGAATTTCCTTATTTGTTTGAAATAATATACTATGGCTGCTGTTGGTGAGCACTAGAGGGCTCTTTAGACTAAAGCAAAAGAATATAATGTCGTGTTTATCATCGAGGATATGTCTGAGGCATTCTGGTATCTTGAATTAAATAATCAAAACCACTGTTTTCATTAGAATAGTGTAAGGCTTCCCTTTTCAAGAAAAAATAAATCAGTGTCTTCTAAAGGAGAGGAGTATAGCCTGTTGTTATGTAGCAAGTGTTGGAATTTTTGAGAAATGTGGCTTTTATATGCAGTCATCCAACTGGTTTAAATTTTTATACATTTTTTTCATTAGAAGTCAAGATTTTTTTCATGTTCCCTTTCCAAGGGGTTTATTTTAAGATATCTTATGAGCATGGTTTATATTTCTTTCTGTTTGTCTATCCACCTTTAAATTTTTTTCCTTACATGGTGGGTATATTAATTTATAATAGCCCCTGTATGATGAAGCCCAAGTCTGCCTTACATTCTAATAAATGTGATTGCTGTACGCAGAGGTGAATGTAAAATGTAGGTATGCTTCTCTGGAAGTGTTTTTCAATCCCTTTGAACTTGCTTTTCAAAAAAGGGCCAAACATTATACATTTAATGAATGTCAGAAATGATTCTTAGCTAGTCTGAATTTCTCGTGCAGCCTGAAAAGGCTTTGCCATCTTACACTGGCTGAAATGTGGATGAAGTGTGTTTAGTCCAGTGTTAATTGATGCCACTTGCAGGGAGAGGAGGAGCTATAAACCCTACTCTATGCTGATGGGAAAAACCATAAAGGAAGACCCCTCTATAAGCTGTAGGGGAACAGTGATCTTGTTGTCTTGGTTTACACAGTCTTTGTAGTCAGATACATTTTTTCCTCCATCCTCTTGATCTTTCCTCATAAAGTGCATAATTTGTTCAAGTGTTTTTCAATGACACTGTGGTGTTGCAGAAGGTAATTGATATTAGAGAAAGGCAGAGACATTAAAAATTGAGTTAGTTATTATGGTACCCAATTTACAACACTCTAGGTAGCATAATTTTTTATTGTCAGAGGGAAGCCTGAAATTATGGACCAAAATTAATACAGCTGTGCTTTCAAATGTAAAGCTTTTACATAGACACAAATGTACACTTGTCTCGGTAAGAGTTTGTAGAGAACAATGAGTAGGCTGCTTGTTTAGAAAAATGAAGGGCATTTTTTTCGCAATAGCAAGTCAATCATCAAAGCAGCAAATGAGACTTGAAATATAGGCCGAGAGAGAGTTTATTTGTGGGACCAATGTCTTGGAAACCAGTGGAGATTCTTCTGTCTTAAATAATGTTGGCAGCAGAAGGGTAATTTTACTTGAGAGACTCTCTTTGTCTGTCAAACATTCCTCATTTTCTTGGATTTTCCTGGCCTTGATGTACTGTTTCCAGTCACAGGTACATGCAACTTATTTTTAGTCCTTGGTGGTGTTGTACTGTACAAAACATTCTGCCTCCAAGTGGAAGTTTTGGAAGTAAAGAAATGTAATGGTGTAGTGGGCACAAGAGCAGGAGATCTATCTGAACTCTTTCAAGATTCGAGTGATCTATTCCCATCTGGCTTTTCTTTCAGGTTCCTGAGACATGGTGACTCAAAATATCCATTGTTCAAAAGGGGGCTATGAATTTACAAGAAGGAGTTAAACTAGTCAGGAAAGATTCTTACTGATGATGAGTGAAGTGTTAACCGACCAGAACAGCTTGCACAGAGAGCAAGGAAAGAACATTGTGGTCCATTTTATAATTTTCTCTCCTCCAAGTCCCATCAAGCTCACATTATTGTTCTTACATGCCAGAAACTCTTGAGGGAAGTGGGAGAAAGGGAATATGTGGAGAAGGGTACCTATGAGTGATGGAAGTGGAATTGGGGTGCTTTGCCTGCCAGAGAAAAAGATAGGAAAAGAAGATAACAGTGTTGAAAAGCAATAGGCTGAGGGATCCGCTGTGCTGAGGTCAGACTGTGAGGAGGAGCGGGGAAGGTTAGGGGGAAAGGAGGGGAAGAAAACCTGCTACAGACTCAAATCGTTCCTGACTGCTCCTAAACCTTCTACCCCTCTCAGAAACCTTTAATTCCTTGCTGGTATGCACTCCCTAGGGACACTTGGGAATCCCTCCAGACCTCTTTCAGATCTTCAGCCTTTCTCCACTGTAGTCCAATAACTTTCCCACCTATCACAACCCTACTCCTATCACCTTTGCCCTACCTATATCCCTGCTCTGCTGCTGTTTCCAAATATTGCTGGCACAGGAATGAGGACAGAATTATTTAGTTTCTTCTCATCCTTGGGGCATTTACTTTTACTCATCTTGCTGTGGTGCCTTGAAGTGATTCCATGGAAGATAGCATAGCTCTCTTTCCCTAAACACCGCTAATATTAGACCTAACAATTACAAGAATCAAAGTAATTTCAGTTTTCTTTGAGGATGAATGCACTGTCTGTGTAGTTCAGTTTGCTGCACACAAAGTGAATTTGAGCTATGGACATTAGACTTCATTAAAATGTCTTCTGGACACTCTATGGCCAAAGACACGTCCGGCTGCTATATTTCTATTTTTCATCACTGTTGAAGCACGATGCGTGTGGTGACTTAGATTAGAAAATGACAAGCTTGGATCTGTCTCAGCTGCTGCTTCTAACTATCATAGAACCAAAATAGCATAAGCTACAAAACAGTTCATAGACCTTGCAAAACACACTTGCCTGGGGAAAATGCCAGCCAGGTATCAAATACTTTGGCAATGAGAAGGTTCCTTTGATATAATCAGCAGTTTATCCCATGAGTGTAGTCTAGGGTTTAAGGAGAACCTGTGTTGGCACTAAGCTGAACAGACTGAATGCTCAGTGAAAAGAACGTAATGCATTTAAAAATTATTTCAGTCTTCTGTGTCATGGTTAGTTCTATTTGACTAGGCTTTGTTTGAATAAAAAAATAGAATGCAAAATATGGTGATTCTAGGAAGCCTGGGCTCATTTCTTAGTTCTACGAAGTTTTTGCTAATGTGAATTTATATCTATATAAAATTCTCACTTGAAATCATGTATTTTAATATTTTTAGCTTTTTCAATTGTAGGTTTTAGGGCAAGATTCAAATAATTGCCAAGAATTGCAGCATATCAGCAGGAACCTAAATTGTGACAAATAGAGTCAGGAAAGATTAATGTATTTCACATCATTAGAAGATAAAAGATTATGTTTAAAATAATCAAGTAATTCTAAAATTCTAACTTATCTGAGGACAGGACTCTCTGAAGGAGAATAATTTTGTTCTGTATTACATAATTTCTGAAGCGAAAACTTGTAGACAACACTTGACAATATTGCTGGCAAAAATATTTTGAAAAATTAATGAAATATATAATTTTGGTATTTTGCAAATAAGTAATTATGCCAAGCTTAATCATAAAAAAAAATCAAGAATTAAAAGCACAGTTAGAGCTCTGTCTTTCTGATGAAAGAAATTCAGTTGGGAATTTTAACAAATGTGGGGAATCCTCTTTCTTGTATAGTATTATTTGCCTCAATGCCTCTTTTAGTTTATAACAAGTTATACTAATATTGTCCTTCAAAGGCATGGCCCTTTTTAGAGGAAAAGGTAATGTCTTCCTGGATTGTAGAGAGGGAATGAAAGAAAAGGAAGGGAACAAAGTGAAATGTTAATGCTAGGTCCTGACTTCTGCTGATAGAAAATGGTGGGAATGGGACCAAACCAATTCCCATTACTTTGTATACCAGTAGGGGTGGGAATGCTGAAGGGGCCTGTGGTTTTGAGGAAGTTTATAAAATCCACAGATACTTAGTAAACCACATAAGCAATATAATTATTGGTAATAGCTTTTCGTATAAATACAGCTTATTCATAATCTCAGAAGGTGAGTGTTGGCGACTATAATCACAGTTAAATACTTTACTGTGATAGGTATGTAGATATATTTTTCTCTACCCATTATCTAAAATTGATGTCTCCCAGTTTTCAGCTGAGAAGTTCAGCTGGAAGTGGGAAATTTTATGTGGGTGGTGGTAAAAAATAGCCTTTATTCCAATGCAATGCATACAGACACACTCAATGTATCCATGTCTGTGTCCCTATTTTTCCACTCCCGCTTTTTATTTAGTTTTCATGGGTCAGCCTGTCCAAAGCTTCACAAAGACAGGCTGGATCCCGTGGGCTTGCCCCAACTATCCATGTTAGTTTTGCCAAGAGTTCATACTTTTTCCTCCACAGAGCAATTTTTGCTTTAGGCTCCATGACACAGTTTAAAAATACAAACACAAAAACTGTTTGACTGCTACTGAGATCTCTTATAACAAAGCAGCCAAAACCTTGTTAAATCTCTTGCTGATGCAGCTCTGATATCTCACAGCTAGAGGAAACTGAAAAGCTTGCCACAAGTCCATCTTTTTTGAGGAATTGCGTAGTGCATCTTCTGTCATGCCAAAGCCTTTCTGTAGGGGGAAGATAGGGCTGAGAACCTCAGTCTGAGGCAGCAGCACTGATCTTTTTAGATAGCTTCTTGTAAGCTTCAATAAAATGCATAAAACTTAATAACACACTTACTGGCTATCTTCTCTCTTTTGAGTTAGCTGTGCAAATAAATTCCCAGAAGCAGAAGTTGTGCAATGAAAATAATTATCTCAGGACATTTTTGGAGGGTGAATATTCTGTTAAGTCTGTCATGCTGATGTGTTACCTGAAAAGGAGCACCAAGAAGCATCTCAGCAGGCTTTGGGAGAGACTAGATTTTTAGCTTTCAAAAAAAACACAATGTGTGCAACCACCCTATGAATCTCTTTGTCTGTCCATCTTCCCTCTAATGGTGTTGGACTCACTGCCCAGCTTGTAGTGGTTCCTGCCGGGTTGGAGGAGACAGAGTTCAGGTCTAGTTCATTATGCTCAGCTGCTGCTGGTCACCCGCCAGTGCAGATGTAGCACTAGGCTGGCAGGAGCTGAGAAGAAAGAAGGATGAGGACAGTGACTAGGAAGGGGAAGGGCATGGAGAGGAGGCAGTGGAGAAATGCCGTTGAAGGACGCTTGGGCAGAGCTGTGTGTGGGATGGAGAAGTTCAGGTATTGTGTAAGATTGCTGTGAGGGAGCGTAGGGAATACCGCTGTGTTGCACTGGAGGGCTCAGGGACTGCATTACACTGTGGGTGCTAAATGTAGGACATAATTCTGTAGGAAACCAGGTTTCATTAGTCCTGCTGTTCCCAGGGTGACTTACAGAAAAGTAGGCATGCTTTGACATATGGCTGTATACCAGCAAAACTTTCTGTGAATAGCTCGAAGGCTGAGTGCTTTCTTTTGTTCCAAAGACACATTTTCATTTCTACAGAAAATGGAATTATTGAGGGCCTGCTGTGGATAGAAAGCCTATAATTTATCGGGGAGCTGCACTGGTAGGCATATCTAATCTGCCTAATCCATTGCCATTAGCATTGAACAGACCAAATGTTGAAAGCATACCTAAGCCTGCTGGTGATATAAAAGCGCCTACAGCTAAATAGATTTTTTTGTTTCTTGAGATTTATAGCTCACATATGTTTGCTATACAAAAAACCAAATCCAACTGAATAATATTACTGTAACTTAGTTAAAGCTTTCTATTGACAGTATAAATCATGAGGACATAATCCCTTTTATGTTCCTTTAGAATATTGATATGAAAATAGATCTTTCCGTGTTCATATTTCTTCACAATAGTTTAAAAGAATGCAGAGGTACTAGTTGTGCTGAAATGGATCTTTAAAATTGTGACTGGCATGTAGTTGTATCAAAAGGGAAATTCAAGCCTCATATGCAGTTATGACAAGCCACAGTCTCGGAGGGGATGGAATCATCTTTGGTCCTTGTGTGCAACTCCTCTGCTGATTCCCACTGAATTATTTCAAAAGGATACTTTTTCCTGACATTCACAAATGTGATTGCTTAACAACATTGTCCCGCACATTGTAATACAGAGCAAAATAAAAGGAAGGAAGAAAGAGGAGTGAATAAAGCTTAGTGAGCAAGCTACAGTCAGTGTGGCAAAACAAACAGAAAAAAGTTAAAGTGTAGTTTGGTGCACTGTTCGGTTCTCTGGATCTCAAAGGCACTTATCCTGCAAGTGAGCCTTAGGGAACACCAGTAACTTCCTCCTCCAGCAGCATCTATCTGATTTCAGTTAGCAAAGATCCTCATGAACCCGTTTGGTGTAGTCTGAAGAGATAATGTGTTAAACCCTGTTATAGCTGGTCCTAATTGCACTTCTTTTCAGACATTATTCACCTTTTACACAGTAGTGTGTTTTTCTTTAGTCTACTAATGCCAGACACTATCCAGTTATCACAACAGCTCTTAATTTGCATTCTCTCTTTAATGTTTTCTGTGTTTTTTTTACTGTTGTAGCTTTGACTAAATAGTCTTCTATTTTATTGACAATTCCCCTTTAAAGCTAGAGTAAAGAATAAATATGACCTGCATTTTGAAGTGTTCAATATTTATTTTGTTCTTGAAGAACCAGTGAATAACTGGTCAGAGCTGGTTTTCAGGTGACCCCGTAGCATATTCATTTAGCACTTTGCTCAGCAGCTCTTTGAAGGAGATGGGGTACAGAAGCAGAGAGCTCTTTATCACCTTTTTTTTTCTCTCTTGGAAGCCTTATTGGAAATTCCCACACAGTGCTAGTATGCATTAGTGATTTTGCCTTTCACAGAAGTTGAAAAGCTCGTTAGATACTATCAGGTTTGTTTCATGCATGATATTAAGACACATAACGCAATTGTATGATCAATTAGTAGGCGACTAAAGGTTGTCCAACACTCCTGATGTTGGTAACATGCTATGTGAACCTTTTGACTTTCAGGCCCGACCCCTCTCTCAGCTGTTTCTTGTTTTACTGTAGTTTTACACAAAATGGAGCAGCTGTCCCAAGAGGAAGTCTACAAATTGCAGCACAGCCCAGGAAAGGCTGAATAGCTGCAGGGAGCACAAATGGGCCAATACTATTTTCTTGTAGTGGGTGTCAGTATGGGAGGAAGGGACTGAAAAATATACGTATATAAAAAAGAGGAGAGCTTGTTCAGTTGGGTCTGGCTGGCAAAAAAGATTAATTGTTCTCACTTGGAAGTGGAGGTGGAAATGGAAGAGGAGCTCTGGAGCCCATGATGTTTTTCAAAGGCAGAAATCTTCCCCAGTGTTTAAAATTATGGCAAGGCAATGCTCAAGAGTTGATCTGAGCTTCAGGGGAGCAGAGTACTGTTCTGCACACTCTGGGTGTCAATTACTCTGCCAGACAGTATTGAGTAGTACTGCATCTGCCACCTGACTGGAGGCAGGCTTGATAAAGACATCATTCATGACAATTAAATGGCTCAAACGGACTTTGAAAAGGAGAAACGTGTCTAGCTAAGGACTGGGATAGTTGATCCCTTGCTGATTTTGTTAGCAGGGCTTGGGACTTTGTATCCGAGGAAAGGCGAAGCTTTTTGTGACTTTGCAAGGAGGCTGAGTCAGGGGATCACTAACCTGTCTGCCTGGCTACTGCCAGCCCCAGTGACAGACAGACAGACAAACAGAAGCTTTCTAGAGCTTGGTCTCTACATCCTTCTACATCTGTTTTTCAGGAAGCTGATCCACACAGAACTGTTCTTCCAGAGTGGTCTGTGGACTGTTCTTTGATTTCATGGCATTTAAACACTCTGCTTTGTTTCTATCTTCTAACTAAGAGCTAATCCCTCCTAGAATAGTTTCCTTGTATCATTTTTCAGGACAATCAGTTACTGAAGCTCCAATTACAAACTGAGGGAAAGTTCCTCTCAGCTGTGAGTGTCAGCAAAATGTCTTCTTTTATTAAGGTGACTCCCATTGTGGAGGAAGGCTACATGGCAAAACACAAACTCTGCCAGAAACACCTCCGCATTAGCGGGGTTGGCAATATCTGTGTCATGATGAAGTAACTGGAGCACCCTACTGATTACTAAAACAGGTTCTTCACAGACCTGTCTGAAACAGTGAGGATTTTTGAGGGGGAGGGGGCAGGTGGGGAAGGGGTTGGTCGATGAACTAGGAAAAGCTGAAAAGGGGGGAAATCTCCCAGTAATTATTCAGTTCATGCCATGCAGGGACTGTCAGGTTTGTAATAAAATATTTGAGGTTAACTGATGCAGGACTGTTTCATGTGGCTCTTGAGTCTGGAAAAGTGTTCTGACCAATGCATAAAATCTTCTTGAAAAAGTTTGTTGTTGTTTTGGGGATTTTGTTGGGTTTTTTTAAAGTGACAAAATGACTGATTCTGGAAACAGTGAAAGGAAGTGTGTGGTTGTGTTGTGAGTGTTTTTCAGGCATTAGGTGTTGCCATCAAACATCCTGTGGTGCTGGCTGTGGCTGTTCAGCTGCCTGTTCAGTCCCTACACGAGCCTGTAGCTCATGCTGAGAGCCCTCTCTCCCACAGCCTTTCAGCAGGGAGGATTGCTGCTTCTTCTCTCTACTTTTCTGGTCCTCCACAACTCACTGCTACTCCCTGGTCTTCTGCCATCGATGTCATCCTTGCTTGTGTTGTTACGAATTTTTATGTGGGCCCATCTATTAAAAAAAGCACCTTGCCTTATTATTCATAAGGGAAACATCTCTTCTTTACTTCCTCTATGACTTGTACCAGTGGCTAGCCAGCGGTGACGACTAGTTAATACTGGTCATGAATTGCAGTTATTTATTTTCTTGATGAGGAGGAAAGAGGCTGAAGAAGAAGTGTCAAATGTTCTGACTAATTCAGTTGTGTACAGAGGCATCTTGTATCTTCTTCCTGTCACACTCTTCCTGCTTTACTTTTCGAGTTATTTCACAACTCTTCCTCTAGTTCCCTCTGACTACAACTCAAACTGTGAACTCTTTCTTACAGTGCAGCTTCTTATGTGTTTGGGTGATACCTTGCAGGGGGACCACAGTCTGAAGTTGGGTACAGCAAATCTACAACATAAAAAGTATTGATACCAGGCTACTTCATAGTCTCACAAAGTACAGCCTCTTATCATTACTTTTAAAAGTAGAAATGTTAGCAGTTAGAAATTGTCAAATAGGTGTTACCTGAAGGAGTTGCCTTCTGATAATCCTATGCACACATTAATGACAAACATTAAAATATCATGGTCATGCACGTTATGTGATATTTATTTGCACTAAAACAGGAACTCAGATGTAAATAGTAGAAGAAAAACTGTTCAACACATTTCACAAGAAGGCCTTTAAGGCAAAGACAAGATCAAGCACACTGGAGCATGTTATATATTTCTACATATACAAAAAAACATGAGCTAGTGCCATATTCACAGTGGGATATTTGGAATTTTGCTTACTGATGGAAGCAAGTATTCTAAAGAAAAGGTGAAAAGATTTTAGACTTTTAGAATAGATTTAGACATGTTTCAGACAGGTAGTGCAGGAAGTTTTAGGAACTGACTGCCAAAGATTTTGTGTGACTGAGATAACAAGACAGAAAGGGCATGAGTCAAAGGGAAGATGGTGGAAAGGTGGAAGGAAGAACACAGGAAGAGATTCAGAAATGAGAGGTACCAGTGGCCCCTTGTGATCCCATGGCACCCCTGCAGGCATTTTGTATTGATTTTGTATTAACATCTAGTATTTAAGCAGGTGGAATGTATGTGGCATTTATTTCTTCTACCTTAGTTAAGGCAGGATTGATAGAAACACATATAGATAATTTGTATTGTTTGAATTATCATTTTTATTCCAAACAAATATACTTAATCAGATCAGTGATGTTCACTAGAAAACTTCTTTTTATAGGGACGTAACTTTTCACCTTTTAATTCACTCCAGATTGCCCTCTTGGAAATTTGTGTTTCACTGCTTCGCCCTTGAACGCAAGACACTTTACAATCTGTAACAAAGCATACAGGACAGCTGGGGCATATGTTGTATACTTTGTATACAAGGAAGTAAGGTTGTGGGGTTTTTTTTGTGGTGTTACAGATGATAAAATTACTGTGCTTTTCCAAGGTCAGAGGGTGTTGGTGGCAAAGTCTACAAAAAAGAAATGTAAACCTTCTTCTGTGCTGCGGGTGTTTTTTGTTAAAGAGCTGGAAAGCCTACTGCAGAACTTCTGAAGTTGGCTTACAATGGTCAAAACCAGAATGTCAAAGGAAAGAGTTTCCTCTTTACTTCCTACTGTGTATAATGAAACAGAAAGGTTGTACGTAGTCACACATCTGAAGAGTACCCAGTAAAGTGCCCTGACTTTTGCTATGATTTTGTGAAATGATCAGTTTAATCCTTAAAGGTTTGAACTAATTTACGTCTCCTGCCTAACTGAATTTCTTAGGGAAATAGAGCTCATGTGGATCACACTATTTGTCAGCTGATAGACAACTTTCTGAGCCATCAGTGTAAAAAGGCAGGCAGGAATCCCCTGTTGTACATTCTCTGGTACATCCAGTCAAAAAACCAGCATCACATATAAGGCTTACTAACCAGTGTGCATGTAGGTCAGTGCAAGTCATAAACTGCACTGCCCCTGCTCCAGGGGCACTTTGGAAGCAATACCAGGGAGCTAGGGTTGTTGTTTTAGTACTGTTAAGGCACACAAATCCTTAGAAACCAGGCTTCATCAGTTTTGCTGCTCAACCATTCCTTCACATACAAGCTTGGAGCATAAAATCTGCCAAATTAATAAACCTTCATTCCTGAGGAAAACCATGGTTTACAATGCCTTCTGAATGAGGAAAATAATTTATTCACTAACTGTTTTTCAGCAACATGCTGGAAACACTTGTACAAGTGTTCATTATTTTAAATTCACAAGATTTTTGTAATCTTTTTACAATAGAAAAAAATTAAATTGTTTGGCAGTGGATGGTATAGAGACAGCAGAGGTCTTGATTGTCAGTTTAGGGATCCTTAAATGTGAGAGAATCTTAAACCTTCACACAGTGCCAATAGCAGACTTTTTGTGGTCTAGACAGACTGATGGATGGGCCTCATGGCCCATAATAGTATTGAAACTGAAAACATCTTGGTATGTGGAGTGTTGCACATTTGGGTTATTACTATAAGATGAAAAATTTATTGTGCACTTGTTGCCATTTGAAGGAGGCTGAAGCAACTTCTCTGTTTCCTGGAAGGAAAATCAGAGAATGAAAGCACATTATTGGAATTTTTCTTTCACTGTCACTATCTCCATTCCCGTCATATACTGCTGGGTTTAGTGGAAATTAACTGCAGCAGAACATCCAGAGAACATCTGATTTCCAGTAAAACATTAATTTTATTTATTCTTTCTATGTGTTTTTCAGTTCTCTCCTCTCCTTCCTAATGCTACTGACAACAAAAGAAATTACTCAAAAGATCAACTGTTGGCTTTATGTAAAATATTGCATCAAAATAATGATTCATTGGCAAAAGAGTTCTCACAGTGAACACACACACAAATACCCACTCAGGTCACAAACCCAAAAATGCTATCAATAAGGACAAAGGAAGTTGTTATTTTAGTTTTTGTAACGTCTTGATTCATGTTTCCTGTCATTTTGCTTGGGGGAAGAGAAACAATTATCCCTAAATAAACAATTAAACAGAACTGCCAGAAATTCTTAAAATCCTTAAACCAGTATTATCAGGAATGAATCCATAGCTGCAATAAGCTACATTTTCCTGCTGTCCAAATTCTGTTTCTACATACAAAGTTTGAGTGCTACATCTCACATCACAATCTGATAGTTTTTTTAACCCAAAGGCAAGAAGCCATTACTGTGAACCCTGTTTCTGTGGTATAGTCTGATGATCACCATATTTCAAGAGGGTCTCAGGTGGAGCTTCTTGGTTTTTACCAAGTTGTGCTGTATAATTACTCTGAAGTTTGCCCAGTAGGAAGCAGCCTGTTTGTTCCAGTTTTGTCAGCCCAGAGAGGTGCTTCGTGCTGCTTTCCCAGCTGAAGCCTGTGGCAGCTTGCTCCCTGGGACACCCACAGACTGGTGAGCTGTTTGTGATCACCAACAGGGATGCTGGGCATACTACATGTCTGGATTCTGATACTCCAGAATCCAGAGTTCTGGATTCTCTGCAAGTTGGCTCTCTGCAAGGCTATCGGGAAGTGCTGTTTGTCATCTTTCTGTTTATGTTGTTCAAAAAGATATGAAGATATACAAAGCTAAAAGGTCTTAGTGTTTTTTCATGCAGTGTTAGAAATATTCTATAAACGTATATGATTCTTCTTCCCTTTCACCTGCTTTTTTTCAGTATAGCAAATGTACTCTATTCATGAACCAAAACCAGAAAGACTAGAAAGTGTTATGCTCAGTCTCTTAAAGCTGTTGATTTCATATTCAGGACAGTCAAATGGTTTCCCTGCCTTTGGCCCCTGTTAGAATCATGGAACATTTTGGGTTAAAGGGACCCATCTAGTACAACTCCCCTGCAATGAGCAGGGGCATCTTCAGCTGGATGAGATCTCCCAGAACCACATCCAACCTGACCTAGAATGTTTGCAGGAATGAGGCATCCACCATGTTGCTAGGCAATGTGTTCCAGGGTTTTACCACCCTCAGTTCCTAATGTCTAATTTAAACCAGCTCTCAGTTTAAAGCCATTCCCCTTTGACCTGTCTCACTACATGCCTTTGTAAAAGTTTTTCTCCAGCTTTCGTGTAGGTCCCTGGAAGGTGCTATAAGGTGTCCCTGGACCCTTCTCCTCTCCAGGCTGAACAACCCCAATTCTCTCAGCCTGTCTTCATAGGTGTGCTCCAGCCCTCAGATCATCTTTGTGGTCCTCCTCTGAACTCACTCCAGCATGTCCCTGGCCTTCTTCTATGTGGGACCAGAGAGCTGGACACATCACTGCAGGTGGGGTCTCACGAGAGCAGAGAGGGGGAGAATCCCTTCCCTCGCCCTGCTGGCCATGGTTCCTGTTACGTAGCCCAGCATACAATTTGCTTTTCTGGGTCATGTCCAGCCTCTCATCCACCAAACCTTCCTTAAACTTCATGTTAAGTTCCTCCTTAAACTTCGTGTTCTCTCATACCACCTTGGCAGATTTCAGGATCCTGGAAGTTTCTTCCCATCTGCCTTCTGCAGGTGGGATCTGACCTAGCTTTGATCATATGGTAAGTGAGAGAGGTGTCAGGACTTCTTTGGAAGTAGGCCAGCTGTTTCTCCTTTTGTCTAAAGCCTCTTTCTCGTCTTCCACAATGCAGCACTTCCATTCCCTATGATTTGGGATATTGTTTTTCCCAAGCTATGTAAATTGCAATCATGTAGAGAGTTATCCCAAGGATAATGTAAGGAAAAATTTAGTTGTTTACTCACAGTCAGAGTTCACTGAGCAGAGTTTCTTCACCTTGAAAGATAGAACTCAAGAAAACTAAAAATTCAGAGTTCACACTTCAAAGCTTTGTTTATATTGTGTAATGCAAAGTAATTCTCTATGAAAACAGATTTATTGATGCATTTTGCCCTGACTGTGTTTTGTCATATCCCAGGTAATATGTGTACATGTATAAAATAAAAACTTGGAGGAAATACTTGATCTGTTTAAATTTCTTCCTGATAAGTATAGAGCAGTTAAGTGGAACCAGGGGCTTTTCACAGATGAAATCAAGCTTAACAAAAAGATGAGTTCACTTGTCATTTCTTCAATGACCGCAGATAGTACTGAAGCAGAAAACTCTGTTTGCTTGTATTTTAGCAGTGTTTGGAAAAGCAAAGGTTTTGGTATGCCTCTTGCCCTTCTGCCCCTGATGAGTCTTGTAAAGCTCAGGTTTCTTTTCCTAGATATTCTCTCTGCCCAGCTGAGTATCCCTAATTAAGATACCCTAAATAGCTGGGTATCCCTAATTTTATTAGAGACTTAACCAAATTTCTAGGTAAAAAAGCACATATTTTTAATGAAGTTACCTGGCAGTTGATTGTAGCAGATAAAAAAATAAACATCATTAAGTAAAGCCCTCCCAAATAATTTCAGTGGAACTGAATAAATCCTTACATCACTTGTGGCTGGCAAGCAAACAATGTGCTTGGCTTTGAGTTTCCACTATACTAATTTTGAGATTGTTGAATTTTAACAACTTCTTGCTAGGTGGTGCGTGTTAAAGATGTCCTTTCAAGGAGATGGTTGTAATTGCTGTCTGCTCTGCTTTGAGCAGGAGGGAAAAAAGTTTTATCACTATCCTAACAAGAGACCAGAATGTGAAGCAATCTTGGATTTTGTTACTAGAGCTGTGATGTGATAAGAATGCTGCCAGCAAACAGTTGCACATGTTTTAACACGTTGCTGCTTCTCATCTGGGAAGTGGTACTGTGTCCTTGTCAGATTCTGCCATTACAAAGGTGGCCAGCCTAAAGCAGCAGGGAGAAGATAGGCTCACTCAAACAGCCCTGCCGAGAGGCTGAAATCCTCAGAAATTTAGGATTAGTTGTGTTATCTGACCACATGATTAAATTCCCTAGAGGGAAAAGTGGATCTGGACAAACCTTTTCATGTCTGGTCTCACCATAAATGGGTGAGATGTAAATTCTGGTAGGGAAAGGAGACTGTAAAAGGGGAGGGGAATGGCACGGAGACCCTTCCTGGAAGTTGAGTAAGGAGAGGGATGCTGGGAGAGAGGGACAAGTTCTTGGTTTTCCTCTAGGGGTATGTTTCAGTTCCATTATTTCCCTGCATAGCCAGTCCACTGGAGTAACCTCTCTCAACTTGGAAACTTTTTCTCACCTTAAATTAATCAAAGGCTACGTGTATCATACTTAAATACTAAAGAAAAGTTATGAATCAAAGGTATACATTAGCTCCACACCTTGGCCCTTCCTGACAGATGTCTGTGAAAATCCTATTGTTGGCTTTTATAGCCATAAGATTGTCTCAGCCCTGTCTCATCTCTGACCTGCCCATCCTTGACTTCAGAAGTTAGTTAAAACAACAAGATCTGGGCTGAAATGTATTATTAGGTGCCCTCTGCCACCCTCCCTTCCAAATTGTAGCTGTCTTTTAAACCTGTAGATAGAGTCTCATCAGGCTAAGGCAAAGCCATCACCTAGGAGACTGGCTTGGGTTGGAAGGAATAAAGCTGTCTCGTAATATTTCCCAAAAAAGCAGTTAAGAGCTTGAGGCAGGACAGAAAACACAGCAGAATCAGAGACATGAGAACATTGTGCACATTTTTATCTCATGACAAGGACAGGTTGCTGACCTCTCCTGTTACAGCGGAAGCTTCCTGTGTTGGCTGCCAGGATGGTTTTCCCCTCTAAATTTTTAAACTGATGGTGATTCTGATGTCTGAAATCACTGCAATTCCAGGTACATTACCAAAACACTTCATTTAAAGTCAACAGAATGTGTCATTTTGGGCGCACAATCAAAAGGAAGAAAAATATCCGTGCATAATTGAAAGTCTGTGCCATGCTCTGAAGTTATCTATGAACACAGTTAATAGAAAATAAATTAATATATCTGAGCCTTAAGTTACTCCCATGCAATCTTTATATACTCTTGTTTAAAATGTGTGCTGACTTTAAGAGAAGGCAGGAGGACAACTTCAGTGTCTTCTCTTTCATGTGCATTTAGTATGGTTCCTTCAGTGCTGCTTTATAAATTCCTCTTTTTGGAGCTAGAAAGTCTCACCTGTTACCTGATGCCCATAAGAACTGAGCAACTCCACTTCTCTGTGTGTAACACATGAACACAAGAGCAAAGCAACCTGTTTGGTTTCATTTTATTTTTTTTTCATCAGTTCATGAGGTGGTGCTGGTTTGGGGGGAGCTACATGTGCTGTCCAGCTGGGGAACTGGACCTGCTTGCACAGGGTGGCCTCTGAGCCCGAGAGGTGTCCCGTGTCCCCGGCTGCAGAAGCAGTGCTGTCACATCATTGACCATCACTGTGCGGCTGGGGAGGGACACAACTGCCTTGCGAAACGATGGCTGGCATGTCTCATGTCACAGGAGAAGGTCAAGGGGGAGTGTGACAGTAGCCTGCCTTTTCCCTGCATCTCGAGTGCAAGGAGGTGGCTGAGGGCGTGCCCTGGGCTGAGGGCGCTGCTCTGGTTGCCCCCGGGCTGGATGTCTGCTGCTCAGGGGCAGCTCATCAGTCTTATTTACGGCAGGCTCATAGCGACTTAGCTTGTTTTCTTTTTGCAGGCTGGTTCTTCACACATTTAGTGAGCAGGAAGGAGTTAGCCTAAGCAAAAATTTCTGTAGAGCTGTTGCAGAGCTGTTTGGTTGCCAGTGGCAAAATGCCCGCTCCTGGTGGCATTGCCAGTGGAGCTCTGCCACCAGCAGGTTTTGCTATGGAGGCAAATACACTTTGTCTCGATGCTTCCTCGTCCCAAGAAGAGACGTTGCACTGTTCAGAAATACACTGTCGAAGCCATTGGCCTTGATCTTTAAACTGAGATTTCTAAGCACCTGAAACCTACCCACTGGGGTAGAGGCCTGACTTTGCAAGGTTTTCTGCTGAGGCTCTAATTTTTTTTTATTTTCCCTCTAGCATGATTCTGTATGGATCAAATACCAAGAGATAGTTCAAAGTATAAACACAGGAAAAAATATGGATAGAGAAGAAATACAAAAGTTATGGAAGCCATATTTAGTTTGGACATGGTCCACTATGCCAATGAAGTTTAATGAATATTGCATTTTGCTTTGTTCATAGGAGCAGGATGAGTGTAAGTCACCTATCACTTTTCTCTGTGTCCAAGACAAATCCACACATTTTGAGATCATAATCATTATAAATATTCAGTGGAAAGTGTCCCATCCCTCTCCCTTTTTTACTATAAAATAAAAAGCTCTTTAGATTGCACCTACTATTCTTTCAAAATAATTTAACTTCATTAAATTTCACTCCAATAGAAAACTCCTTATAATAAAGTTTTATGTTTTAGCTAAAGGGATTAATGAAGATTTCAAGCCTGGTTTGTCAGTGAGTGACTTGCATACCAAGTCAGAATTGTAGAACAATAGGGTTATTTAAACAGGAAAAGGTGTGATCCTGATTTTCTTGTAGCCATACTGAGTAAAGCTTGCCTGCATGCAAAATATTACATAGCTCAGAAATTTTTGCACTGACATCTTATTTCTAGCATTGTGTGATTATGTAAATACATATATTAAATAGAGATTCTTTTTTTAAACATTTGGTTTATGAAGGTACCACAAATGAGTTTTGATGGTGTAATCCCCCTTTGAAATAGTTCCCATTGAAGACAACTATTAATAGTCCATGACATCAGGGGCGTCACACTTGCAGCTTCAGATAATGTATGTATACTCCCTATGCAAAACCCCTTCCTGTTTTGTTTTCAGCATTGGTTATGTTACTCGTTAGTGTCTGTTTTTGTTGTGAAACTGTCTCTCTTACATCTACAAATACTTTCTTTTTCCATAGCGAAATGGATTATTTGCATGTACGAAAGTAAGATGGACAAAGACTCATTTTTTTTTAGTTAGGCTCTGGTTTTAGAAAGCTTGTTACAAAACCTGTTCTTATGTTACACCTATGGATAGGTGTTTTTCAGGATATTTGTTTTTTGTTAGTTGAAAGCTGTGAAAGAGGGTAGTGAAAATTTCTTTTTTTTTCCCTCACAAGCTAGTCCTATTTCTTTATGTAGAATTACAATGAAATTGTTAGTTATACACTAACTCAGTGTTTTCACTTGCTGTTAATGGTATTTTGTTTGTGGGATGTCAGCGATCTTTTCAGTGGTCATGCTATTACTTTTTTACCCATCTATGTCAAAAATTAATTAGTAATTTCAGTGAATGCAGAGTGGCGTAGTCATTTCTGAAGTATTTCAAGTCGCTGCAAGTATTTCAAGGATGACACAGCAATGTTACTAATTAACTATGCCAGCCTTTATTCTTATTCTGGCTAGTAACTCAACTAAAAGTTTCCAGTGATACTGCATTTTGACATCTCAAAGGTTCAGCCACTCCCCCAGCCCGGAGGTATAAAAGCATCAGTTAAGAGTGTCCAAAAAATTAATTGGACTGTCTCAGTCTTGTGCTTTACATCACTGCTACCCAAGAAGAAAGCAAATGAGGAGAACTTAGCTTGTGTCTTGGCTAGCATTGTGTGGCAGTCTGAACTTTTTTTTTATTATTTGTTGGCTCAAAAAGGAAACCAATCAATCTGGGTTAAGAGATTCAGGGATTTGAGCTGGGTAGCAATTTTAGCATGACTCATGACACTTCACAAAATTAGCTTGCCAAGAAGATGTGCTTCTGTGAAACTGTGAAGTACCTGGGCTCGAGGTATAGCTGGAAGAGAAATCATTTTGACAGAAGAGCTCATAACAGTCCAGCTCACGTCTTTTGGTGATGGCAATTGAAAGAATCATCAGTATTGATCATCTCAAGTCCTTCTAGCCTGAGCTCCAGTACAGTGCCACGTCACCTTCAGCTCCTCTTTGCTGTGCAGATCCTGGATAAGCACAGAAGTAGGGGCAAACACAGAAGAGAAGATGGAAGCAGGGGCATAGCCAGCTGTCCACAGAGCATCAGTAAGTGATTGTCTGGCATGTTAATCCGGGCCCCACAGTTCAGGATTTGATACTCAAGAAGTGGATGCTTGGAAAAGCATGTCTTTACACTTCCAGTTAATTAAATGTCTTGAGGAACATTCATAATTTTTCTCACCAATTTTGTGATGTCTAAGGGAAAATAATTTTGTTGTAAGCAGTTTTGCACATTTGTGCCATCACAGTATAACTTGCATGGAGACATACAGTAGGAAATAGGATAAAAATATGATGGGATGTTTGTAGCTGAGGTTTCCAGAATTTGTGTGCATTTTAATGTCCTAAATCTAGTTTTCATAGTTTAAAAGAACAGCCCTCCTAGATACAAGCTGGCCTCATCATTTATCTGAAGGGAAGATGACTAATCTTTGTTGCAGTTCTGTCTCTTCACTGGTGGAGGCTACTTCAGTGAAGCTTGTTTTTGTTTTGTTGTGCCAGCAAGGAGTAAGTACCAAACCAGATGCTACTTTTGCTACTCTGCTACTGGCAGCTGCCCCGCTCCACTCTCCTTCTGAACTTACTGCCCTGCCATTTTCCCTACACCTGCATGAATGACTTGATTTCCTTCATCCTCCCTCTCTCACCACTCTCCTCCTTGAAATAATTCTCTGTTGCTGTTCACGTGCTGTGGTGCTGAGCACAGGGGCTGAGAACAGGTAGAGTTTTCTTGCTGAGCTTCATCTGTGGTCTAACAAGCACTTGTGTGATGGAGGCAGAGTAGCAAAGGGAGCAGCTGCAGGAAGAAAATAGAGGAGCTGGAACAGAGAGGAGGCAGTGAAAAGAGTAGTGATAGAGGCTCAAGCTATTTCATACTTGAACAGAACATGGAGGATAAAAATCTAACCACTGAAGGAGAATCCTTTTCTACTCATAAAGTTTTACAAAGAATTTCACATTTTCCCTACTGCTCTAGAGCCTAAAAAAATAGTTCTGAGCCGTAAGTGTTTCTTGAGTCCTATCTAGAATTGGCCACTGCTAAGAACATATATGTCTGCTTCTGCTGGGAAATGCTCTGCTAGCTCAAGTGGCAGTATATGTGACATGGCTCTAGTTTGCCAATTCTGTTGTACCCCTGTTGACAAACGCCATAGGGATCAACATGATTCCACATGTTGGAACAGCTATATTTTTTCTGGTGATTATTCCCTCCCTCCCTAAATATATATAAATGATATATAAATAGAAAAAAGTTGTATATATAAAAAATTATATAGATTATATATATATTATATAAATAGATCTAAAATTATATATAACACCCAGTATTAAATAGATGAATTCTAAGTTTGTACTTATTCTGAGAGGAAAAGAGTATGTGATGGTAATTCAAGCAAAACTGTAATATAAAGGGGTAATTCAACAAGGAGACTGAATTAAAGTTGCACAAGCTTTCTGCCTCTTCCTTAAATTAATCTGATGCAGTATAATTGTCTGAAAATAACTAAAAGCTCAGCTGTGAGCTTTTATACACCCCGGAAGAAATGCCTATATATAATTTTTCATAGGAAAGTACTGAAGGCAAAACGCCAGCAATGACTGCATTAAGTACAAAGTAAACTTATTTCATCATAAGGAGAAAATGATAGATTAACATCTATACTTCCTTCTGTTTTTCTGCACCCCCCGCACTCTGATATATCTATATTTCTTATCTGTGGGTGTGGTGCAGTTCCTACAGCAGGAAAAGTTCTTGAGGGTTTGGTGTCATGTGGCACAATTAGATATCCTCCTGCTACTTGGCTGCTATGAATCACACTCTTAGGTCTGGAATACGGAACTGCAGGATTCCCAACCCCTCTTGCACACAGGGACAGCTTAAAGAGTGAAATTTTAGTATTGACAGAATAAGATGAGCACCATCATCATTAAACACTCAGATCTGAAATTACACTGATACTTTACTTGTGCATTTAGACTTTTTTGCTCCCTTCCCCTCCAACGTCAAGAAATCACTTTTTTTTTTAGATGACATTTTTCACAAGCAGAAGCCAGCAAGGTTTCAGACATCAGCTGCCGTGCAAACTGCTCTCCCAAAACAGGTTAATTTGGGAGGGCTTTTATGAGTGTAGCATCTAATGCCTTGGTGCTTTCAGTTTTACCTTGTCAGGGCTCAGATGGGAGCTGTGATTAAAACCCGCACAGACACCCGAACCAGAACGTAAGGGTGTGCATTGGCTGGGAGCTGACAGGATTTAAGTAATCACCTGCAGTTGAATTGAGTCTCGGATGGGAAGTAGGAAGTGCTGTACTCACGCTTCCTGTATAAATAAATGCAGATTTCCCACAGCTACTGCATACAAGCTGCGACGTGCTCTTAAGATACAATGGCAGCGTGCGCTTAATAGCAGGGAGGGGATGATTCCTCGGAGGGGCAGAGGGGCTGGGAGACGAGTCCTGCTGCAGTCCGTGGAAGTGTACAGCTGTCAGACATCCAGGGAAGAGGAAGGGCGTGTGAGAGCAATCTGCTCCGCTCCTGACTGCGAGCTTCAGGGGTCTGTGGCACCGTGGTGCTTGGGAACGCCGGGCTCGGAGCGCAGCTACTGAAAAGTCACACAGCTGGCAGTGAGCGCTGCTCTCCTTCCAAGGTATGTTGGAATTCAGCTTTCTGTCTGGTTTTTTCCTTAAGAGCAAAGGATACCCTAAAAGAACAGAAAGCCAGCATTTGCTTCTAATGGAATAAAGTAGAAAAGACTTTTTTCCTTTTTTTTTTTTTT
>VYXC01005150.1:453437-524228 GCA_013397175.1 Platysteira castanea | reverse complement strand
TTTTTTTTTTTTTTTTTTAAGCTAAGGACTAGAATTATTAAATAGCTAAAATAAATGTTATTTGTGGTTTGGCTAAAATCAAACTATGTGGTGCTTAGAGCTGAGGCAAAAGGAAACCTTGGTGTCCTGACCGTTAAAGGCTGAAAATAAATAGACATCAAGTACTTCCCAAAAGGGTGAAATGACTTTTGTCAGTGTAACTTCTAAAGAAATATATGTGTTTAAATATATGTGTTTAAAAATGCTGCAGTATTAGGATATATCTGTGTGGAAGGCAGTTGCTAAAATGGTATACTGTCAGTATGTTTTAGTTTATAGAAGAACTTCTTTCATACTGAAAAAATACCTTATTAAGCTGGAGGAAGCCTGAGTTTAAAATGCTGAGATTTCCTCCTGTTTTAAGGGCATTTCTTCTGCCACAGTCTCATGCAGCTGGTATCAGGAAGGAAAAAATATGTTCATCTGTATTTTAAGTGTTAACTTCTAATCCGTGTTAAGGTACACTTCTAATCTGCTCAGGGTTTAGGGTTATGTGGTTTATGTAAGCACATACAAAATATACCATACTTTTGCTTTCTAGTTTGCATTTAAAATTTTTTTGACACTAAGAATAGACAACTGCATTTACTGGAACGTTTGCACTGCTTTCTCATCATAAGGCTTTCTCAGTGCAAAGCAGCTTTAGTAATGAAGATGTTTCAGTCTAGTTTATTTTAAAGCTCTGTATTTTCTGTAATACCAAAGCACTCTGCTTCCTAACTGTATACAGCAATATCAAATGTCTTCCTTCAGAGAGCACTGTAAGTTGTAAAATATTTAGAATTACTATAGTAAAGAAAGCATTGCAGAGTGACTTCAATCCTCTTGGTAAATAGACACCAAATGCTTTTAAGAAGTAAATTTTAGCAGAGATACAGGCCGTGACTGAAATACCCCCATGCAGCTTTCCAACTGCCTGTGAGCAGGCAGAGCAATCTGATATGTTTGGCTGCCCTCAGCCTGAAGGGCAAGTGGTCTCGGTTAAGGGCAGGCACTGGGTTTGGGATTCCAATATTTACAGAAACAAAAGTTTCAAAATCCTGTCCTTAAATATTTTTCAAAACAAATACGTTGTCATGATTCTTGTCCTGTATAGGACTTGTCTATGCCTGAATGTGAGTGGGTGTCTGGGTTGTTGCTTTAACATGAAAGTGGCCGAAACCCTTCCATCAATGAACATAAGCTATTTTGGAGAAAGTACCACACATTGGTAGGGGCATGGCTGCAGTTATGCTGCTGAAAGTAATGCTTTAGATTATGGATTGAGAAGTGTGTGTTTGCAGAGTGTCTAAAGCTGTAGTAAAGTGGGAGGTGTTCTTTCAAAATAAACCAGAGCTAATCCAGACCCAAGCCAGTATGATGAGAATCAGACTCCTTTTCTCCCATGCCTCTTGCTGTCTGATGGGGATATTTCACACGAAGTCCTGTCTGCTCACACAAGGACACAGAAACCTCCCCAGGCTTCATGTGGAACTAGCATTTGGCGACCTGGTATAGTTTCTATTCCCCATGCTGAAGTATATTCTACATGCACCTTGATGGTGGTCCTGGGCTTCTTTCCCACAGATGTGACATTTTGGTGATTTTGTTTGTGTGATAGTATGCTTTGGGGCAGAAGTTAGCAATATAGATAGCAAACAATATGGAGTTTTTCTCTCTAGCTAGGTTCTTGGATTGCACTCTGTTCTCTAAATGCTTCATAAGCTTTGTAGAAATAGATAATGTGGAAGTGGTTATCTGGCCTTTCCCTTGTGGTGGAGGAAAGTATGTACTTGTCCATATCATTATTGTTAGTTTAAAATGCAACTGTGAGAAGCAGCAAGTCTCTCCATAGGGAAACAAGCAGTGCTAATGCTTAACCTGGTTCGCAGCTCATTAATGTGCCTCTGATAATATCTGTGGTGTGAGCCTGAGCCCTGTGCCTGCAGTTCACCTTGTTCAGACCTTTCAGTGACTTTTAGTGGTGAGACCCAGTGGAGTGTGTTGCTTTGATGTAGCTCGAAAGAACTGCTATAGACTTGCTGTCCTCTTCTTGTGGGGAGTCTTCTTGAATGTGTCTGAAACTTCACAGTGCCTGTAGGTTGTACATATCCGATCCATAAATATTTCCTGGGCCAGTAGTACTGTGATGTTTGAGACCATAATTACAGCTCTGGGCCCATGGATATCTCAGGCACACGTGAACAAAATACTGTGGCAGGCTGCCAGTGTTGCTGTGAACTGAGTCCATCAGACCTCCTTGTGTATCCCAAAGCAGACATTGCCTTCAGCTTCGTGAGGCTGATTCTGGAGCTGTGCTTTTCCACTGGGTGCTTGCACAGAGATGGGTACAGTTCCTTCCTCTTCCTCTGTTTTCTCCGTGCCAAAGCAGAGCCCAGTATAGTGCACTTCATAAATTCTGTTCTTTGCCCTTTCATTCACTCTATTTGAAAATTAATCTTCTTTTGGTTTGCAAAGGGAAACATTGAACAAAACAAGAAAGAACAGATCCAAAGGGAAAGACAGCAGTGATACTAAGCTCAGCCTCTAGCATTCTGTATTTCTGCTGAAGCACAGCTGAGCTCCAGTGCTAGACTATGAGCCTCAGACCTTCTCGCTTGACAGAAGCACAGGTCTGAGGGCCATCGAACACTGCAAATTTACCTAGTCTTGGACAAACATTTACAGAGATGCTTGTGCCAAATAACTTTGTGCTGATCAGTAAGAAAACAGTGTTCAGTAATCGTCCTGTGTCTCTTCTAAATGGTTTCAGCTCAGTGGGAACTGAGTGGGCTTTACATTCATAAAGTAGGTCACTGCTAGGAGATACTAAAACACACACACAAAAAAGGAGAGTTAGTATCTCAAATTACAAAGGTCCTCATCCTTCCCTTCCTGCTGAAGTAGGACTTTTCCAACTTGTAGTCTTCCGGGAGGAACAGAGGTGCCAAGTAGAAATTTCTAGGCATGAGAGCATAACTAGGTTAACTGCATTGCAAACACATTGTCAAATAAGAAAAGTAGCTATGTAAAAAACCACTGTGTTTTTGGAGTTTCCTAGATATCTTTGTATGTGTTGATACTTGTACACAATGGCATATGTGTTGCCCATTTCTGGTTTCTTTTATTCTATTATAATAATGAAAAAAATGTCATGAGTTGCCCAAGATCTGGGGATTTTTCTTCTGTATTTTAAGGGAAATCTTCTCAACCTGCAAGAGAAAACCCACAATACATAGTTAGAAAGGCCACCAGTTTACCTTCTTCTTTGAGTGTCCTTGATTCCTGCAAGTACAATTCCAGCTTTGGTGGAGTTTGGGCTGACTTAGCTCTGGGACCTACAAGCATCCTTGCTCCTTAGGTTTCTGAGTGAGTCAACATCTCTGGAGTCCCAAAGCCAGCCAGCACCAGGCACAGCAATTTGGGACACATGAATCTGGCTTCTGGGTTCATGCAGACTAGAACAAATCCCCGGCATGGAGTTTCTTCCTGTGTGCTAGACCTTGTTGTAGACACAGCCATCATGGGTCCTTGATATACGTGCTTTTTGTTGCAAGGAGAGACAAGAGATCATAGGATCATGGAATGGCTTGGGTTGGAAGGGACCTTGAAGACCATCTACTTCCAACCTACCTGCCATGGGCAAGGACACCTTCCAACCTGACCTTCCACAGCTTCTCTAGGCAATCTGGTCCAGTGCCTCACTACCCCTCTAAGGAAAGAATTTATTCCTAGCACATAATGTAAATCTCCCCTCTTCTAGTTTAAAACCATTCCCCTTTTTCTATCACTATCTGCCTGTGTAAAAATTACTTTCCCTTTTTTTTATAGACTCCCTTTATGTACTGGAATGCCACGCTGATGTGCTCCTGGAGCCTTCCTCTCTCGAGGTGGAACAATCCCAGCTCTCTCAGCCTGTCTTTGGAGGAGGGTTGTTCCAGCCCTCTGAACGTCTTTGGGGCCCTTTTCTAGACCTGCTCTAACAGGTCTATGTCCTTCCTGTGCTGAGGACCCCAGGGCTGGATTCAGAATTTCAGGAGGGGTCTCATAAGAGCAGAGCAGAGGGGAAGAATCCTTTCCCTTGATCTGCTGCCCACTTGGCTTTTGATGCAGCGCAGGGTGTGGTTGGCATTCTGGACTGCAAGCACTGCTGCTGTTGGCTCATGTCCAGGTTTTCATCCATGAGAACCCCCAAGTCCTTCTTGGCAGGGCTGCTCTGAATGAGTTCTTCTCACATTCTGTACCCCTGTCTGGGATTGCCCTGACCCAGGTGCAGCACTTTGCACTTGGACTTGTTGAACCATCTAGTTCTTATAGAGCCACTTCTCTGGTTTGTCCAGATGCTGGTTAGGAGGCAGAATACAGAATCACTTTTTATTAGAAGGAAAGAATTACCGTTTTACTGTCATGCTCATGCCTCTGCCCTTTAATTGAGACTGTCAGTATTTGTGTCTGTTGCAAGCTTTTCTGCCTTTTGCTTTGTTGTAAAAATGAGGAAAGGACAGAAAGTATAAGACATGAGTCATTACTCAAGGAGGGGACGTTGTCTGGGTATCTGACAGAAGCTTTGGGTTATACAAACGGTTGTATTTTCAGATAGACAGGAATGAAACTTACAGATCCGAAAACATTTATGTGCTCTATATATTTTCAAAAAGGAAAAACAACTGGAACAGAAGAGCTGTATCTGTTTGTAGGGACTGGAAGGATTTTCGAGGCTACCTCTGCTTACACTCTTATGTACGGAATGTTGCTGTGGTGTAGGGGAGAATTCTTTGCACATGTATATATAGCTGCAAATAATTCAAAATTGCACGCTCTAAACCCCTATGTACATAGAAGGAAAAACACATTTCATGACAACTAGTATCCAGGCTAATCATTTGCATGCAAAGAAAATTCCAGAATTAAGTAGAAGCAGTGACACACAGGCTGGTACTGTTTATGTCTGAGCAGTAGATGGGACAGTTCGTGTGTTCTGCCTGTGATTAATTTTTGAAGCATTCTGATGGAGGTGGGGAGATGATGAAGGAAAAAAAGCCAGTCTTACCCCCCCCCCTCTAAAAAAAAAAAGAAAAGGAAGGTTACAAAGCTGTAGTCATTGGGAAAATCACGCTGATCCAGTGGGCTGTTTACCATTGCACTCACTGGAACATTTCTCACAGCAGCGGGCGCTCTGCCAACCACTGATCCTGGAACTCTTCCCCATGGGGTTTACCCATTTTAGGGCTAACATAACATCCACAGCGACAGCAATAACTTGCTTGCTGAAGTTTTTCACAATGGAGAAGATGCAATCCTGCACCCTCTTGACCCCTCCACGGTTGCACTGATGGTTTCAGTGGTGGCGATTCTTCATCACAGTATCCACAGAAGATTTGTGGGAAAGGCAATCATGCCCTTTGCCTGCAGTGAGGTAGAAGCCACATACATGTACCTAATTTAGACAATACTACTATAAGGGCATGTATTTTTTGGATTGGTCAATGTTTTTGTTGCAAATACCCAAGCAGTGTGCATGGCTTGAGCAATTTCAATCCCCTTGTTAACTTTGCTTACCACATTTTGGGAGGATGGACCAACAATTAAGGAAACTTGCACTTGTGAAAAGTAGAGAAAAAGTCAAGAATTCTTGTCTTTTCCCAAATTCTGCAACAATGAGGACAAAATGCCTTGGGTTTTTTGCCTCTGGTGGTCATGGTCATAATTAAAAGACCAGCTAGCAGAAAGGTGTCTAGAAAGGATTCTGTAAAACTGTCATCCTGTAATATAGTAAGTCTATGAGTTCTTTCAGTGCTCTGTTCTACATACTCATTTTTCTGAGAGTTTGGGAGGTGGGGCAGCTTCTTTCAAAGATAAGGTTCCAATTGCTTATCTTTGCACACATAATGCACAGGTCCTTTGAAAAACACTCCATTGGAAACACTCCCATTGGCAATACTTGGACTTCATGGCTAAGATCATGTAGAGACTAGCCAGTTGTTACCAGATGCTGAGGCACTTGCGGCTGAAATCTCGTATGTTTACAGGTTTCTGTTCTCCCTTGTAATTATTTCTGTAACGAAGGTTGAAATTTGGAATTGAAGTAAGAGAATGATGAATGCAAACCTCTGACTGCGTTTGATGGACACTTCTGCTTTATTTCATGTCTTATACTAATATCTGGATGTCTAAGTAGTTGCATTGAGCCCCTGAAAAACTAATTGTGTTCCCTGTGCTCAGCACACTACAGGCAAAAAATGTTCTGTGAATGTTTGGAGCCTGAAACACAGAAACAGAAGGGGGATGTGGAAAATAGGGTGGGAGAGGGCAGGGCAGCAGTGAGACAACATTGTGTTGTGTGGTAGACAGTGTCGTCAGTCAAACAGCTTTTTTACTCAAGTTTAAGAAAATGTTGTATTTGTCTTACACTGCTAATAAAATAGATCACATCTGTTAAAAGTGTTTATTTATAAAAGTAGGAATATACAGTTGTTTTAAAAATACATGGCTGTTAAAGTTGGTCAAGAGTGTAAGACTAAGAGTAGTTGAAGGTATTTTTGCTATTCCAGCATGGTTTGCAACTTCTGTTCAGTAGCATGTATGTGAGGCCTATCAGAAGTTAGAGGTGCCCCAAATTCAAAGCCTGGGCACGTGGGGCTCCTCCACACTGGAACAGTAGGCAATAAGAAAGAATTGCCTGCAGCAGAATTGCTCCCAGGATCTCTCTCCCAGCATGCTGGGCTCTTACCTTTTCCCGTGCCTGGGCTGGGAAAGAGGGAGATGAAACATGAACATTGGGAGAACAAGCAAAGAGATGCTCAGTCAGGGGACTGTTACTGGAGTTTGCTTCTCTTTTTTGCCTCTGCAGATCTGGCCAGAGCTGGGACTTGTCCTTTCCTCATCCCCAGTTGTCTCTGGAAGGGCTCATTGAGGAGCTGGCAGAGGAATGGTTTAGGGATACACTCCGACTAGTTTAATTACCAGTCATGAAAAGCAGTAGTAGTAGTTACTTCAGTAAATGTGTTTAGTTTCAAAACAGCCTCATGTCCAGGTCCAAACCTCTGCTATTGCTTCTTGCCAAATTTCAGCATAGTCAGTAGCTATTCATGTTGTTTTCTTAATGGCAAAGGCTTACGTTAGAGATAGTGACTTCCCCAAGGTCTAATCCTCAGGTTTGACTCCCTGAGTCTTTGGTTCACTGACTGTCCTTGTAGCTAAGACTTGAAAGTTACCACTGGGTAAGGTTTCTATGTCATTGAGATATATTTGGATCAAGGGCAGTTTTCAATGTTATAATTGTTTTATTTTGGTTACCTTGAATAACATAGTTATTCTGTAATAATGAGCAGTGTATTTGACAGTAAGATTAGATAGGCGCAGATTAAAATATAATATGTATTAGTATTGTTCACTGAGCAGTCACACAAAAATTGTTATAAAAGGAAAATCAATTTATTCTGCATTTCTGTTGATGTCAATTTAAAATTGTTAAAAGTGCTTTTCAGTACTCGCAGTGGAAAAAAGTCTACAGGACCATATTCTTGCAAGTTTGTGCTTTCTGTGGCTTGACAAAACGAAATGACAGAGATGTTAAAGGTATTGTCTTATTGCAAACACTGAAAAAAAAATCTCAGATCACCCCTTCTAAAAATAAACACATGTTAATTTTTTTTTTTCAAAAGATTGCTTTCAGTTCTTACTGCAGAATTCAGTGGAGGATCAGTTTCATTGTTGATGTCAGCTGAGTTGTTCCTTGGCTTCTGGGAAACTTTGCATGCTTCTCTTGACACCATGAAGTTTCTTGCTGGCTGTTTGGAGGCCTGGCTTTGTGTCATGTCTCTATTTGCCTTGACCTGCTTGCCTTGCAGTCAGGACGCTGCTTGCTCCAGACACAGCTTTGGCAGTCTCCAGCCAGGGGACCCTGAGAGCCCAGCTGGTTTCTTGTTAGGAGAAGAGTGCAAACTATGAGCAATCACATGAAGCTGGTTACTCTGTTTTTCCCCGCTTTTCCACTGTTTTCCACTGCTTTCACTTTAACAATGTGTGTTTACAAACATCTCCTAAAAATCCTTGATATTAGAACAGGCCAACGTTGCAAATGTCTTCTGAACACACCCTATCTAAACCGTAAACATTCCTGCTCAGGGGATTTAGCATATCCCAAGGTTTTGTTATCCAATTAAGAAAAATAAACATTTTTCTGTGTCAAAGGCAAATTGTTACATCTGACTTCCCATTCCTGTTTCAGCAGAGACAGCTAGCCAAGTTATCAACCCATTTGACCTTCCAAAAGCTCAATTCCTTTTACTTAGTAAATGCCACAGTTACCAAAAGCCTCCATGTGGTCAGAAAGGAAGGTCTATCATTTGTCATTTTGAAGAATGGGCTTTTATTTAATAGTGGTATATTACCTCTTGTCAACAGGATGTTAAAACTAAAGTACACCAAACTAGTTTGGGTGGAAATTCCTTGTAGCTTAGCATTAACATATGTTGCACAGTGTCATTAAGAACAGAGGATGTTATTTAGAAAAGCTTTAGATTTTAATCTTAGACCTGGTAACCAGTACTTGGAATTCCACTTGGTATAATTTCGTTGTTTGAATATGTTTTGGAAATATTTGGAAATGTTTGATGCCAAAACATTCTAGTTCTCTTGTCTGACTGCACTTTTTTTCACTGCATTTTGTGCTGATTAGCTTTGCTGAGCTCAGTGACCAGGATGAACGTAAAACCTTAGGAGAATCCTGCTGTTGACCTCCTGCAGGACCAGACGTGTCACCATAAGCTGGTGCCTGGGGACAAGCACCATCCCACTGCTCAGGCACTTAAGTAAGCTTGATACATCTGGGTCACCCCAAGATTGAAGGCCACAGGCCTGCCCAGGACTCACATCCAGTAGATCTGGTGCAGGAAGCTGTGCTTTCCAGCCTGCCAGTGTTGATAGAGCTGTGTCTTGAACTTTGATATGCCCTAGTTTCAAGCACAGAACTGAGTGAAAGTGGTGGCTTCTGTGATACGGTCTGACCTCATCCCATGCAGAATGGCTTGCTCCCATCCTCATGGATTCAGTGAGTATTGTGTGGCTTCTGTCAGTATTGAAAAGAGTTGAATACCATGTTTTGGTCATGCATTTCAGTTTGGTAACAGGCTAAGTTATTTCTGTTTTAGTTTATGTTTTTATCTTTAAGCGATCCAAAAGTGCCTTTCCTAGCTCCCTTCAGCTGAGAGCAGCAGCATTCATTTCACCATTAGCTCCTAGATTCCCCGTTTTTACATTCCCCTGCTTTTTAAGAGTGGAAGGTGGAAAACCCCACTTTTTTTTCCTTTTGCTTGTTCTCAAGCAGTATTGTAAGGAAATACATAAAGAGTTCCCACAATTATGTAGTCACATCTGTTTCAGGGAAAAAAAAGGGTTGCTATATTCAGTTAATATTCATGGTCTTCTTGCAAAAAACCCCACCTCCCTGAGGACACACTGACATAGGGTCACAAGGAGTTACTGTGAAGAACTGGTGTTCTAAATTCTCAAAGTTATTCGTATCTCACAGTATTACAGTACAGTAGAGAAGTTACCTGACAAGTGTACTCTCAAAGACTTGTGGAGACTGATATATGTGTGTCCTAGTGGTGTTTTGGTTTATTAGAATGTTTTGGAAGGATTGGGTGCATGTGATATTTGGGAAGCTGTTCAGTGTGTATTTTAAGCATCCTAAAGTGCTGGTATAAAAATTCCTGGCAGAAATCTGGATAATATTCTGAATTACTACAGTCAGTCCCGTAACTTTTTTTTTTGTGCGAGAAGCTTTTCACTCACTGCATTCTTTTAAAAGTATTTGATATATTTATATTTTGGTTGCTTGCATGATATGAAAATACTCCATATAGCAACTGCTTCTTGAACAGCAGCTCAAGGGTTTGGGTTTTTTTCCCAGGCATTCCAATGAAAACAAGTGAGAGAAATTGCCTTTGGTGTGTTCTCATGTACCAGACAGCACATTTATTTAGGCTGCTTGTTCTTTAAACAAGTTTTCTGACAATAAAAATTTTACAGTGTAGAAAGCTGTCTTGAAATATTATACATCTGACTTTCCTTAAGCCTTGCTCAAAGACAACAGATATTGAAATGCTTTTATTTTCTCTAATGCTTCAGCCTGGTAGCATATTATGGTAATCCAGAAATGGGTTCTCCTTGTACATACATTTAATCAAGTGCTTGCTGTTTTAAGGCTCAGATGTAATACAGTAATTCTGAATATATTAAAAATGTATTTAAAATGAGACCTTCTATTTGTGGATCTGGTTGGTTTTTTTGAGACCACGATTTCAGAAAACCTAAGTACTTGTTTAACTTCTTAATAATCTCATTGCAATGAAGCAGAAGATTCAGGCTTTGATACACAGGAGCACTTAAACATGTGATTAAATTTCGTTCTTAAAGATGAAGGCTTTTTTAAATTGGAGCTTTAATCATATGTTTTGCAGCCTAACTGAATCACTGCCTGATAAGTAGTGCTGTATGAACTGGGTAAGTAGCTCTGTGTAGGCAGTGCATATCCTAAGGAGAAATTAATGCACTGTGGGTTAGTGGTCTGTCTGTGAGTACACAGAAGCTCTAGTGCACTTGATTTGGACTAATTCTCTGAGCAGGGCTGCTGAGTTTAAAAAAGCTGTCTTAGAAATGACTTTTGAATGACATTTTCTTGAGACAGTTGGGGCAGCTAAGGACTTGTAACCAAAACTGGTAATGATGGCGTTTTGCTGAAATGGATAGAAATTGGGTTTCTGACAGCTGTCTTCACATGTCCTCATTTCAGAGCTCAGTTTAGATCTTGTTATTTGACCCCATTATCTTAATACCACTTTGTTATATTTTTTAAATCTTTCTGTAATTGCTCTTTTCCCCCAAGGGTCTGATTTTTAGCATTGGTTTTGAACACACATACTTTTCAGCTAGTTTTCTTTTCTATTTTATTTTTTAAGGAGGGAACCTTAGTTACAGGAAACAACAGAATCATGAGTGAACAATGTCAGACCAGGTTTTTGTAGGGCACTGAAGTAATTTCATAATGGGTGGAGTACTTGAAAAATCTCTAGGGCGTGAGAAGGAATTACTTGCAATACTTGCAAAGGTTTCTCCAAGAAAGTTTAGTAAATACCTGGTACATTAAATAGGAGTGTAGCACATGTGCTGTGAGTTTGTTTTGATACTAAAATGTTTTGGGTTTTTTTAGTAAAAGGGGGAAGTGCTGTGCTAGATGTTAGACCCACATGTATTCTTATACCTCTTTTCAATCTCTCCATGTTTATGCAAGTCCACATGCCTGGGTGCTGGTTTATGGCAAGCTTAGGGTGTACCGGGGTAGAGGGGCCTCTCAGGTCTCACCCTGCCCACAGGATGGACATACCAGCCCACAGGGGAAAACACATTAAGGACCCTTCTTGTTCCTGGAGCAATGTGTCTCATATATGTGCATTTCTTGGCTTCCTTTAAACTCTAATTGCAGGTAAAAGCATAGACCTTGACTAACTTCAGCAGAATTGTTTGTAAACACACAACTTGAAGCAGCTTCTCCAAGAGGTCTGTTGTTGCAGTTGGATGCAGCATGTGAAAAATGAAAGGAAAACTTGTGATGCTGAACGTACTCCATTCATTCTCCTCCAGCTTCAGCGCAGGAGGGTTTCATGATTGTGTGTGATGTTTCTAAGTGGTGAAAGTCACATTCAGACACATTTTTTTTTTTAGCTAAATACAGTGAGTCGGTTGCAGGCACACTGACAATGTCCTTCTGATGTTGCAGCTCAGGAGACTGCCTGGCTTGTTTGCTCTATCCCATGTACAGAGTAACTTCTGTTCTTTGGTAGTAGTCATGGTTTGAGGCAGCTGGGCAAACTCAAGTGAGCCTTTGTGTGACTGTAACAAGGATGTTACCTTAAAATTCATGCTTACAGGGAAAGTTTCAGCCCTGGGTTGCATCGATTTTTGACATCTCCATTGAGCTGTGGTGGCTTGACCGTGGCTGTGTGCCAGACAACCACGCAGCTGCTCTCTCACCCCCATCACAGGGAGTTAGTAGTTTCCACTTCAGGACACTAATGCCAGGATTTGCAATGGATACCTGTCTAGAAGCAGGCATTGAAGATAGTTGCTGTTACGAAGTCATTTTCAAGGCTAGACATCAGACACTGTGGTGTCAGGAGGCCCTGAAGGCAGACAAGTTCTGCATTCCTTCCTCCCGTGCTTGTGCTCTGTTTTTCATATTTCACTCAAAATCTCCATGCTTTCATGTTAGTGTTTCTGCTTGTACTTACCCTTCTCAGCCCTTTCTGCTTTGAGCACACACTAATGTTTTCTTGCTTAGGGGTAGCATCGAGATGCTCCAGTGCTACAGGAGAGCACAAAGCTTTGTCACCTTCCAGAGACAGAGCGAAAGTGTCCGCAGGCAGATGAGTGAAATGGAAACGCTGACAGGTCTGAGTGCTTGGCATGCTGTGGTCCTGGTGACTGTGCAGTTTACACCCCAAGGGGCTGACCCTCTATAGCTCACTCACGTTGGTTCAGACTTTCTGGTCCTGCCTTATCCTGTGGCATCAGCGCCGTCAGGGTCAGAGCCAGGGAAGTATGAGTCTCCTTATGAGATGAGCATCACACAATTTGAGGAAAGATGTCCAATTTCCTGGAAATCCTGTGCCGCATGAAAGGAGTATGATCTGCGTGTGTGTGCATGCACGTGACTGGTAGAAGTAGGCAGAAAAAGTGCATCTTCAAGAGTTCCTGGGTGTTTACGCATGCTGGGGCCAGTCTGGCCCTTCCTTGCCATGATTCACGCTGGTGCAGGATTCAGACTAGTATATTTCTCTGGATTAGAATGCTCTTGAGATGTGTTCATCTGTATTCCACAGCATCCCATGGAGCCTGTGCTGCTGTTCAGTGGAGGTTTTTTTTGTGGAGTTAAGGTGCTGCACTACAGTTTCCGTGACACATTTCTTGCTTTCTTTGGGATGCTTTCCTAAACAGGTCATTTGTGTTTGTGAGCATGAAAGGGGAGATTTTAATTCTTAACAACGTATTTTATTTATATGAGGGTCCATTGTTTTTCAGAAACCTTCCATTTACTTTAATGTCCCATAACTTTTGTTCATATAACCAAATATGGAATGGTCTTTTTCTGTTTGTTCCTCATTCTTCAGTGACTCCCTCTTCCCCTGCACAACACATACATCCAAGATGTTTTACTTTAAATCTAATCTATTGGCAACTCACCTGTAATTACAATAGGAATTTTAATCCTCTGTAAAGAGAACTGATGAATGTGTAATTACATAATGACAATCTGTGGGATAAGCATAGCAAAGTGAAAGCCATAAAAACTCAGAACAACTGAGGTGGAACTTCATGGCTTCCTTGCAACACCTGGAAAAGTGAGTTCTGTTGGGCTGGTAAAGTTGAGGAGATAGCTGGAGAGCTTGGGAGAGGACAATGTATTTTGAAGTGCTGGGGAAGAACAGGAGGAGTAGAGGCTGAGAACTGAAGGAAGATGTGTCTTTCCCCATTGTTTCCACCCTCAGATCTGGTTATGATGAGAATGAACCTTCCCTGCAGACCTGATTTCAGAGCCCAGCTGCTGTTGGATGGAGCTATCCTTCTCTGTAGCCCTGAGCTCTTCCCCTGGCACGTGTCCCTTGGCAGCAGTAGCAGAAGTCCCAATTCTAATGGGGAGATGCAAGGACCAGTGGGTTGGGTTGCTCTGGGAAAAAGCACAGGCCAAGCAGGCCGTGCATCTGCTCTCCCTTTGACAGGCAGGGGTTCAGGGCTAACAGGATGGCTTTGCCTGTGCCAGCCTGTCCTGGAGAGCTGCTTGTGGACAAGCTGGCCTCTCAGGGAACGTGGAAGGAGTGCTCTTCGTGGTAGCCACACTGTTTCTTTTAAGGGCTGAGCAGGCAGGACATGGAGCTGCCTCCATGTTCTCTGATCCTGTTTGCTTCATTTGATGAACTCCGATGGAGTTAATGAGGCTGAGGTGAGGTGAGCCAGCCTGGGCTGTCTGGGGGTGGATCCTCTGATCTGCCAGGCTAGCTTGGTGTTGTTTGCTCTGCCTGTTTTAGGGAGAACCTCAGCTGTGCTCTGGCATCCTGGTGTGAGGGAGGGGCAAATGTGTGGTGGGATAGGGAGCGAAACTGAATTTAACCTACAGTCTTTGGGCACAAGGGTTACCATCAGTAACAGCAGAATACCGTAATGAGTCCCTACAGCCAGCACACTGTGGCATTAGGTTGCTACTAGCGCAGAGCGGTGTAGCAGGAGTCTGCTCTTCACTGTCACACTGAGTGCTGGATTTAGGCCATCTAAAATTATCCCCTAGCCCTAAACCTCAGTCATACACCTGAATCTTCCTACAGCTGCCTTAGTGCTGCCTGCGTGCAGGGTCATAACCCTTTTAGTTATAAGAAGAACACTGACTTTTGAAATAGCTGTATCCATTTTATATCCATTCCCACATCCTGAAATATTCCTACCTGTTCTTTTGTGCATCCTTCCTTTTAACATTGCTGCCTTTTACTGTGTAAATGAAGAAATTTCAGATCAGTGCAGAGTGAGGGTGAGTAGCTCACCTGTACAGATGCAGCTGCTGCTTTTCAGGTTGAAAAGCAATCTGAGTAAATGTGTTACAATTCCCCTAAATACTGAGATAATGTCTAGAACGTAGGTTTAAATATCAGGTAGTTCTTGATCTGCCATAGCATTTCCAGTGACTCAGTGTTCTCCCCCCACCCTGCTGCAGTAATTACAGAAAATTATTGCAGTTCCTGACTCAGAGGGAGGCTTCCTTCTGAGGCTTCTGGCCATGCTGGAGCTCCAGCTCTGCAGCTGTATGGAGCAAATTGTGAGGGGCATCATGGTAGCAGGGCCCAGGACTGCAACAAGAATAATGTGGGAATAGCATATGTTTTAAACTAGTGATAGCAAGCCGTAAAAGGAGAGTTTGCTTTGGATTTGTGGTCAGGAATTTGGTTGCCAGAATCTTGGCTATGACTCTCATATCTCTTAAAACTGTGTGCTTACAAGAAGGGCATCCCAAGGTACAAATCTGATGGCTTCTCTGACAAGCAAGGCTAGGCAACTGCAAAGTATAAAAATTAAAAAAGGGTAAGCATGCTCTGACCCGGATTTGTTGTGGTTTTGTGGCTTTTGAAGAGAAAGTGTCCTCCTGCAGATGGTGGGAGCACAGGGCATGAAGCTTAGGGGACAAGCCTGGGGATGGGCTCAGCTGTGAGTCATGTTATGTGGTGGGAGCTGCAGGGAAAGGTTCCACAAACTCCAAGAGCCCCATCATTCTCCCCCGAGGGAGGAATTCAGCAGGTACTGCAAGTCAGCACGTCACATACACATTGACTGCCTGCAGCTGCCTTGGCCACTCTGGGAGCCACAGAATGGCAGCGGGGATGTGCTGCCAAATGTGACCTGACAGCCCTGCCCAGAGGGTGCTCAGGACTGCAGGGGAGGCCAGCAGAAGTGGACTAAAGGGCTCAAGTCTGTGGTTTGCCTCATGACATGTCAGATCTGATAGGCACGTGGATAGGTCTTGGTTTCATGTTCATGCAGTCTTCATTTGTGATGCAGCTCTTCAGATTTAGTACACTGCACTCTTGGTGCTGCTGCAAGCAGCTGTGCGCAGCTGGCCATCAGGTCTCTGCCTGTAAAATATGCGTGAAGGTTGTCTTGCCATCAGCAAAGTGTGTTCAGAAGGAGATCTGTGGAAGTTGGGCCAAGTTTCGTAGAGGTGGGGATAGATTCTGTGCCTTAAATACTGTAATGAACCCCACTATCTCTGCTGAGGTGAGTAAAATCTGCAAATAGAATTTTCATTGTTTCATGAAGCAGAAGGATATTCTCTTTAGTTCTTTTTTCAGTGTTACTGTGTAAGAATGAGGGTCTTGAGATTTTTCATGATAATGGTGCAGTATTTTCAAATGCTTAGGAGAAAGCATTTCATGCCAAGCATGATATTTCCATTCAAAGAATCAAAGAATAGAAGTTTCATCCCCAAGCACTGCTGTGATGTGTAGTAGAAACATGGCTCTGCTGAGCATCTCCCTATTGAAGTGCTACTGCACTTAGTTCTTGGTTCACAAGCATCAGTTAGATGCCTCAGAGGCCTATGAAATAAATAGAAGAGCTGGGTGCCAGGAAGTGGGATCCAAGTAGAACAAAAGCTACTGTCTGGCATCATTAAAGCGATGCAAAAAAGAGAACTGCACATGAAATGCTCTCACTCATTTAGTTTTAAGCTCCAGCCCTGCGTGAAGTAGCACATGCGATCTGAAGCCCTTTCCTGGGTTTAGATGCCTTCACGACCCCTCTTGCCATAGAGTGCCAGCTCACTATCTCAGCGACCACTCACGGAGAAGGTGGAGTTCATGGTACCCACCACCTACATTACAGACTAAATGTTTGAAGTGCTTGCCTAGAAAGTGGAATCTGTTCCTGTCTTGCACTGCCTAGGGGAGTTGCCAAGCCACCAACTGGAGTCGAAAGTGGGAGTGGAGACACTCACTGGAACTGTGTGGGTGCAGTGAAGACTGAAAGATACCATTTGGGTAGAAGGAGTATGAATCTGAGACTCATTTGAAAAGGCAGAGTGAGATATATATATGTGTGTGTATGTATGTATGTATGTAATGCCCCATCTGTGTGAGTTTTGTTTTGTGTTTGTTTGATTTTTTCTTTATTTTGATGTTAAGCAAACTGACTGATGTGCTTTGTGCCAGCAAGGTGAGTGTTCTCGGAGAACTCAGCCAGTTCAAGTCTTTTGAGAAGGTGTGTTCTCTTTGTAAATTTTGAATGGCCTGAAGTTGAGATTGGCCTCATGATGTTGAGCAGTACATTTGGGTGTGCAGGTACTTTTATGGATCTGAGATGTAAATTCTCAGAGCAATAGAAGCGACTGCATGGCTTGTGCAATGTTTCAGCTGCCGATCTCTCTTTTCAGGCTGAGTGGACCATTAATGACTGAATGGGCTCTGCTGGGAAGGTTTGTCCTCACACCATGACAGCAAATGAGTCACAAGCTGGAGAGTTAGCTCTGGAGCCTCTCCTCACTTGCAAGCTATGTCTCTCTGAATATTCCCTGGATAAAATGACCACTCTTCAGGAATGCAGCTGCATCTTTTGTACAGCGGTAAGATCTGTCGGTGCCTTTACATTACAGAAGCAGCGTAATGGGAGATGGACAGAACTGTGAGATGAGATTGCTTGTCTTGTACAAGAAGCATGTGTTGCCCATGCTGACACAGGATGTTTTTCTAAAGAGCATTTGGTGTTAGCCTGTCTTGCCTTATTTAAAAGATTTCTCTTGTCATTTTGCTTTTGATGATTTGTAACTCTAACATATGTTCCCATAGCAAGTAATAGTAAAACCCAGTAATAAAAGGGAAAAAGGTGCAGTTTAAGAGTGTTGGAGAACATACATGGTCTGCATGCAATCTCAGTATTTACTTTTTTCTGAAGCAAAATCTTGAAACATCATAGGATAGCTGTGAGCTTTTGTTTCCCTGCTATCCTTTTCTGAGTTCTCAGAGACCTTTAAAGTCTTTTATATAACTTTTAAGGGCAATCAGAAAACCTAAACAAAAATGAACCTTGGCCTGTTGAACTTTTGCCTCTGTGCTACAGAGATGTTGCCCAGGTCATGCTTTGCCTACAGTTGTCAGTAAAGACTTTCTGGCCTGCAAATTCAGATCAAATAAAGCTGGTGGAAATGATAGAGGCAGAGGTTGAATGAGCTGATAAAAGCCCTACAGGTAGTAGTACTCTTCTGGTCTCTTTGTCAGCATGGGAAAAATGGACCTAGTTTCTCTGGTGAGAGTGACTTTGATATACCTGACTAATGGATTTTGGAAACAGGTCAGAAGTCACTGGAGGATGTTGGTGTGGTGTTTTTTTATTGTTTGTTTTTCATTTGTTTGCTTGTTTTGTTTTGGGGTTTTTTTTTGGGAGGGGTGGTGGTTTGGTTTTTTTTTTACTCTAGAATAAATGTACATGGTTTTATTTTTTAAGAACAAATTGTGCATAAGCATCAAGCAAGTATGTTTAAGTTTTGCCCTTGATTGTTTGAATTCATGGAAGAAATTTGATATTTGTGAAGCCAGCTAGGGTGAGAATATCTTCACTTATGCTGAATTCAGGGTAGCTTAAACAGGATGAGAATCTAGCTGTGTGTTTCAAGAAACTAGGGTAAGATTGGTCAATATGCATTTCAACCTGAACTTCATGAAATTTGTTTTCCAAACTGACTTACACAGAACAATTCTGTAGTTTAGTTTGTAACAGAAGTTTTAAGAGCACATACCTAAAAGGTAGGTGTGAAGATACTGCTATAAGTAAAAAAAAAAAAAAAAATTGGAGAAGTTGATACTTTTGCAGTGGTCCCACTCCTATCCAAGAACTCAGTGTCTCTGATTTAGTATCATTAATGGTACATTAACCTCAGTGTTAGCTGGGCAGAGTAATCCTCTGGGAAGGGTGGGCTGCTGAGGACTGTGCCAGGCAGAGCTGGACTCTGCACTCCTCCAGGACACTGGCCAAAGGGAGGGGTCAGTGATGGCTGTGCATGTTGCTGTCCCCCCCCGTTGGTGCCACAGCTGCCACCACATCCATACACCCCTTACCCGGCCAGTGCTGGCAAGAACGTCCGCTGTGAGCTTGGTGCTCCAGCGCCGTGACAGCGACGTGGAGAGTGCGGTCACAGTTATTTGGCATCTGTGCAAACTTCGCTGACTTTGTCTGAACCAAGAGCCAGCCATGAGTGAGCCTGAATGCAGCTGGGAGAAGCCTTTAGACACGCTCTATTTATTTTAGTGGGCATAATATGTCTCAGTTGTGCTTATGCTCCAAGTCCGGCCTTTGTCTGACTGTTTTCTGTGTCCGATCATCCTCCCGATGGATGTGTCGGGGCTGATGCATGCCCAGACATGAAGATCTTGCATCCTATAAGAAAGACGGCTCTGGAAACTTTTAACCTGGCTAGATGGCTTTCTGTCTTGAAGCCAGAGCAGTTTCTGGGAGGCCATATGAGTTGCACTTTTGGTCAGCCTCCAAAAAGCAGTGTCAGGAGCAGCTTGACACGGAGTGCTGGGACTTGCATGGGGGATTGCTTGGGGCACAGCCTGCAGCAGCTGTACTGGTGTGCCGTGCCCTAAATTTCCTCTCACCCATGCCAGGACACCTACATACCTCCACACTACAGTTAAGAAAGGTGTTGGGGTGAGAATATTCACCGTAAGCTATGGAATTGAGCCCCTTTCAGTTTTTCAGCTAGCAGTGCTCTCAGCTTGTATAGCTTATTATTCTATCACTAATGGTAACTTATAGATCCAGGAGTAGTATTAAATTTGAAATAGAAAAGGGCTTGACATGGACATAATAGGTTTGCTCCAGTAAGCTGAAACCATTGCTTTTGTTAGTTTTTTGTTCTATTGCACATGGGGTCTTTTTTTTTTTTCCTTCCTAACATAATGATGATGCTGCAACTATGATTGTTTTCCACTACAGCATTTGTGGCTGTGGAAATAATTGGAAATTTTTACTATTTAAATATCTGTGGAGGTGTGGTTATATTTCCTTTCCATTTGTAGCTTGTAAAACCAAGGGATTCAAACTATTTAGAATTGTGTACAGCTATTTTTTCAGCTTAGAAACTCTTGCAATAAACAATATACCCCATAAAAGCTGTGTTCTAGCCAAAGTAAGTAAACTGTGCTTTAGAATGTGTATGTTTGCATTTTGGTGGAATGTTGCTAGTAGGGCAGGAGTTTTTCAAATAACTGTAAACACTTTTTACTCTCTCTGTTCTGAGCAGAAAAAGCAGATGGCTTGCAAAACATGCCATCTTATTTGGTAGACCAGTCAGGTCTGAAGTGTTTGAATTTATAGTAGTCATTGTGTTTGGATTTATATTAATTTTGAATGAAAGACTGATCTCCGAAGATGATTGGGCAGGGATGTGAGATATATTTTATCTGTGAAGGTTTTAGAGGACTGCACTTTACATTGTTCAGTTTATTTCCTGTATCTATAAAACCTTTGCAGATTGCCATGCTGTGGTGCACACTTTTACAAATGGATATTCAGCAATACGTGTACTGCTCAAGCTGCATGATTTTATGTATTTGTCCCTTTCCCAAGAGGGGAGTGGGTTTCATCTGTTCCTCACACTGCTCATCTTGTTCCTTGTCTTGAAGGGGGAATGTCCTTCTTATCAGCAGTCCCTTAGGTTTACCTTTTGTTGCAAGTTTTTGTTCCTTGGATGTGCAACTACTCAAGTTTTTGCCCCTGTGGTGGTCGTGGTGCTCACATATGTATGTGAAATAGTTATACACTGTGTCCAACCACACCACCATAGTGTTAAAAAATACAGTATTTTAGTGTACTTCAGTGCACCTGGGTCCAAAGCAAACTAATATTAATTACACCTTGATTGATCCACTTACAGAATAGTACTTCAAATATTACACTTACTTCTAATAAAATTTCCTAAATGGTTGCTCTTTTCCTTCCATCCTTCTGTCCTTCCTTCCTTCCCAGAGAGCTCTAACAGTGCCTCTGTCAGGAGTGCTCTGGTGGGGCAGTGCCAGGAATGGACAGGCCACCCTCCCTGCTTTGCCTTTGCACAGCACACTGGCTGTTGCCCAGGCTCTGCTGCTCATTAGGCTGTCTGGGAAGTGTGCATCTAGGAGACTTGTGCCTTTTCAAAACGTGGCTGAAACTGGGAAAGCAGCAGGGCGAGACAGCGAGCGATGTGATCACGTGTGTCTTGCATCCCCTTGGCTGGAAATGTCCTGGTGTCTGGCACAGCATAGTCTGCCCTTTGGAAGCGCTAGTGAGGGATGCAGGACTAGCAGTAACACTGGAAATACCAAAGGCCCTACGAAAGACTCGGTGTGAGTCTGTAGCCTGTAAGCAGTTGTGGGCATGAGGTTTTAGCAGGTGTGATAAGATTGCCCTGGTGGCAGTGGTGACACAAGGGAACCAGTGTAGTGCTGTCGCAGGAATGTGGTCTTAGGGCTCAGTAAAAAACCCAGTGTTGGCTATTCCCTGCACACCAATTATTTCTGGTTTTGTCTTTCCTCTTTTTTCCCACCTCCTCTTAAGAATTTCAGAGCCCCAGTGAGAGTCAGGTGAGCAGTAAATGGGATTGCTGCTATTTCTGTCAAGCAGCAGCTTATGTTCATCTATCTTGTGTGTTATTTACTGGCACAGGGTTTGAGATGCCGAAGACAACATGTAACAAACTGGAAACAGAAGATGCTTTCAAGTATGTTAATCTGTGTTGTTGGCACAGGTTTATGCAGAATTAGCATGATTCACCTTTTTTTTTTTTTCCCAAGCAAATTCTTTGTTGAGTCTTGTACTTCTGAGAAGTGTATGAGGCAACTGGGTTACAAAATGTGCAAAACAAATACCATGATGATCTACCTGTTTGTTATTTTGGTGCACACAATGCAGTCCAAATGAGATTAAACTTCATGCAGCCTTAAAAGGAGAAGCCAGCATGCAAGCCCGGGTGGCTTCTGTGCTGCCTTGAGCTCCTTCAGGTAGGAGGTGTTCCAAAGGCAGTTGAAGAACAAGATTTTCTGCTGTAGCTGTGTGTGACAGCAAGGCTAGGGCTAGACATGGGCTGAAAAGGCTCCTTTGCTGCTGTGGACAGCATGGTGCTGTGGGCAGCCACCTGCCTGGGCCTTGGGCAGGTTTCAGCCCCAGAAAGAGGCTGCTGCCAACTACTTTTACTAGAGGAGAAGAAGAAACTCCTACAGAAATAATAGTTTCTCTGTTGGTACTTCGTCAACAGGGCACTCTAAGGCTCCTCTGCTTTCCTTAATCTTTTGAAGAATAGGTGTGCATTGTCCTGCCTCCTTTGGGTGGCTGAATAGTGATATTTCACCCTTAGTGCTGTGAAGTTTCAGATTGTTTGTGGAGGGGAGCACTGGAAAACTTAATATGAAGGGTCTTTAGAAAAAAAACATGAGCAGAAAAGTCTGAGAGCAGAGGAGAATGAGTAGATCAAGGACAAGGAGGAGGCAGATGGCGAAAAGAATGGGATACCTGCTAAGTGAAGCAACTGTATATGAATAATCTGCTGAAATAATACTTAGTAAAACTTATGAGTAAGGGAATATTTGGATTTGCCATCATGTAGCCAACACTGGGTTTTAGTATCGTGTCTGTTTCTTTGTGCTAATTTTCAAGATGGGTTTGTTCTCCTCTTTTTCCTTGTTTTCTCTCTATCCTAGGAGAAACTTCCTCGTGGCTGCACCAGAACACTCACTACCTTCTCCTCTTCCTAAATATACCTTGTGCTGCAATGCCCCACTTACTTTATGTAAAGCTCACCTCAGGTTGTTTTCCATTTGGAAGTGTTGACATTTGGGATTCTTTTTTCCCCAGCTTGACATTTGAAGTGTTTCAGAATAATTTTGTTTTCAAGTTTTAAAAAAAGAGAATTCCTGCACCTGCTAATATTGGCACTGAACACAGAGCACATCTATAGTAATTTAGATGATTTAAGATCTTCTTGCATGTATTTCTGTGCAGAGTAACACTAAAGGCAGAGTTGGGGTACCAAAAGAGCACAGATGTACCCATTGCCTTTTGATGGATACTAGTATTCAGGAAGAGGGAGTGCATGTTTCTGAAGTCATTAGAGGTGGCAGGCTCTGGATGGTGACCAAGGGGAGACAGGGAAGGAGGAAGGAACTAATGTTTTAATGACAGCACTGCATCAATGAAGTTGGTGTTATCTGCCTTTAACCAATGAAGAAATCAATGTGAAGTAAGTTGTCAGTGCCTCAAAGTGCCACAGTAACTGAGCCAGACTGTGACATAAGACTCGTGGTCATGTCTGTTTTGTAGCTGTTGGTAAGGCCAGGCTTGGCCTGACATGGATTTTTTGGCAAGAGAAATTATATTTGCAGCTGGTTCCACTTTGTGAAGGGTGAGTTTCTCTGGTCCTGTTCTCTGGTCCTCTTCTGTTTGGTGGTACCACTTCATGGCAACTATTACCAGGAACCTTTCCTGATTTTTATGAAAGGCTGCCAGGATGTGTTGGGCCATGAGTAAATTGGTTTCAGACGATGCTTCTGAGGAAAATTTAGCACCACTAGTAGATATTTTGAGACAAAGCTGATGACAGTGTATTTCTCAGGTACATTTGAAAGATCCCATAAAAATATGCTTGTGGACCAAGGGGAGGCACTTATATTCTGGTCCGTTGTCATGTTTGCTTGGTGTTGTCACTTGGTTGTGACAAAATAAAATGCTTGTTAGTGATGTTATTCCTTCCCTTATCCTGAGCCATGAGCTGACTGTATGTTCTTTGAAGCTACAGTGGCATTTTTCACTTTGTTTCAAGCATCTTTCTTGGTAAGGCTCTTATGTGGCCTGATCTTCTATCCATTTAATCTTCTATACATTCATGTACCACTGTATCTGGTCCTTAGCAGTTAAAATAGAGATTGGGCAATATGCATATTTCACTGGAATTTTGTTTCTCACTTGAAACTGTGCCTATCATAAGCTTATCTGTAGCAAATTAAGAAATGATTATTTTTGTTGTGTAGTTTCTGAAAACTTTCTTTAATTGGAAAAGCCTCACTTTTTTTTACAACTGAAGTGCAAATGCCTCCAAGCTAATTGCCAATACACTTGTTTCATCTAGTTTTAAGACCTGCTGAGAGATACTTGAGAGATTGCAGGAGTTTGAGTACCACACATTTTGGAGATTGAACATGCAGAAGTGCAGATGTCGTGGCAATGATGAACATATTATTAAACATTATATAGATCTGCCATAAACACTATGAGTACTGTCTAGGGGAGTATATTTGTCTTAGTACACAGTTGATTAGGCACTGAGTAGATCAGGTGGTTAAATTTAAAGTTCTGACATGATCTGTCTCACCAAAATTAGTACTAGATTGTGTATGCACTGAAGGACAGGTAACATTTCTGAAGTATAAGAAACAAATGAATGTTAAGTCTTACTGAACAAAATGTACATAACCATGGCCTAGAACTAAAATAAAAACTAAATGCCTATCTATTCATCTGTTCTGAATCATGAGACACTCTGGAATGTCAACTGAAAAGTTATGTATTCTCTCAATATACAGTATTTCTGCACCCCTCCCCCCAAACCTGGAGTTTGTAAAAAAGCTAAGGCTGAACAAAACCCAAACCCCAAACAAATACAGTTTTGAGGACAAATCTGGAAGAGAGATTTAACATTTTAAATCATTCCTGTGGATTTTAAGAGGGAGACATGAATTATTATTCTTCTTTTTTTGAAACGGAAATTGTCTTCAAGTTATGTTAGGAGGGAAGACCTTCTTGTTTTGGCAAGATACCTTCAATCATTTTGTGCATTTTCACATTTAATGTGAAATGGCCTAGTACTGTCTGGGAAATACAGATCTGTTCTTTACCTTTCCATAATTGAATTAAAGACAAATACCCTTACGTATCCTCTACCAACTGCTGCAGAGTGGCTGGCAGCAGTATCTGTGGCACTTGACAGGAAAATAAGCCAGTGTTTTCTGTTTCTTTCTTCTTCCTAGCCATCCCTCCGTGTTTCTTAATAAAGGTACCTGTTCAGTGTTGTTGTATCAAATATGGGGTTTCTTTTATGCTTTTGCATCCAAACTCATGAGAGTGCATTTTGGGAGCTGAAGATCTGCAAGCAGGTGGGAGAGGAGCAAGGTAATGGAACATGTCTGGGTACTTGAAAAGCAGTATGTAGGAATGATTGAGAGCTATCTTTTGTCTTTGATACATAAATTATCTGAAAGTGGATTCGAATAGAAACTTCAGATTTCACAGTGAAAGGTATATAGTGCCTTTGTCACATCATTACCTAGCAACATAATGCTGAAGTTATACTTTGAACTCATTTTTATGTTAAAATGCAGAACTGTTATGATCTCTTTGCAGAGTAAATACATTACCAAACAGACATCTTCTTCTTCGTCAGTACATTAAAAATCCCCTCTGTACAATATACTTTGGGGGAAAAAAAAGTCGAAGTTAGAACAGCATGCAGAAGTGTTGAAATGAAAAATCCATGAATAGCCTGAACAGAATTTTCTTTCTGGGGCTTAAAGCTGACCATAGAAAACACTTCTGTTTATTGCTGAAGAAGGAATCTTTTTTGTTACTAGTTTGTGCATTCCTAGATTAGCCTTTTCAGTGTATTTTTAAAGATGCTTCCTTCACGTTTCAGTGTACTCTTTCAACAAACCTTTAGCTCCAGGAGGTGAATGTGTACTTGGGGCATTTGTAATTATTTGCCTAAGTCATAATCTTTCCTACAAGTCTTGTAAGAAAAAAAAAAAAAGAAATGCATATATGTTGCACGATAATTTGATCCAGGTACTTTATGGGCCTTAACTTACTAGATACTCATGAGTAGCATTTTGTGAAGTAGGTAACTGGATATTGATCTTATTTTATTAAATAGAGGAAGGTGATGGCCTGAAAGAAAAAAAACAGCATAAGTGGAAAAAATCTTGCCCCAAAACGCTTGAACAGCATATTATTGGAAAAAAAATGTCATTATACATTATGAATCTCAAGCAGAAAAAAAAAATACTTGTAGTCCTCTTTCGACTGAAGTTGACAGTAGTCCAGCAGGAGCAAAACGTGCTTTGCAAAGCTAGATCAGCATCAAAACGTTCTGTTAGGTGTACTGAATTTTACTAGTGGAATTTCATTATCGCATTTGAATTAATCCTGCTTGCTTGAATGCCTCAGGATTTTATTCTGTTTCCCAGAACACAGATATGTACATGATACAGTTGCTCAGTGGGGAAAATCTGAGTAAACTGAATATAACTGATTAGAGGACACTTGCAGGTATGGAAATAAATGCTACTCGTGTTGGTGTCTGGCTTTTATATGAGGGGTGAACACAATGGAATCAAACCTCCAGGGCGTGATCTGTCGTCAGCAGAATTCTAACCTGTTCAGCAAGACCTCAGTAGATTTTTAGTTTGTCGTCTTAACCATCTGCCTTGGCTACATGACACATTCATGGAAACTTTGCTGGCTCCGGCCATGGAAAGTAAGAGGATGGCATTGAGGTCACTCTAAGCCACAGATCCTGTGTTGAGGCCACTCCAGCCACTGGCTGCTCTCCGTGCTCAAAAGTCACCATACTGCAGGAAATTGGTGGGAGAGTGTAGCCCAGGGTGTTGAGACCTCATGATTTCTTGGATGTCAAGATTAAGACCCTTTCAGGCAACACTTTGTATCACAGAAGGCAGTGCATCTTGATTTTTCCTTCACTTTGAAGAGCAATTAAGTAGCATATGTAGTGTGTGCAGTTTTCCTGAGCTACTGCTGGTTTTTGTAGACAAAATGCACAAAAAATCTTGCCCTTTTATGTCTGTAATAATGTATTCTCTAAAGTGTGGGAGGACACACTGCTGAGAAGGTCAGTCGTGATTCATTATATGGACACTGAAACATTTTTTCATCATGTTTTTGGCTTTTTTGCATCTTTTCAGATACTCGTAGTTGCCACTTCCCAAGTAAGCAGCTAAATTAGTAGCTGAGCTGTAAATAATGGTACAACCCCTCTGAAAACAGTTTTGCTGCTAAAGTGAAGGCATATTTTACAATTTTAGTGATTGTCCAATGTTTCTTCCTTGGTGCTAAGAGGGAACAAGAAATTCATATCTTCATTCATGTACATGCTCTGGTCTATGTACTGCTTAATCCTTCAGCAGTAAATATTAAATGCTTCCTTCAAGTTTCCTGGCACCTTTAAGTCTTTCTTGTGTTGCACCCAAAGTGCCTCCAAGCACAGGAAGTCAAGACAAAAGATTTCATACCTATAAAAATGATTTAACAGGGAGATTTTCTGGGAAATACTTGAGGATCTGTGGCACTGCACAGCTCAATTGTAAAATCTGTCCAAGTCATCCTGTGAAAACACAGCAACCTCTAAAAGAATCACAGAAGGCTTTGGTTGCCCACCTATGCTCACCTATAACCAAGCAGTGGGTTAGAAGATAAGAATAATCCAGATCCATTAGCAGTCCTCAGAAACCTCTGTTCTCCTGTCTTGGTACTCCTAATGTCTTAGATCCTGCATATTGAAACTGATTGCAAAATCTATACTGTGGATCGAAGCTCCTTAAGAGCCTCATGCCCATCCTTGTACGGAAGTGTAATTGTCAGTGCTCCGAGCTTCTGTCCTGAGAGTCTAAATTAAGAACAAGCCTCTGGGCTGCTGCTGGGCCTGCAGTAGCTTCTCAGGCTTTGTCCTCCCTCTGTAACCACCTGACCTGAGCTGCCCCCAGAATACAAATCCACTGTACCAAGCTGTCAAAACAAATTACTAAATATCAGGAAGCACCACAGAGGAGACAGAACCCAGGATCTTAGCAAAAGTAAAAGGTTGCTCTCTCATGTTTGCTGAGGAATTAAGGCAACCTAAATGCTTTGGTGGGAGGGAAGCATTTGCCCTTCACCAAATGCTGCCCTGAGACTTGATCTGGAAAGTAATCTGGTCTCCCATGAGGAGATGGAGTGAGATGTAAGGAGGCTCTGCCCACGTATCTAAAAAGTGCACTCAACACACTGCAGCATGTGCAGGCCTTGGGGAAGGGATTCTGAGGGCAGAATTTTCTGTTTACATTATTTGTGGAGGAGGCTGGGTACAGGTAGAAACTGGGGAGGAAATCTGTGCAGGGAGCGAGCACTTGCTGCCCTGTTTCTCCTGTGATATGTGCTGAAGCATGCGGGCAATGCTCAGTGCTTAATGAATGTGGAGCGGCAGGACAAGGTCACCCACAGCCTCCATCTACATCACTAATGGCCCTGGGAGCCACCCTGGGCTCTGGGCACACTTTTTTTGGGCTTTCCCTATGGCACCTGCTGCCACTGCCCAGACCATGGTGGCAGATGTGAGCAGGGCCCTGGCAGCTCCAGTGTCACCAGGATTCTGTGTGGTGGCACCGCTGTGGTTCCATACCTGCTTCTGTTTACTGCTCACTGCTCTGTGAGGTAGCTGCTGTGCTGGGGGGTGATGTGATGCGGGGTAAACTGACTTTGTAAAAGCGTTGTGCCTAGATGCCTTTGGGAGAAGTGGGCGAGAAGATGGGACAGGGCACCGAGACTGCTGTTGGAATAATAAAAGAATAGCTCCTGGTTTAATCTGGGCTGCTAATCTGTAGGGAGCTAATACTGCCATCAGCTATTGACATGATTTCTTTTTTGCTCTTCACCTGTGAGTACCTCCCTCACTTCCCACATACTACTTGTGCCATCAATTCCTTGCAACCTGCTCTGCTGCTTTCTTACAGGGATGCATGCTGGATCTGAACACGTTAGTGCTTAATGAGCTACATGTTTAAAGCTTACCAATTAGGTTATATCCCAGCATTCTTCTAAGAAAATACACGGCAAATATTTACAAATCAAAAGTCAGTTAATTTAAAATGCTAGTAAATTAAGCTGATTCTACTTGTTTGAACTAGTATCTCTCTATAGCTCATCAGAATTAAGCAAAACGTGGATGTGGACATTTCAGTAGAGAGACAGACAGAATAATAAGGAAATCTCATTTCCATTTGTAAAAGTCCTAATTATCCTGAGGGTTAAGAGGGAATCAGTTTTCCAATAAAAAATACAAATGAGGAAATTTCTTTAATCAGAACACAATATGCAAGGCCTTCTCAGAATAGTCCAGACCAACACAGACTCTAATGTTAAATGCCTATAAATAATAAAACAATGGTTTTGAGGAGTCTGAAGATACTCTGAAGGGCTGTGATCTCCCCATCACCCACCTATTAGCTTTCAAACTCAGTGCCTCTTCCAAAAGTTGGTGGAGACACAGAGGTCTGAAAACCATATTTCACTTTGAAATATTTCTTGAAAACTGATGGGGCAATAAGGGAAGAAGTCAGCATTGCTGGGGAGGAGGTCTGTCATGTGGACGTGAAATATAAAACTGTAGGGAAAAAAAACTACATTAGTCCTACTTTCTATAATGTATGCTTATTTTCATTTACAGTAAACTATGCAAGCTGATACCAAAATCTGTCAGAAGTCCATGCTTTGTTGTTTTGTTAATGGCGATTTGCAATTTATTGTATACTTTGCCATTATTTTGAGGAGACTTATTTAGAAGCGACCTTACTTAGCTGTGCAATTTGGAGGCACAGTTCGAGCACTGTTTTTTGGTCCATTGCCTGAGTTTTGTGCCATGATTTTACTGAAGACTCTATAATATGTGCTGGAAAGACAAGCTGAATATGTTTGAAACTGGCATGCCAAATAAAGTATGGGGAGAGTAGAGGGCTTTTTGAGCATGGAGGGGAAGCCTGCCGTTGTTATGTAATGGAACAATTTGGAAACATTCATAAGGTGGCCTCCATGCTGGAAATAGACTTTGGGTAGAGTAGAGGCTGATGATAAATCATGGAAATTATTTTATCTATGTGGGGGGTTGAGGGGGAGGAAGAACTGGTAGCTGCACATCTTCTAGGGCAGATGAAACCTCCCAACCAGGTTATAAACCCCTTTCCCCTTTTGTGCAGCTGAGAACAGTAGTCTCTTTCTTGTAAATGAGTTCTCCTACAATGGAGAATGCTGGCTGAGAGTCTGAATTAAGAACACAGGAGGAAAAACAAAGGAACGAAGCCTGTTTAATTAGGATAAAAAATACTCCCCCCTGCCAAATCCTCCAATCCCAGTTTAGCAGAGCATAGGGCTTGTTAGAGCTGAAAGGTCTGACTTGCTGACTTAGGTAAACGCAGTGCTCGGCAGATGAAGTCATGCATAATTAATTGTTCTTTGTTGCATTCTTTCCAATGTAATGACTTGTAGCGTTCACGCTCATAATAATTGATGTTTGCTGTGTGCTGGAGCTTCAGGACAGCCAATTAAGGCGGTGAAGGTGGGAACTGCACAGCATCTCTGACATCTGGTTGTTACCAACATGTGGGCTATAACTTTTTTTTTTTCTTTTCTTTACTTGTTTCTAGTGTCTAAAACAGTACATGGAGCTGGCAATTCAAGAAGGTTGTGGTTCTCCTATCACATGTCCAGACATGGTATGCTTGAACCATGGGACCCTACAGGAAGCAGAGGTATCTATACATCTTATACTTCTTTCTTTCTCTCTCTGTCTCTTTTTTTTTTTAACATATATCCCCCAAATTTCTCTATCTCCATAATAAATATAATCATACACTTTTTCCTCCCTTTAATTACCTTTAATGAGCTTTTGGCAAGAGGCCTGACTGACAAGAGGAGGTAGAAACAAACAGATGTGTTTTAAGGGTTTTGCTCCTTTTTCCCTCCCTCTGTGCCTTGGGGAAAGGTTTGCTTTGGCATCTGGACAACCTCTGAATTACCCATGCAAGTGACTTAACCAGAATACCCTGTATCCCAGAATTGCTGAGCCTCCATTAGACTGTCAGTTCAGTCAGATGTGATTTGACTGCAAACACTGAAATTCTTGATCTTTCTTAAGAGCAAGAACTCAGAGTGATGGTATGCAAGGCCAGAGTTTCCTTGTGTATGTTGATCTTGCAATAACCAATTTGCAGGCCAATATAATCATGCAGGGCTGTATAATTACATGGAAAGAAAGGTACCTGCACAGCACCAGGTGAAAGTAGGTCTTAAGAGATAAGGAAGGTGTCTCTTGGGATACACCCAAGGGGTGTTTGCTTGCCTGCTTTGTGAGGCAGGAATATCCCTGCTGGGCCTGAGAATACAAGTAGAACAAAAAAAAAACAACCAAAAAACAAACAAACAAAAAAAAAACCCTAGGAAAAATAAGATGGCTAAGGGATTTTGACTTGTTTTGTGCATGCTCTCAGCATTTGTTTGCAGGAATAAAATCAAGGAGAATTAGATCTCCATCCCTGAGCTGAAGAAGAGAAGTTTGTCTTCTGGATTCCCTTGAGCCCTGTGCATATAGATGCCGTAACTGGCAGAAGTATGTAATCCTATTCAAATGCCATCAGTGACAGTGTGATTCCTGATACCAAAAATGTATTTTTTCTCCAGAAAAAAATCAGGATCTGCTCTCCAGCATACATTTGAAATGTTGTGCTTAGTTGCGTCAGGGCATGGGACTTGCAGCTATGTTTGTTATGGCACGCAGGTGTATGGTGGGGCTTTTTCTTTGGCTGAAGCCAGCTGTTGTGAAAAGTAGCCAGCTGTTTCCCTTCCTCCTCTTTCTACAAAGATACAGAGAAGGTGTAGCAATGTCCTTCCACCCATTGCACCAGATTGGAGGCATCTAGCCTTTATAGAAAATGTATTTTTAAATGAAAATTAACAAACGGCAGGAAGAATTCTGCTCTGTTTAACCAGGGTTATAATGCTATAGGAATTAAGAGAGATACATTTCCCATTAGTAAAGGACACTCCAGGGCATGTGTTAATGGACCACTAGCCTAATGCTTGGGTGTTTTTTGGGCTGACAGCAGAATGACTAAACAGCCCAAATGTGCATTAGTGTCCCATGGATGGCTGAAAGTTCTGACACTCCCTTTTGGCGATGTGCTTGAAACACAAGCCTTCTGCTTGAATAGCAAACAAATCCCCAACCTGGTTAAAATTACTGCTTATGTATTTTACCTGTATTTTACCTTCCTTTTTAAGGAAGAAAACCACCCAGAAAAAGGAATGACAGAAAGAATAGCTTGGCTCCATTAACAATCTGAAAGAATAGTATGTAAACGACAGATTTATGTATGAACACTCTCTATTCCTTTTTTCCCCCTCTATAAATAAAGGCTTTTCTTTGTGAAAAGGTGGCCTTTTGAAGCTATTTATTAAAACCCCAGAACCTTCTCAGATGATAGAGAATGTGCTTAACTATGGCTATTGTTTGGCGTGGAAGTACTATTTAGAGTTCATTCCTTACACACTCTCAAACTCCTGGTGTAAAAGTATGAGGCTTGTCACCTCTGGAGGGTCTGCAGCTTTTGTCTCTGGCTTCTGCCAGGACAAGGTTCCTCACCAGGACAGTGTTATGAGGAATGGCATGTTGCCTGTACTGTGGGGAAAAACCAAAATTAAACGTCTTTTTTTTTCCTCCTCTGTGATAGCATCAGTGTTTTGAAAAGGTGTATTTTTCGTGTTGCGTTCATTTCAGACTATTCTGTGACTGTTATTCATCAGGTAGTGTTACAGTTTGGAGAAAAAGAAGCAATTCAAACTGTCTTTTTCATGGACATGGTGCTAAACTGGTTCCTATACTTTGGGCTAAATGCATCTCATTATGTTAGCTAAAACAATTGTTTTGTTGCTTTTTTAAATGCCTTTTGCCATAGCCTGCACAAGGGAGATAAAGGTGAATTTAGGCATAATTTGAAGTGAAGGAAAGCCTTTTCATTAACTTCAGTGCATTTTGGATTGAGCTTTCTTCAATAAGGGAACGGAACCATTAATAATAAAGCCTATAAGCATTTATAACACACTATAGCTATGAACGCAGTATAGCTATGAAAGTTCCTCTTCTTCTCCCTCTCAAGGTCCTTATTCAAGGTGTGTAACATTTCTTCAGTGCTTTCCAGTGAGCTGTTTTTTCTTCATTAAGACAAATCAGAATTAAGTCCTGTTTATCTTCTCAGTAAAGTTCTTAAGAGTTTGTCTAGTTTGTTACTAAATTACTAGGGCCTTTTCAGAGCTCTTGCCTTGCTTCTGGTTCATGTGCTTCTTCTGTCGCTTTTGGGGGATGGAGGGAGGCAAAAACTCTGGTTAACAATTTAAACACAGAATAGAATTTCTTCTTGTATCTCTCATGAAGAAATGAGCAAGTGTGAATAGTAGGAATGTGTTTCTCTAAAACAGTTGAATATTTCATCAGTACTTGGGGAATAAACTGCTTGTTCATAGGAGATGGTGGGAATTATGGCTTTACTTTCTGGGTCCCTCTGGATCTCAGAAAAAATGTTCCAGTTTTTTTGTTCTTAAAATGCATAAAGTGAAAAGTTATTTGAACTAGATAATCGTACTTTTCAGTACTTTGAAAAAATGTTTTCTGAAACTCCTCTGGCTTGGGTTTCTTTTTCCTTCAGCAAGATCTAGTTGAAACTGGTATCTTTCCCAGCAGTTTTTTTTTTGTTTTGACAAATAGTGCATTCAAACAGAAGGAACTGTTCCACCCAAGTGCTTGAAATCAAGTGCAATGCGAGGTCATATCTTGACCTGTTAAATCTAGATAGCAGCTGCTTGTAGTATAGCTGTCTTTTACCAGAAATAAATGAGGGGTGGTGGTGGTAAGGCAATGGTTTTGGCTACAGACTCTCTTTCAAATAGCTGGTTACACAAAACAAGGAAAGTTTAAAAGCAGTCTTGTTAAACAAAATGTTTGCCCTTTCAAGCTCTAATGGTACAATAAACAAAGATTATTTGGATTTCTTCCTGGAAGCAGAAGGTAGAAGGAACATCTTATGTTAATGCAGTTCCCTTTAAACATGCAGACTTCTTCTGTCTAGAATATTCCTGTCTCTCTTGGGAACTTGCTCCACTGATTTAATTGGACCGGTTAATATCCCTAATCTAAATAAGGGGTAATTTATCATGGTTTGAAATGGTTTTGCTTGATGCGAATCCAGTCAAGAGTGTAAGCTGTGAATCAGGGTAAATCTCCACTGCATACAGGGGTTTCTAATGCAGTACTCAGTTGGATAATATCTGGGACATTGTGCTTTGCTGTTTCTGATTCCCGTATTGTTCTAAGGTTTATAACATTGATGCAGTGATCCATGTATACATAATCTGATTTGGATTAAAACTGTGAAGGCGTCACTAGAGGAGATACTGATTTGGGCTCTTAGGTTTGTCAAGAATTACCCCTTTGCATGCAGTGCAGATTCTGCTCGTTGTCCCTCTGTCTGTGTAAATCCACAATCTACACCAGTGCTAACCTGACAGAGGGTTGTCAGCACTTTGTAAAGCGATGCTGAAATAGGGCAGTAACCCAGATCTTAGAATTCTTAATTGCGTTATATTCCATACATAGCCAAACACAAAATCCCACTGGGACTCAGTTTAAAATATCAGTTTTATTTTTAATTTCAAAATTGGTTTACATTTTGCTGGAGGAGATTGAAAAGGTAAAATGAGAAGGAACGTGAGAAAATGTTGCAGGCTGACCTGTCTTTTTCAGGATCAAAATAAAAATTTTTGTTCTTCTTATTTACTTGTTTTTAAATAAAACCTAGGGGAGCAAGTGAGAGAGCCTTAATTTTGTTTTTATTTGTCGCTAAATAAGAGAAGAGCTCTTTAATGGGGAACATGAATAATTTAGTATTTCATTATGACTCTAGTGAGCATGGTAGCTTGATGAAGAAAGTTGTGGGTGTGATTTCTAAAAGTAAAGAGATTGAACTCCCATACCCCTTTCAAAAGCAAACCACAGTCCCTGTTGAAACTGTTTTACACTCCTTGCAAAACAAGACAGTGCCTCCCTCTGTGAGTGGGGCTTTGGCAGAGGTGGGCAATGCCACCCTTTGCAAACTGCTGTTGTTGCTGCCAGTGCAGGATCTGCAATTGCTGCCTGTCTGCTAGAAGCTCTTGTCCTGCTGAACTTCCCTCCCTTGGCATTATCAAGGTTTGATTCATATGGGTGTGAAAGGAAGTAAGATCTGTTCAATTTGCTTGATTGCCTCCTTGCGTCTCCCCTGAGACGCAAGCCTGAGAATAGGTGGAGTAGTGATTTTCCCTTTCCACTGTGGTAGCTAGTGTTTAAAACCAGGGGAGTTGTTCTTCCTTGGGTCCTGGTTACTTCACTGCCTCGAAAAGTTTACCCCTGTGTACACTGAACCAAATTATTTTGAGCCTTTTCAAGTTTCTTTCTTTGCTTTTTTGTCTTATGTAGTAGCAGGGACCCTGGTTATTGTGAAACATTTGATGACATGATCTTTTGGATGCTTGACAGGGGTCCAGCTGGAGCCCTTTGCGGTAGTAAGCCTTCAAAACTTTACTTTTGTCCATGGATATTTTTACTTCAGGTGAATTCTGCTGTTCTTAGCAATAGCTCTTACGCTCTATAGCAAGAGTATTTTAACTGCAGATATTGCTTACAGGGTTTGGAAAATCAGAAAACTTACTTCAGCTCCTAACAGTCTGATAAGTCTCAAATCAAGATATTTTCAGGAGAGAGTTCTTGCCTGTATTTTTTTAATTAAAAACCCCAGTATTTAAAAAAAAAAAAATCCCCAAACCTGTACTCTAGCACTTCTTCCTACATTGAATACTTTCATAGCCTAGAATAAGAAAAGCCTGCTCTCTGGTATGCTGATGGTCTTTCTCTTTTGGCTCTTTGCCATCTGCTGGGTTGCTTTTTGCTGCCTCCCCAGATTTCCATGCCCTGATCAGCCCAGAGACATGAGTGATTGTGCAGGAGAGGAGGTGTTTGGGATGGACAGACACCCAGGTGGGGCTCGAGAAGTTGTCTGGAAATGAACATTTGGACTGATGCCAAGCAGGAGGAGATAAACACCTAATCCCCTTATAGTGCTTATGACTGTCCTTCTCAGTTAGGTGTAAATGAGATTAAAAGTTCACTGAGGAAGGGATTTGGTGGTTTTTTTGGGGACCTGATATTCACGTTTCTTTTTTTTAAATTAAGTTTGCACAGACAGCTGTCACATGGCACTGAATTCAGGCAGCAGGAATTTGTGCATTGTTTTCCTCATGCCTAAAGATACTAAATCTGTCAGAGGCTTTGGCTCAGCACCTCTCAGGTTGACCTGTGTGTGGGTGCCATCAGGACCTGGTCTTTCCAAGCCTGTAGGAGTCGGTGGCGCAGGTGATGGGCTGCGAGTGTTCAATGCCCAGAGCTGCATGCAGGAAGGGGGAAGCTGGGCTATGAAAAGGATATGTAAGAAAAAGAGTGAAGCTGAGTGAAACCAGTGGGGAAAGCTGGCATGGTCAGCTCAAGTTTTCTGTCAGAGAATGGGAACCTTTCAGCACTGCCTCTGCTTCCTATTGAAATCTGCATTAAGATGCATAACTCCGCTCCCACTGTCATCAAAAAGGCTGATTTTTAATACATGGGAAATTCTGAGCTCAGTAGAACTGCTCCTGAAAAAAACGTTTGTTAAAAGTAAAGGCGAGTCCAGAAGGACCCCAGCCAACTAAACAATTCACTCAAGTGGCTCTTACAGCATTGAGACTCACTGTTTTAATTTAGTTGTAATGAAGGAAAATTTAAAGTGGTTGCCAATGTTCACCCAGCTAGAGAAATGCGGATGACTCTTTTCATTTTCCAAACTATTTATAAGCGAAGCTGCCCTGGGGAGGAGTGGGCAATACTGAAATGATGTGTCTTTCCTGAAACTGCTGAACTTGAGGCTTTTTAGCCATTTGATTTAGTTATTTTTTGTTTTCCAAGAGTGTTTCAGTTGACTTCTGATGAACAGGTGATGAAGGTGAAGAGTTTCCCATAAAAATATCTGTGTCTTACAGTCATATTAATCTTAAATATTAATTAATTACAGTCATATGAATCTTTAAATTATTAAATCTTGACATAATTTGGATTCATTTTTGTATTACACTCGCTTAGGTTAAATAAATGATCCAAACATCTGCTACAAAATGCAGTTTTGTGCAATCAAGTCCAATTGATTTGAGATATTATTAAGCAGTTTCATATGTTATGATATGAATTTACTTTCTTTTTTCCATCTGTGAAAGAAAATGTATTCACAGCATGATATTGAATATATATTGGATTTCTGTCATTATATTTCTTCTCATAAATGCTGTACCCCACAACCCAGGAGGACAGCAAGGGCCAGTGTCCACTTCACTGAGGGCAAATATTGCCCTGTGCAGTAATCTGAAGGACTGTGGTTGGATAGTGGATGTGAGATTTGAAAGCCTGTCACTTTGAAGTAGTTGGTGCTCCACTGTCTCACAGTGCTTCAAATGATCTCAGGTCTTATATTAGTCTAGGTTTATTTTCAGTAAAAGAGAAAAATATTTCCAGTGCTGGTACAATATTACAAATGGATCAGATAAAAAGAATGATCCCACATTCTGAATCTGACAAACATGTGACTCCTGAAGTGCGTGTGAAGTTTCCGTTGAACCCCACCATAGCCGGTGCAGGCTTGCTTATTAGTTTTAAATAGGGCACTTGGTCTTACGTAGACTGTTAATTGGAGATTAGAGCATTTAGCCTTTTAGGCTGCTAGTTTAATTATGGTAATATGTAAAATGTATCAGCAAAGCCTGTTTGTCTATGCCAACTAAATTTGTTAACTTCAGTCGGGTTCCCAATAGGCTGCTCTGTGTCTAAGGCAAATTCCAACAGCAATGGCATTAGCTGTCTTGGCCCAAACCCCATGAAATGAATAAAAGATGGAAACCAGACTGGCTTTCAGTTCCTGAGAGCTAAGTGACCCGTGCCATTAACACTGGGAGACATGTGTGAGGAACCATTCATTTGAGCTGTGTTCTTGTGCACGAACAGCATGCTGCAGTCTCCAGGGCTGGCAGCGTCACCCTTTGTTACACTAAACCAACATCAAATAAAACTGAGAAGCCTGAAGTAAATACAGAATCCACAGAGAAGGTTTTCCTGTGCATGGTAAGAAAGACGTGGGCTGAACTGCTCGGCTGTGTGGCTGAAATAGGGAAGGTCAAGAACTACTTTAAGTTTTGGAGAAGTCAGGGTATGGAGGAACGTGGTGCTGAAGGCAAGCAGGAACAAAAGGGTGAGTTTGACAGCCAGCTCAGAAAAGCAGGTGTGTAGATCATAGTGCTTATTAACTTTTTAAAATGTGTGTTTCTAATGGTTATTTTGTGTGTTTGTTTCTCATTTCAGATTGCCTGTTTGGTTCCTGTTGATCAGTTTCAGTTATACAAGAGGCTGAAGTTTGAACGAGGTGCGCACCTTTTTGTTTCTATTACCTTCTCTTTTGTCAGTGGAGGCAGCACTGTTACACACTGCAAAGACAGAGCCTGTTGAGTGAGTTAAGGAAGAGACAGAGAAGATGTCTTTGCTTTGAAATAGTTTAAGAGCGGTCACTAGGTCTGACTGTGCTCCACAGACAAATTCGAAATTCTCTGTTTTGCAGAATCAAAAAAGCAGCATCTTACTGAATTACCAGATTTTTACTCAAGCTTGTGGGCAAAACTCTCAGACTGTGTGCCTGGGGCTCCATTGTTCTTCTGATAGCACGTTCATCTTGGGTCCGTGAGGTGGTTATACTGATAAAACTTGGCGAGGTGCTAGAGGCTGGTGGAGGCCAGGGTACACAGTCCTTTTACACATCCATAGGGATCTTCAGAGCTTCTGGGGGACAAATATTCTGAAGTGCAGTGTGGATTTTTGCAAGCATCCCTGCAAAATAGCTTTGCTTATGTGGAAGCCTCATGTGTGTTCATTTAGGAGAGTCCTTCTTCCCAAGGAATAGTAGGTCCCCTCATTCCTGAGTAAGGCCTATTTTGGAAAGAAGTTTGAAAGTGAAGGTCTCACTGAGGCCAAGCTTTCCAATGCCCAGAGGTCACCCTTCTGCATCAGGAGATGGTTCCTTGCCAAGGCTGAAGAAGAAACTTGCTAGTCAGAAAGATGAGATCCCATTCCTGGTTTTAAAGACTATCACCAGGTTGAAAGTCTCAGTTGGAAGGTGCGGTGTTTTTCAAAGGACTCAGTGCATGGTACTGTGCAGAGTGGTGTGTCTGAGACACTGCCCCGTCTCTGCCTGTTTTCAAACTCTCCTGGAAAGATTGTATTTATGTTCTTGCCCTGCATGCCTCCTTCGATGCAGTGGATTGGAAATGTGTAACACAATGCAGAGATCTATAAAAGTTAGGCAAAGTAATGCACTTGAAAAGCTGGTCAGATAGAAGAACATATAGATTTTTAAAGAATCTCTTCTGACATGAGTCCTTGTGAATGACCACAAAGTACAAAAATTGCAAAATACTCAAATATGCCCCAGAGTTTATGGGCAAGTGCAGATTGTAGCCATGGTTTTCAGGCACTCAGGTCAAAAAAAAAGAAAGGAAAAAAATTCCCCAAACTTGCATTCATTTTTTATTTCTCTCTCCTGTTTTACCACCTTCTTGTTTATTCTTAATTCCTTAGGAAGTCTCTCCAGTTCATGAGCTAATCAGTGGCTTGTCTACAGTCCTAGACAATGGAAATCAGAGCTTGTTAAATCACCATATTAAAGGGTTAAGAAAGAGTGACTTTCTTGCAGTACATTAATCTGTTTTATGTAAAACCTTTTTAAAATGACGATTCTGAAACTATTGGTTTCCTGGTATCTCCTCCTCTGTAACTAGCCAAAACTGAACTCATGATCTTTTGTCCAGCTCACTGTTAATGTCTTTCTTTTTACTGCCTCCCACGCAGAGAAGCCTGAAACTTGTCTCTTTTTAAAATGCCCCTTTCCTTTTCTTTCTTGCCCAAGTCTGACAAATCCTCTTTGACCTCTGCTATCTGTCTTCATTATGATTCTAAGATCTGTCCTTGCTACTTTATGATGAGTAAAACTGGTGTCCAAGCAGCAGACATAGACATAGCCATTTTGCCTTGCCTTTCGGCCCCAGCAATAAATCCAGCTTACTGATGTCTGGGAATAACGATTCCTGCTAGCTAAAGCTCTGACCTGAACACTCAGCACTAATCCCAGCCCTTGCAAGACCTTTTGCCTATCCTGAATTTAGTGCTGTCCCCACGGCTGACATTTGTGCACTCATCAGTGGGACTTGGCTTACTAGCTTCTGTTGGCCTGATGCTGTGTTCTCAGACGTAAGCCTTACCTACAAAGCCTGCCCGCCCTGGTCTGACAGTCTTTTTCTGAAACTAGCAATAAACCTTGCTGATGGCATCTGCTGGGGATGAATTCTGACCCAGAATCTACCCAGAGACTCCGTACTATTTTCAAGTGATTGGTAGAGCCCTTCCAGACATTTTCTGTTGTGAGATGAATTTTGAGGAAAATTTTGAAAACCCCAGTAAGGACTTAAACATCCAAAAGCTATTTCCCCCATTCCCCATCTGTGCTATGTTAGCTATGTTAATGGAATATATTTCTTCTCATTTTCATTGTTTTCTTTTTTTAATGGACCAATAATACTGTGTGAAAAAGTAGTGAGAAGTAATTAGCATAGAATTGGGTGTCTGTAGACAATCTAAATCTAATAAGGAACGCACTGACAATATGCTATTCTCTTGTGGGTTTTGTGCTCTTAGAATGCAAATGTTTTTTAAAAAACAAGTTTTCTTACATATCTGTAACTTCTCTGCATCCAGTCAGGGTCAAGCCACAGAGCTTCTGTGAAGCATTTTTTAGTAGAAGAAAGAGGAATTGCTCTATGTCTGTTTAGGATGGGGTTGATGTAGTCAACAGAAATAAAGAAATAGAGGAATGGTAAGTGGTTAGGGCACATGCATTGTGTTTGTTTCTGTGACAATTGCTCAGTAGGCCGAGTGGTGGATGAAAAGAATCTCCATTTTATGCCTGACTCAAAAGTAGTCCATTTTAAAAGGGGGTGTTGCTAATATTCTGTGAAATAGAATCATGAACTCATGCTTTCAGTGAGTACCTCTCCTGAGCCAGAAATTATTTTCTTCGGGGTGCTGCATTTCTCATCTGCCATCCACATCTCACCCACTTGCTCACATGTTTTGTGAAAATTGGCCAGATCCCTGCCCGAAACTGGCACTGTTTGGGAAGGCTTTTCTCCTGAGAGTGAAGGGAGTTGTGGCTGAACTGGCTGCAGGGAAGCAGGGGAAAGGCTCAGGAGAGAAATGGTTTTAACGAAGAGACAGAGCAACTTGCCAGAGCAGGATGATAGCCTTTTTCCCTTTTTTGGCTGTGCCTTTTTAGTTTTAGTTTTTTCTGGTTTCACTTGTACTCCATGCTAAACCAAACAGTGTGAGACAGCATGGATTGCAAAACACCATCTGTAGGTTCTTTGTAAAATGGAGGAAGTGGGAGAGGACCGAGTTTCATCTCATGCATTACATCTTGCTGCAACAACTTGGTAAAAACCAGGTTTACAACCCAACTCCCCTCTTCCCAGTGATGTCAAAACCAAACATCCAAAAGCAGCATAGAGGAATTTAGGTTACCAGAGCTGAGTTTTCAACAGAAAATATTCAGAACCTATTGTTGTGAAGGATTAAATGCGATAGCAAGTACTGGGCCATGGTCTTACCCAGTTCAGAATTTCTTTTAAGACGCACCAAAGGAACCTAGAGAAATAAAGATTTCTCAGTCAGGACACTACTTTTTAAAAGTACGTAAAGATGTAAAGTTACTTTTTTGGCTCTCTTCTTCCCACGAATGAAGCTGCAAACTAATTTGTTTTGGCTTTCATTCAGTAGAAAGCAAAATGTTTGTTTTGGGAGGCAAAGAAAGCATGTGCAAGAGAATAAGAGGAAAGAATGCAACTAGATTCATGAAACAGCTGAAGATAGAGTGTACAGGTGTTTTGCTGTTACTGCTTAAATTATTGGTGACAACCTTTGCATGGATATAGAAATTCTCCACATCTGTTGGAGCTCTCTGACACAGACTTAGAAATTACTTGAAGTCAGAGCACTGTGTACCTGTGTGTCCTGCAGCCAGCAGAGAAGATGAACTTCCGTATGTGGTTTCAGCAAAATTTGCCAGAGAACATATATATGAGGCCCTTGTGCAACTTTTTGTTTCAAGACAACTTATTTTATCTGCTGGAGGTACCTTGTAATGGTTTTTGCCATCTCACAGTCAGGATTTCCACCGGCTTCTGAGACATCCCCTCCATCTATTTATTTTCAGTGGTGGTACCAGAGAGTTCCCAGGGAAGGAGGAGGGGCAGGTAGCTCCTGCAGGCACAACAGCCCTTTTTTGGGGAGGCTCTGCAGGGTGTGAGTGTTCGGCTGCATCTCATGGAATTGAGTAGCAAATGAGCAACAGTGAACGTGTCCCAGCTGGGTTTTTGTTGCAAGTCCAAATTCCTTGAATAAAGATTGGGAAGTGAGAGAGAGGATCAACATTTATCATTCTCTGCCATGTGATGATGACCATAACTCAGTGACTCCACCCTGAATCTTGACTCTTACAATCTGATACCTGACAACTAGTAATGATATGATACAGAGAATATTAACTGGAGTTGATAGGTAGAGGAGAGTAAATAAGGCATGGAAAGTGGCTTGAAATTAATTTAATTGCAGTCTTTCTGCTGTTTATATGGAAGTTACTGCATGGCTTGTGCATGTGAAAGACATGGAGTGACCTAGTGTTACGAAAGACACGTGCTTCTCAGCAAGCAACAGTTAGGTTTGTATTTTGAACCTCCCTATAAAAAGGCAAGGGACACGTTCTCTGTAGTGTATTTCTATTGTTGCAATGCTTTCAGTGCAACTGCTGAGCAGAGCACAAATGCAGACCTGCCTAAAGAAGAGAAGGCCCAAATGCCCTCTGGCGTGGGTGCGGAGCGCTTTGGCTCCCACACCCTCATGCAGAGCTGCGTGTTGTATACCTAGACACAAGTCAGTGGAACAAGCAGGGGATTGTATAAAGAGTTTTGTTTCTCTCTCTGTTGTGTTTCAGAAGTCCACTTGGACCCCCAGAGAACATGGTGCCCCACAGCCGACTGCCAAACAGTGTGCCACATGGCACCGGGCGAGTCAGGAGCACCGGTGCCCGTGGAGTGCCCCACCTGCCACCTGACCTTCTGCTCCTCTTGCAAGGAGGCGTGGCACCTGCAGCACCTGTGCCAGGAAAAGCAAACTACTCCAGTACCAACCGAGCAGGGGTAAGGCAGGAATCCATGGAGGCCATGCAGTCTTTCAGTTGTTTTTGTCACAGGGCCTCACATCAGGTTCATGGAACGACTTCCTTCTAGGTCCACAGCTTCAGCTCTGAGACTGTCCATCTCTCCTGGTGTTTCCTAAATACAATTCCAGTCTAAATATTACTTTAAATGATAAGTTTTATTTTTTAATACTTATTATTATTTGTGTATTTGTCAAACTTGGGTTGCAACTGAAAAGTGAAGTCCTCCAGGACTTTAAATCTGCCCAAAGGCTTTGTTCAAATGCTGGAATTATGACCTGTGCCCATACAAAAAATCCAATATACCAATATTGCAGGATCCAAATTTTGCCTATACTGTGATTAAGAAATCATCCCTGCTTAATATTTATAGAATCTCTACATAGACAAACCTTGACTCCTACACAGAGGGTAAATTTCACTTGATGTGAGAAGCCTGATTTATGGTCATTTTCCTTAAGTGCAAACAACTACAGATCAGGTTGTAAGAGTCATTAATCTACAGAAAGAAAGCACTTTTCATGTTTAAATTGTCATGTCTTTGGCTATCTGTGTTTGTTTTCAGAATCAGGTTATGTTGAGTCATGTGTTCCAAGTTTTCTATCATATTTTTTCAAGAAATGAAAGACTTAAAACTTAGGGCATTCTGCTTGCTAGAGACTTCATTGAATAGGAGTTGCCAAAAAGCTCTTGCCATGATTTTTCTTCTCTAGGTGTGATCTCTGGCTTTGGTGGAGTTTAAGCCTATTTTATTCAGACAAGGATAGTGCTATGAGTTGCATAATCCAGTCCTGTTAAATGAATTGTGTAAGGTCTCTGTAACAAAGTCCTAAGTTTTAATGCTAAGGTGATTAATTGTGGGTGTCGTGAGTGTTGGTTTTATGTAGCATAAAAGAGCAAGGTAAGGGATTTTCACTTTTATGTGATACTAATAGTCTTACACCTAGTAGTGAGTATGCTTCATTGTATTGTACATTATTACTTATTCAATGTTCTTATTGAATATAAGAAGCTTCACACACTGAGTGCATTAGGACAACAACATTAGATTCTCTGGAAAATAAGCACAATACACATCAGGCAGTGGATCTGAATACCAACAGTAATTATGTTCACATCTCACTTCAATGTTTTCTTATTTTTCTAGATTCCTTATTGGAACAGAGACAGAGGCACCAATTAAGCAGTGCCCAGTTTGTCGGATCTATATTGAGCGAAATGAGGGCTGTGCTCAGATGATGTGCAAGAACTGCAAGCACACATTTTGCTGGTACTGTCTACAGAACTTGGATGTAAGTGCTGCAGAAAAAACACCAAGATAAAGAGTAACATGGTTAGGGTTAGCTGAGGCCCTGTGCAAGCTCTTTGTTAATTCATTGCTGTCCTAACAAATTTTTTGGCTCAATTCAGCTTCTGACTCAGTTTATTTCTCTTCTTTCACCCAGTGCTTTTATTGACATCAATATAGTTTTTATTTCTTCCATAAAAGGGTTATAGCCATATCTGTGGGTCCCATGTTAGTTCTTTGAGGGAAATGGGACTGACCTGTTGCATTCTGGAGGTTTGTTCCGGCAATACCTTGCTCTGATTCCGTCTTCCGGTAGCTAAATCAGTTTGGTTGAGAGTGAGGGAAATATATGTCTTCCACCTGTTTCAAACAGCAAAGGACACAGCCTGTCCAAAAAATGGTATGGTACTGGGTGAAGGGGGTTGTTCCATGGTATGATGCTTAAGGGCTCTCTGCTAGGGAGGAGGAGCTACATCTCCTTTACTGGTCCATCTCTAGTGCCGTGTTTGCTGAAGAGAATGGTTATTAGGCTTGAGGATAAGAATGCTGGATCATGAACATGGATTGTGAAGTGCATGTTGCTAGTTATTTCTCAAAGGCTGCAAACCACTCTCAACTCGTGTGGACTTCCAGCATCCTAGCAGAAATAAGAGTCCTGGAAGTAATGCACTTGTATATAGGGCAGCTTGCCCTTTTGGCACAGTTGTCAGTAACAACTGTGGGAGTGTGAAAAGGACTTTACCAGCACTTGAAATAAAATGTTTTGTGCTGCATGGCTTTTCTTGTCTTCTTTTTTGTACTCCACAGCCAGCAAACATCGAGACTTCCTCATTCTTCATCCTTCCTTTACTCAGCATGCTAAACAGGTTTCCCATAGTGTTATGTTCCCTTTCTGTGTGGGTGAACATGCTTTTTCAACATGAGTCTCAGGGCTTGCCTCAGAGTACATGCAGTACACAGTGATTGCTTAACACTGTGCTGAACCAGAAGAGTGTCAGATTCTTGCAGACTCTGCAGACATACCCTCTTGAGTTTTGTCAGTTCAAAGGGAGAAAGAGAGAGAGAAACTGTAGTTGTGTGATTCAGATGTAGTTTTTCTAAATGTATAGTGTTACAGGAGCTCCAGGCGTAGGTGAAGGTAATACCTGCAAAGCCAGAGAGTAGGGCTGAAAAATGAAAGGGGAAGCAGCATCAGGTTACAGCACAGTGGTTAAGGGAGGGTAATGCAGGACATGAGTCACCTTCTGAAGAAAAAAATGAGTAATTTAATAAGTATTAATGGTAAAAGAGAAATGAAACAAGATTTTTGTACTTTTTTGTATTTTCCTGTTAAGTCTTAGAAGAAAATTTCTGTGAAGTGTAGGTACAGCAGAACAGAAGGTACAATACCTCTGGAAGATGATCCCTTACACTGCTAGTTTTCAGAAATGCCTGTTGTTTTCAGTCCCCTTTACCATCACCAAATTATAAACCAGGTACTTGTGCAATAGCTGAAACTCACGTGCTTATGCTTTTTAAAAGCAGAGGAGGAAAGATGCTGTATGATAGCTCAGGTGCCAAACACATGCCGGTTTTTGAAACTGCGAGAAGTTTCTCTAGGTAATTATTTAGAAGACAGGTGAACTTGTCTGCTGGCAGCTGGCAATTTCAAAGCAGTGCCAGGAAGGTTGTGTTTCCACTCCAGCCTTGAACCTCTCCCTGCAGTTCTGTAACCTGCTCTTACAGCTTCTCCTTTTGTTTTTCAGAATGATATCTTCTTACGACATTACGACAGAGGCCCTTGCAGAAACAAGCTGGGCCACTCACGGGCTTCAGTGATGTGGAACAGAACACAGGTGTGTTCCAAGCCAGCTGGGCAGAGCTCTCATGCATGCATGAAGCAAAGAGATTTTACCCTTCAGAGAAGGACCAAGATGATTATTTTCATGTCTTCATCTTGTCTTTTTTGTAACCTATGCTATGTTTATGCATGCACATGTATGTCTTATTTTCCATGCTGTCTAAATATATCTTTTTCATCCCCCTGTCTTTCAGGTTGTGGGGATCCTCGTTGGACTAGGTATCATAGCATTGGTGACCTCTCCCTTGCTGCTCGTGGCATCTCCATGCATCATCTGTTGCATTTGCAAATCTTGCCGGAGCAAAAAGAAAAAACACAGCCCGCCAACAACCTAAAACTCTGTCTTTTTGAGTCTCCATCTGTACAGCATATGTATGTGAGAAAGCACAGTGGTTGTGTTTTGGTGCCATACCTACCAAATAATGCTCCCTTTTTTTTGCCAGTTCTTGGGATAAGTGCCTATTCTTTACAGGTTACTCTATCACAAACAAGTCCTAGTGGGGGAAGTCTAGATTATTGTGCAGTACGTATGGCGTAAGTTTTTGCTTCCTGAAGAGGAAAACAGGACACCATTCAGTAGTTCATACCATAAATATGATCTTGCATTCAAGACTGTCAGCACATTCCCATTTTCCATCAGCTGCACATGACTTGATCCTGCCGGGTTACTCTGTCTTTGCAGATCCAGTCATTACGTCGTGCTTGCTGTTGGTTCTTGGCAACATATTTCTCAGAAAGTTTGGGTCTTTCATAAAAGAGGGAGAGGGAAAAGCCTGATTAGGTTCTTCTGTCTGCTAGCTTGTGTCCCATAAAGGTTACAAACCATTAAGAAAATACGTTTGGTAGTTCCTGTCAATTGGCTGCCATGGCATTTCTTTCAACACTGAAATCCATTTGATTTTTGCCGTTCATCTCAAGTACAGAAGTGAAAAAACAACAAAACTGTTTCTAAGAAAGAGCTCTCTTTTGAGAGACTGCACTACCTTGAGAAAGCTGCTATTTTTTTCACATCAAACATGACATATCTACCATGAAATATTAGGAATATGCACAATTCCCTACCATTTGGCATGCCTTTTGTCAGTACCATGGGTGTAGCAAACTCACAGTGAAGGTAAAACTGTAAGAAAGACTGTGATACAGTTCCCATTTGGGCAGAGCATTGGGATCGTGGCTGTGTGTGCACAGAGTGGCAGCATGGGCACAGATATACCGAGTACATATCGGCAGTGTGTTTTCTAGGTGGTCAGGATATTTTTTCAAAACCCCAGTTTATATGGGGTGGCAGCAAGAACCCTGTTAAAAAGTTATTGAAACAAGGCTAAGCCAAGCCCTCCTTTAAAACCTTATGGACCTGCTGAAGTGAATACTTGAGAAATGGCTGTGTAAATGTGAGTTCCATCCACTGGTGGGTATTTCTTTCATCCTGCTCAAGGTTAACAAACTCTTCTTACTGATATTTTTTAGTTACTCTAAATCTGGAAGGCTGTCATTTAATAAGTGCTTCATTTTAATTTGGTACCTCCCCACCAAAACGATTCAGACTCTGGTATCAGTTACACCTGTATAAGTTCACTGAAAGCTCTCTGAAGAGCTGGAGTTACTCCAGGCTCACTCAGGAGTGGCTGAGATCAGACTCTACTCCCTGGAGTTTATTTCCTTAATGGATGGTGCTCCTCACAACCAGGGCCGGCAGTGCTTTTGTTCTGGACTCCTGTCTGTGCATTTTATATCTGTGGGAACAGATACAAGTTTGCACTGTATAACTGGTTGTAATTCCAAACCCCTTTCCATAAGGGCTGTGAGGTTTGAAGGAGATGCTCAGCCCGAGCGTGGTGTCGGGCTCGCGCTCTGCCCGGCTGCCCCTCTCCGGGCACACAGCACGGGTCACCCGGAGAGTGCTGCCAGGAGCGTCTGTGTGTGGTGTTTGGCCGAGCCTCAGGAACTTTGCCTTCTTGGCAGCTGTAAATGTGACCTTTCTTCTGTTCAACTTCGCTCTCTGGTTACTGTAACAGAAGTGGTAGGTGTTCTTCTTTTGAGAAAGTGTAGTCTGTTGAGCAGACTAGCAAGGACAGAGGCCTTAAATGATACTGTCTGTTTTACTTTTTAATTGATTTCTTTTATAAATACTGTCTGACTTTGCTACCAGTTGTGGCTGGAGGGCAGGCAGTACTCGCCAGTTTGAAAGGCTATATTTATTCTTCATCCTCAGCTTTGAAGGGAAGCAGAAGGGTAGTCAGTGCATTCTGAATACAGAGTGCAATGCAGGCAACTGCCATTTATAATAAATAAAGAATGTTTTCTGTATGTGTTTTCTTGAAGAGCACTAATGGTAGTGCTTTGGGGTACTTGTGACAGATTAAAGTGTCCAGCCCTTGGCTTTGCACTATTTTTCTACCTACGTTTTTATGGCAGTACTGTCATTTCCATTTTGTTTATGAACTTGAAGTTGCAAGTCTTACTTTAACGATGCCTCAAGGACAAAGATGTAGGAACTGTACAGTCTCTTTAACCATAACCAGCATTGCAGTGCACCAATATCTTTTGCATGTTAAAATTTGAGGGTTTTCTCGTGTTTTGTGATCTTACCCATGCCTGATACATCCTTTGCTAGTCTAGTTTCTTTCCTTGTCCTCTTCCTTTTTCTGTTGGGCTGTTTTTGCTAAAATGCCTATTGGAATGAAGGTGTCTGATTTTTTTTTCAATAATACTGTTGTGTTAATTAAACTGTCACGTTCTTCCCTCTGTTAAAGAAATGCAGCTGAAGGCAGCTCTCTGGCATCAGTTTAGATGCCTGGTGGGGCTACAAAAACTGGTATAAATTAATCATGCAGGAGCTAACACAGCCTGGCAGTCTCAGCCCCAGTCCAGGCATCTGAGAAATCTGGATGTGGATTAGTAGCTCGGACTTTAGCTGGAGGTCTTTACAGAAAAACTGGATAAGGAGAGCATGAGCTACAGGCACCCCTTCCTTTGGCTGTGTGGGTGCAACAAATGGACCAAGAAGGAAGCTCTAGACACTTTAGAGCTTAAAATTAAAGCTTTGCAACAATGATTTTCTTTAAAAGGCTGTGTCCAGTGCCCCATGTATCCTGGCTTTTCATTGCATGGGAATGCTTGAGCGTGTGCATTAAGCAGACCCTGGCCTGGCCGAGTCGAGCAGTACCTGTGCTGAAGTGCTGGGAGCAGTAAAGCCCTGTTGCTTTGTTTTCCCGAAGGCAGCTATTTTGCACCAACTCGCTATGCTCACAGAGTTTCCAGAGAAACATTTTAGCAGGAATCTTTTTGCAGTGTTGGCTTTTGCTTTTGTGTTGCTTTGGTTTTTTTAACTTTATAAGAAACATTAAAGTCACTTTATAAAAGATTTATTGCAAGCATGAAAAATAATACTAGAAGTAATTAGGGAGAGAGAAAAAAAACCAGGGCTCTGACTACATGTGACTCTTCTTAATCAATATATCTGTAGATGCACCCTCCTGAGCTCCATCAGTGTGATGTATTTGGTGCATGTTACTACCAGGCTTCACTGCTCTTCCCATCTCTGTTCCTGCCCCGGGGGCAGCAGCCAGGGGAGAGCTCAGGCCTGTGGCAGTGTAGGTACCACACAGGAGCACACTGCCCACCCTGGACTCATCGCCGGTTTGTTCTTGGGCCTTTAACCACTGAGAGACACCTTGGGGGTTTTAGGCCTGTAATGTTACATGGAGAGCATTCACAGATGTCTCTCTTGGGGAACAGAAGTGGGAAATACGCCATTCCTTCTGAACCAGGAGCATTCAGGCCTTATGAAAATTGGGCTCTAGATGTTTAAAGGTCAGTTCCTAGGCTTAGAGACCAGTGCTAGAGATCTGGATTTGTACTGCATCTGGCCACAAATCTCCATGGCCACATATCACATCATTTCCCATCAGTCACTGGGTCTGTATCAAGTACAGCAGAAGATCCCATTCAGCATTCCGTGTCCCTGTGTTAAAATGAGGATGATGACACCTGCTCCCAAATCTGTCTCTTCATGAGAAGAAGATAGTTGTCATGCTGCAGTGTAAGCGCATCTCTGCGATATTTATTCCAGAACTATGGTAGGTGTTCGGTCCTGCCCTCCAGTGAGTGATGGTTTATTTTTGGTGCATGGGGTTACTTACCCCAAAAAAAGGCATGAGGGATAACAGTAATGAGTGTTTCTCACTGCTTTATTGATGCTAAATGCTACGTCTTGTCTGTCCAGTAACACAGCATGGAGTCTGAAGATAAGTTTAAAATGTACACAAATTTTACTTGAATGAACTAAGAGAAACTGGGTATTGCCTCTATATTTGCATGAAGAAATAAATACAAGTGGACAGAAACAACTGAATTTCCACAATGGGACAATAAAATCAACTTTTGGCTGCTCAGTTCTCTGGTGCCACAATGGGTGGTTGTGCTGTAGTGCCTGCCGCTTTAAAAATTTGAAATCTGTTTTGCACTGTAATCTTCTCCCAGTCATTCTTTCTCAAACTAAGTCCTTTTATGATCCTATTTTCCATCCTGTATTTCAGGCCAAAGATTGTTAGAGCAAAGTTAGTAGATTTCTTTGTATGAGGATAAAAATCTTCCAACCATTTTCTCCCAGGTTTTAATAAGAAATTTGATGCTGAGATACCTGACCAAAGATAGAAATTCCAGACTTGGCTTGTTTAGAAAAACCTATTGAGACTTAAGAAGTTCTCTTGTAAGACCTAAATAAGGACTGCTTTGTTAGAGCTCATAGGGAGCTCATAGGGAGCCCTACAGCTTTTGAGCTTCACACAAGAGATGCGTGTATTGTTAAGCAGACTTCTTTGGAAATGTGCTGGGGAAAAGAAAAATTAAATGTACATCCTCTATACATATTTTTATTATGTAAATCAAAAAGATTTCTCTTGCATAGATTCATAATTTAGGGATTGAAACTCTCTGGAGGCTTCCTAGGATATACTTGCACAGGAGGATAATCTTATAAATATGCTGAAGCAGTTGAACAGAGTGTGCTAGTTATAAAACAGTTGTCAGACATCTCTCACATGTGAGTGTGTAGGATGAGATCATAATTTACATGCCTGGAAATAAAGATGTGAAAATTTACCTTTTCTGGAACAGCAAGACTTGGTTTTCTGCAGTCTGCTGGAAGGTGAACTTACTGCTAAGACTCTGGAGAACTTCAGTCTCATTTTCATTTGTCCTCCAGTTAGTAAAGTAATGAAGTGAGAGCTGAATCGTGTTGCTGAACAGGAAGCCCAAAGGTCTGTTTTGTGTCTCGACACAAAGTTTTTCATAACCAATGTGGTTTTATAATTTATTATTATAATTTATACAATGCAAATATAATTTATAATTAGTAATTATAAAATATTAAGGATGAAGTATCATTGCCTTTATCATATGATTGATTTATTTTCATTGTATTCATACTGGAAGGCTTTTCTCTTCTGCTTCCCGTGGAGAAAGTCATGGTGCTCCTGGCAAGGTAAATTCCTATGATCAGGTCCAGTCCACAGTAAATGTTTCCTACTAATTTGTAGTTAAATCAGAGGGTTTTTTATGATCCCTCAGGTTAGTTCTTTGAATCGAGCAAATGTCTATTGTTAGGAAAGGTAATTTCCTAGCAATGAATTTTATTGACCATCACAATCTGAGCTATAAAAGATGATACTAGTTGACAAGGTCCATCAGCTCTTCAGAGGACACAACCTCATTCTTCTCCCTTCTTCCCACTTTCTCTTTTCTTGGATGAAAATTAAGGACGTCAGTAATTTTCTTGTGCCTTCTGGATGTCCAGACGGAAGCTGCAGCTTCTAGGGGCCAGGAGATCCCAGACAGGTTGAATGTGTGATGCTGCAGCACATGTGCAGTGAGTTGCTTAAATTTCAAGAAGGTGCCTGAGCTTTATGGCTTTCTGGGGCCCATGCAGTGGATGTGGTGCACAAGGGACTCATCCAGGTGAGGCTTCAAGTGTCACCAGCTCTATGGCATATGTTGTGCTGGGCCATCTCACCATGTACAAGCGTATCCCGGAGTTTCGTCGGGGCCCTATCTCAAGCTGGCCCTTTCCAAAGCTACCCACCCACCTCCAAAACTCCCGAGAATCTGGAGCAAATCTCTGTTTCTTTCATTTTCCAAGTCTCTTGCTACTGGCCTGGTCCAGTTTCACAGAAGCTTCAGTTCACATGAGCTATTTGGAGCTCAGCTGGTCTAAGCATTCACTTTCCCAAATGAGCAGGGCTTGGGAATGAAGAGAAGCAGAACTGTTCTGTACCACACTGGCATTGGATCATAGGCACCAAAGGTCACTGTGCAAGAGCTCTTTTAACTGCCCCAGCATTGTTTATTTCTGAAAAAAGCCTGTGTTTTGAATGTGTGTAGATGGAAGTGTGCGAGCCTGGCACTGGGTGTGTTTGTGCGCGCGGTGTGAGCCAGCAGCGGCCGTGGACCCTTGTCCTGCCCCTCGCAGATTTTACATTCTGTTTATCTATTTTTTGTTTTGTTTGTTTTGCTTTTTTTCCTTTTCCTCCAGGTAATACACTTTCTTCACCACTTTTCTCCTGGTGAAGGGCAAAAGGGTTTGATCTTTGTAAGATTTGTTAAAATATTTTTGTGTTTATAAGAAGAAAGCTGACGTATTAAAAAAATGAGTGCTTTTGTAAATTTTTTTTGTGGTATGATTCAGCATTTAAATGTTTTACAGATGCAAGTTTTTGCACTCTCTGCATATATTCATAAAAATTATATTTATTTTCTCTCTTTAAGGTTTACTTTTTTTTCTTCTGATGTTATAAAATGCAATATGTGCAACATTAAAAAATTAGTGCAAAGACATTGTCTCATTTTGTTGTAATCTTCAACTGCCTTTAAAAGGATAACATAGAAAAATTATGGTAAGAAGTTGAATACATCAGAAGTGCTTAATGGAAATTTTGAGGATAAAAGAAGGTAAAAGAGCTGGGATCAAGAGTCTTGGGTCTTACTTAACTTTCTCAAGAATAAATGACATTAAAATCCTTTTAAAGACTGTGGGGCAGGCTCTGGATTAGCCCCGGGAGCTGCGGCAGTGCTGTGCAGACAGTGTTGGTGTTTGCTCTGTGTAGATGGGGTGCAACACTACTAAAGATCTGCTCCCCTGCAAAGTCTGGTGGAGACTGTGGCTTGGGAGATAGCAGGAGCACCTGGAGGAGCTGGAGCTACCCCAGGCAGTGGATGTGGGATGTGTGGCAGGCTGCATAAAGCAAACTCTGCTGCTTCACAGGCCCCTTTCTCTTCGCTTGCTCCCTCAGCCCTGCCTGTCCTTGCAGCAGAACAAGGCCTCCTGCTCCGTGTTTCTGAGGGACCTGCTGGAAGGCTGCATCCTGCCATGCAATTTCAGACATCCACGCTCCTCACACACCCACATCCTGCAGAGCTTACGAGAGACAATCACAGCTCTGGTTTTGAGCATCACACATGAAGGTGATGTTTACTGTTAAATATTTCTAGCTTTGCTACAATTACTCAGCATCTGAAGGTAGGATTTTCCAACTGGGTGACATATCCTTGAAAACCCTGCATGTCATCTGTGGGGCTCTTCATTTCAATACATTATCTGAAAAGTCTTGATAGTTTTGCCTCTGAGAACATGTTTTCAGGATGAAGTTTGAGAAGAATATCACCAATGTCACTTGCAGTTCAAAATTTTGGTCATGCATGCACATTTTTTTCCCCCACCAGTTTGCTTAGAGTGAATTCAGCACTGATATTATTTCACTTCAACACAGTATTTTTTTTTCATATGTGTGTATGTTCAAGGCTCTTGTCTTGTTCTGTGAATGTGCAACAAAGCAGGAGCAACTTACCAGTCCACACAGTAACACAGGTGATCACTTGCAGCAGACTGAAGGTTTCCAGCACAGCACTTTTCCTTCAGAGGATCTTGCTGATTGCTGAGGAACCAGCTTTCCGATGGGAATGTGTCCATTCTGTCAGACTTGTGATGGACACCAGCTGCTGGCAGCCAATGTGCCTGGTACCCTGCCAGCCCGCCAGCTGCCAGTGGTGGGCAAACTGCCCGGCTTCCCACCTGGTAGGTGAGTGAACTGCCAGCTCCTCACCTGGCAACTGAAGAAAAACACCAACAAATCTTCTCCAAGAAAAAAGAGACACATTTCTGAATTTCCAATATTTAAAATTCCACATCAGACTAGTCTAAGCAACCCAAATATCTTGTGGCCAGTTTTGGGGGGAAAAAAAAGTAAATGGATTCAAATTTGATTTGATCCCAGCTTCAAGCTGCAATTTCCCCTCCCAGCTCCTGCACTTGTCATGAGGACTAGTTTTATTTCGGAGTTATTTGTGATCAAATCCCTTGATTTTAAACTCCCCATGTTTTTTGAGATTACATAAGATGTCATTTACCTTCTTAACCCTCTTACCTTCTGTGTGGAGGCTTGGGTGGATGGATGTGTGTGTGCACATCCATCCACCCCCCCACACCCACAACCCCTTCTACATTACACTACCTCCCAGTCTGATTCATCCTTCCAGTTTGACAAACACAACTCACATCACCCTCTTCAAGCACCTTTCCTGGTCTCCCATTTTTGCTCTGGGATGACTCTGTGGGTGGTGCCACCCACCCCATCATCATTCTGTCACACTTCTCTGTAGGGCCCATGACTCCTCCTGGGAATCCTTCCTCCTCTGTAGGCACTGATGGCTCAGAAGGATTGCCCTTGCAAGTACATTTTCCAGTGTCCCTTGATCCGGGTGCCTGCATGGCAACTCCTTTCTCTTTCAAGCTCCACAACTTTTTTGGTCTGAAAACTTCTTTTTGGAAACCAGAAATCATGAAAAATTAGAACAAAAAGGCTTGTCTTTCTACAGAGCTTTCCGTGGATATCCTATAATTTAAAAACCCCAAAAAATCCCAAAACCCAAAGCAACCCACAACAAAAATAAAACCAAACCAGCATCCCATACCACCCACAAAATCATACTTCTCAGAGGAAACACTTTTCCTCTGAGAAAAGTGTTTGGTACCATGGGTTACTTCTTGCATGGGACATCTCATGCTGAGCTTCTCAGCCCAGAGAACACCTTGCTGACACCTATGTAGTGAGCCATGTCTGCAGCCACTGCCATGCTAAGCCTCACAGGTGTCCAACAGCCAAACTCAAGGCTTCAAATCTGTACTGTGGTACTCAGTACAAAAACCCAAATCCTTTCTTGTTGTTCCTTTCCCTAATCTGAGCTCTACCTGGGATAGCAAGCAGTGCACTTAGCAATAGCTGCACTTTAAAATTCAGCAGGGATGCTGGAATAACTGTGTCAGAGCTTTTAAGCAAGGCTTGTGTCCACACCTGCCTGAAGATGTGCTCGTGTTTTATCCAAGAAGGGAAAATTATAGGATCTCTGGTTTCTCAGAACGGGGTTATAAAAAGTGTCCGCAGAGGGGTGAAGCCTCTGAGCAAGAGCATCCCATGTCTTTTTCCTTAGTAGTATAGTGTAGCAAAGAGATGAAAAATCCTTCCTAATGCTGACCCTTTATTACATAATCCATTATCAAGTACAGGTGGTAATTTCACAGCCTCCCCTTCTTGAGATCCATGCCAGTGTCAAGATGTTAAACTTTGAGAAACCTGGAGGCCAGTCAGTAGGTGATTGTGTTTTCCTGGGTCTTCACTAAAAAACTTGTATTTAAGCCCAGGTGGGCGCAGGTCCCTGTGGTCGTGTGTGTGTGTGTGTCTGTCTGTCTGTCTGTCTGTCTGTCTGTCTGTCAGTTGTGAGTGGTAAGAGACACTTGCTGCTTCCAGCAGCTCCTGCTCATCCTGGGCACCACAGCTGCTGGGGAAGCTGCTCTGGAAGCTGTTGGATTGCCCTGTGTGAGTGTGTCTGAACATCCCATTGCTTGGTTGGGTTGACCAGAGAAGTTGTGGGTGTCCTGTCCCTGGTACTGTTCAGGACTGGGCTGGATAAGACTTTGAACAACCTGGTCTACTGGAAGATGTCCCTGCCCATGACAAGGGGTTGGAACTAGATGATCTTAAGGTCCCTTCCAACCCAAACCATTCTATGGAATGGGGGTCTGTGGGTCAGGCCCTAGGAACAGGACTCCTGGAAGCACCCTGTGAACGTGCCCAGGAGCAGCGCTCTAGATACTAGAGAAGGTAATTCAGGACCTTGAGCCTTGCTGAATGTCTCTCAAGAAAGCTTTAAAGTTTTTTTAACTGTACCTGCTCCCCTTTGGAGGTTTTTGCTCCTGGTCTCCCTGGGAGTCCCCGTCAGAGCAGAGAGTGGGATATGCAAGGGATTGCTATCTGACTCCCTGGGATACTGAGGCTTGACTCTGTTGTTCTGCCAGGAGAGGGGAATTAATCTGTTTTCTGCTACGTTGTGTTCAGTTTTGCTGACCGATACTTTTCCTGTTTAGCTGTTGCCTGGAAGGGAGAGTGTTCCTGATGATCTCTCTGCTGGAGAAGCCTTGCAGCATGTCTGCTGCCGAAGTCAGCTGATGTGAGCAGTGTTGTAGTGCCAGTGGCCCTAAGTGAGGTAGTGTCATTTTAAAAACATAATCAGAATGGAAAGGAAACTTCTAGCTTTGCTCAGGCTATGACTACAAACAACTAAAATGTGACAGGCCCTGGGGCCTCCAGCCTGTGTCATCACAAGGTTCAGTAGGGAGCAGTTTGTGGCTCCTCAGGGACAGTGGTTTCAAAGTGGTAACAGGGATGTTCTGGGCTGTAGCCAGACCTGAGTCCCTCTTCGCTGGGTGAGGAAGTGCAGCAGAGCCTGATATATCTGTGGTGGCCTAGAAACCAGAAGAATGCTTGTGGTAGTGGTGGGTTGGCTGGGTTTTACACTCATTTCTATTACCTCTGAGCTGTGTTGTCTTCACATCATCCCACATCATCCCAATATGTGGTCTAGGGCTCTTGGCCACAGGAGAACTCTGGTAGACAGTGTGGAGGCTTGGGGTGGCTGTAAGAAAACTTTCTTCTTCTCTCTTCCACCAAGTGTGTAACATTTGGTATGGTAATATGTGTGTTTAATCAAAGGCTTCAGTCTGTATTGCATGTAGGTTTTGGAGGAAAAGACACTTCATTAGTTAGCTAGAGGTGTCCAGGTTAAAGTTCAGCTGCTAATATGACCCTCTTACTAATTCTATTTATGAAGATGAGTGATTTCCCATAATGTCACATCCCTCATAGAGACTGTGATGCTTGTGGGTTTTCTTTCTGCCTGTTCCTTCCAGACAAGTGGCACAGCTGTTCATGCTGTTATGTGGTTATTTGAATTGGCACGTGGTGCAGCCACTCCAGAGGATCTCTCTGCCTGAGCGCTGTGAGAGGTGATAAATACATACTCTTTGCAGGGCTGTGCTGCTGCACAGAGCTCGGCTGGGACCTGTTCATCACTTGTATGGAGCTTGGATAGGGTCCTACCATGGCAAGTGAAGGGAGAGTTTTGCCGTGAATTTGGTCCTTTCACCTCTCTTCTTCACATAAGAGTCAACTTCTTTCAACAATGTCCTAATCCCACCTTAGATGAGTCAATAAAACTATCAGTGTGCTTAAGGTGAGACCAGTTTATAGAGGAAACACAAGGGGCATGTTACAGAAGCTTTTCCCAGTGTCCTGAATCCTATCTTGGGACCTGAACAGGGCCTATGAAAGATGCTTCACAAGAGCCTGGAAGAGGAGGTAGGTTTGGGGACCCAGGGAGAAGCCTGACTGCTGCTGCCTCAGTGTCTCTCCTGCCTTCCAGGGCTCTGCTCACATTTGCTTCCTGGCAGCTCCTGGTGTGGCAAGACCCTTCCTCCGAGCCCCCTCCAAATCTTTCTGGAAATGAATATTGCAGAGAATAAAAAAACCTCATTGCAGAGAGAGAAAAACACTTTCAAAGTAGGGAAAGACAAATGTAGGGGAACAAACTAGGGAAAGCCTGTGTAGAGGAACAAATCATGGGAGTAATATGTAAGACTACATTATTTTTGTTAATTTTTGTAAGATGACTTGGTTCAGCTGCCAGAGCTGAGGCATATGGGATCAATAAAAAGAATTCAAAGAAGACAGCATGTATGTAAACAAGAGGGGGTAACTCAGCAAAAATCAAGTATGTACTTCTTTGTTAATTAGAAGCAACCCCCTAATTCTAAGCTTCTGGTGGTTCATAATCCCTCTAAGGATTTTGGTCACTCTTCCCAGTTGTGGCTTGGGTTTGGATAGTGCCAGGCCTGGGCCTGTGGTTGTGCTTAGTGTTATGTGTGCATGTGTGTCCCACTGCTGCCAATATGGTCCGTGCCAAGTTTGTGCCTGTGCATAAACTTTTGTGGGATGACAGCTCTGCAGGAGATGAGCCCTGTATGGCAGTGGGCACGGAGACTGGCGGGATTGCATGCCTGCCTCCCTCCAGCAGCCTCATCTGTTGCTGACACCACCCAAGGAATGGAGGGTGGTGCCCCCTTCCCTTCCTGAGCACCTCGTGTCTCCAGCTGCATTTGTGTGTTTTGGATGTTACTGAGGCATGGTGAGCCCCAGCCTTCTAGGTAAAATCAAGAAAAGACTACTGGTGGCTTTCCTAAGTGAACAGTGAACACCTTCACTCCCGAGTGACTCCAGCAGACCCTGGAACCTGGGTTTCTCTGGCACAGGCTGTTATGGTGGCCTACAGGGAAGCATGTGCATTCACCACACATTCCCTGGCAGGGAGATATGTCTGCAGTTCACCTCTACTCCCCCAGGCTGATCTGTACAGGAGCAGCAAAGTACTCAGTGATCCTGCTTCCACTCCTCTGGGAAGGCAAGTCCCTCTCACAGCCAGGGTTTGGTGTCAGTCCATGTCTGCGACTGTCATTAAGGCGAGGTCACGCTGGGAGGATAAGCACCAGTGACAACCAGGATTGCTTATGACCTCGGCAGTGGGGGTGTTATTATAAGCCCCATTACTCATACGTTATCATTATACTATCATACAGAGTATAATTTTATATAATTGCCATTATCTAACTATATATTTACAGGCACATGGTGATCTTGGAACACCTGAAGTGACCAGTTTCTTCACAAATGTGATTATGCTCCAGCACATGTGAGACTAAAATACATGGCAGCTGCCTGAGGCCTGGAGAAGTCCAGGGGTGATAAGGCACTGGGGCTATGTAGGACATTGATTTGCTGGGGAAGGATGGAGGAGTTTTCTGGGGGAAGACGAAGTTATTTGGCCTTTGCAAATCTCGTGTCACCATCATCCTTGTCCCCCCTAGCCCTGGCTCATTCTTTGAAATGACAGTGATTTTGGCTGAAGATGTGCCCTCTGCCTCTTGTTACGGGATTTTGCACATCCAGAGCTTCCTGTAAAGCTGGCACTGATGTGGGCCTGCTGGGGTTGCTGCTGGGCTGCAGCATTCCCATGGCCTGGCAGAACAGAGGAAGAAGAGACTGCTTTATACTCTGTGGACTGCAACAAGCAAAGTATAATAGCTTCCTCCCCAAGATTTGTTTTAAAAAATGGATGCTAATGTACTAAAAGCAAAGATGCCATTTATTTTTAAACAGGGTTTAACAAGAAACCATTTGCACTGTTTCATGCTGTATCATTTGTGTTTCACTTAATCTTTGGGAAAGCAGTGGGGGAAAGATGTGCAAGTCCAAGCTGGGAAAGAGAGAGGATAAAGAAAAACCAAATACTACCTCGGATATAGAATTCTTCCATTTGCTGTTGTGGTACCCACAGTAAATCCATGGGCACCTCTGGGCTAAGCTGGGAATACTGACAGTCAAATGCCCCGGGGTAAAACCCAGCCCACCACCCTGCTTGCATCCCTGAGGAGCACAGGGCAGGTGATGTGTGAGAGAGGAGCAGCCACAGCGCAGGACCAGCGACTGCTCACCAGTGACTTTGTGCAGAGGAGAAAGTGAGTGTAGGAAGTGAGAAGGAGAGCAAGAGGAAACAGTGATGAATGTCAGAGAGATTTGTATTGGACTTCTAAAGCGTTTCCTTGTCCATCATAGCCACCATTGGAATGTGACTGCAGGCTGTGCTACATCACGTCCGTTTCCAGGAAGCAATGGAACTACCAGAAAAGCTGTGGAGAGGCATCGGTTGCTGGCTGTGCTCCTTGCTCTGAGTCTCCTGCCTGTGTCATGGCATGGAAACAACTTGTAAGTGAGGGATTACATGAACAGGCAAAACAGGGGCCAGGAAACAAGAAGCAGGTTAAAATAATTGTCTGACTCAAAGGCAAAAAAACAATGTGGGATTCTGGCCAGCTGATTTCACAAAGTGATTTAGCTGTTTTTCATTGAATGTTGCCCAGTCTCTGCTGGGAAATGGTTGGTGTGGGCACACTGTCAGACTTTACACTCCTGGAGGAATCAGAAGTGACTCTGGTTGTTGGAGGTGGGTGTCGAGTGTCTGGAAGGTGGGTTTCTCAAAGTGGTAGCTCAGGGGCTGGTGCATGGACAGACACCACAGCATGTGTTACTCATGGAGACCTGCATGTGTTGCTGAGCTGGGTGTTGGGGCAGGCTCCACAGGGCACAGGAGAGGTACAGCTGCCCACAGAGCGGGGCCATGTGGGGACCCTTCTGCCCTGCTGTCACGGGATGTCACATGAGGTCATGCCTTTTGCCTAGTGGATCCAGCACTGGGGTGGGACAGAACCCTGAACTGACATCTTGGACACCAGTGCCTAATCTTCTTCTTCTCCAACATCTTTGGGGGAATTTTTCAAGCCTGTACTGGGGCTTCAGGTGGGCACATCTTCCTTGACTTGACCCTGCAGATGGGACTTTGCTGCATAAGACTTGTAGGCACCTGACTTGAGCATCCTTGAGCAATTATGGGAGGCTGAGTTAATGTCCTTGCCTCTCCTCTGTTCTCCTTCCTAACTTCCCCCAAAGATCTTCCTTGTGTGGCCTCCAGGAAGGGCGTGAAGCTGAGGCACTGGGCAGAGCCACATTCCTGCACCAGAAAGTAGGATACCCTTTCTCGGAGGTGCAGTCCCAGCATGGTCATGCACTCGGCCACAGCTGGGCCAGGTCTGGGGGCTGTCACCAGTGAGAACAAGGGTCTTGGTAGGTTGCAGAAGAAATTGAATCATGCCTGTGTGTGGGCTTGCTGACTGCATAACAGGGCACCTCATGGCTTCTGATTCAGCAAGTACCAACTGCCCATATCTGGGAAGGGAGGGGCAGGAGGGGATGGGGCCATGCAAGCTGCTGGATGGTGTCCATCTCTCTGTTCTATTTCTTCTACAAGCGTGGGAATAGGAGTGGAATAAACTAGTGAGGTTTGGCCCTACGCAGATTCATTCACAGCAATTTCCCCTTTGCAGGAGTGGGAAGGTTAAATACTGATGTGCAGCACAGCTGTGTGCAAGCTCTGCTTCCCTGCCTGGCTGTGCTGCAGTGGTTGGTTCTCTGGAAATAAGAGAAAATTCAGCCAGAGGAAGTAGGTTATGTTGTCCAAATGCCATAACATCTGACACATCCAAACAGGATTTGTGTTGCTGGGGTGATGCAACTTCCCATTAACTGGGATGAGGGTTTTACCGTGGATTGCTGTGCACTTCAGCTGTAATGTGTGAGGCTCTGTGGGAGCTAAACAGAGTTGCTTTTCATGGAAGTTAAAGGATGTCTGAAATATTTCAGACACTTCTCTGTATGGAAAATTTCCCTATTATTTGCAGGAACAGAGTCTTTACAAGTCTGGAAACAACCTGGATTTCTTTTGTGTACTGAAGGGCTTTCTAGCGATTTTTCTTTGCTGCTCTTCCCCTTTCTGCAGATGTGACCCCAGGCAATGGCAAGGGGTAGGGTTAAGGGAAATCACTGATGTTCTTGCCCCTCTGCCAGGCAATTGCCCGCCCCACGGGACAAAGCAGAGGACTAATCCAGAGGTTTCAGCCGAATACCATTTTGGAGCCAAACCTGCATGAGTGCTCTGGAATTGCAGAAGCAGCCACTGTGGCAAGGGCAGGGGAGTGACCTTCCCAGCAGGTGGTAAATACAGCTGATGGCAATAGCCAGCACTGTGCCTTTTAGAAAATTAATATCTATTTATCTCTGGATGGGCACCAGAAAACAGAGTTATACTTTTCCTGCTAAAGGCTTTTTTTCTTCTTGGCATGGGCTCTGAAGGGTCTGGAAATGCCAAGGATTCCCTTTTGCTGCCTGTGAGGTTTCCCTGCGACTGCTGTTGGGTTGGATAGAAAGCTGGTGAGGCTGAAGGTTGGCTGCTACCAGCGAATATCAGTGGAGTAGTGCTGCAGCAGGCTGGATTAAATGCTAGGAAAAAGAGAGAGAGGGTGAAATTGCAGCCTCTGAGTGAAATGGGGCTCCCTGAACAGAGTAATCTGAAAATGCCAGAGTGAGGGGTAGAGCAGCAGACCAGCTGGGTCTGGGTGAGACATCAAAGGTCAGAGAGTGTGTTTTGAAGGAGCAGCTTTAGCAGAGAGGAGGAAAGCAGCCTTAACAAGGAAGGAGAAACACATAGACTGTATGAAAGAACTCCCTATTTTCACTTCACTTTGCTATATTTTTCCCCTGGTGTTTAGAAACCCAGTGCAGTGAAGGAAGGAACCTGTGCAGTGTTAGCAAAGAAAGGAGAAGGAAGTCAGTTTAGCTGGCCAAGTTTGTGCAGATTTAAGGTGCAAAGCACAGGTCTGCCAAAATGACTTCTGGCTCTTTCAGGTTGTTGTCAGCACTGGCAGCTCTCACACTTGCACCCCCTGCCATGGGACCAGGACTCCAGCTCAGGGGTGCTGCACCTCCCAACCCACACCCCAGCCCTGCCGAGCTGTGTCCTGGCAGCAGAAGAATGCTGGGGCAGGTCCTGGCTCCTGCACCAGGCAAAGGTGGCAGAGCAGGCTGCAGAGGAGAGATGAGATATGGGGCTCCTCAAGAAGCGGGCTGCTCTGCAATAGGTGTCAGGGTTTGGGTGTTGGGGAGAGGAGAGGATGGAAATGAGGGATTATATGCACATGATGCTAAATGCATCAGATGTCAAAGGGGAATTGAAACTGGAGCTTTGGCTGTCTGTCAGATCTCATCCCTCCTCTGGTAAGAGGTGCTCATCATCTCCCCTTCTGCCAGTAAGGGGTGGAAGTGTGGTTATTACGGATATGAGACTGGGGGAATAACTGATTTGTGTGTTTCTCTTTGCCTTCTGTGCAATTCTGTGCAATCCTGGCTGATTCAGGAGGAGCTCAAGGCTGGTGCTGGCAGGTTTGGAACCCCTCAGGAAGAGGCAGGCAGCTTGTAGAAGTAAATACAGAGGATATATGTTTTATGTTGTGTGGCATGAACATAAGCACTGTGCTGCTGCAGACAAAGGATTCACCTCAGTCTTGTCTTCTCATCCTCACCTAAAGAACGAGCTTAAAAATGGAGTGTGACAGATGATGGACCCCAGTACAACCTCCTCAGCTTCCCTCGAGCAGCACTTGAGGGCCCTTAAAATAATCTCTCAAGGTGGCCACTGGTTGTCATTGCTTTCAGAGGCTTACAAAGGGTGCACAGCTTGAGAAGCTGCACAGCTGGGTGCCTCTGCGTGGGAAATAAAGCCGGGGAAAGCAAACCTGTGAGCAGCCTCCTTGCTCCTAGTTCCCGTGCCACAGAAGAGTTTGAGCCCGTTGTCATACAGTTTAAAGAAGGTATTCCATGTTGCTCTTTCTACCTCTGGATGGGAGGCACCAATCTGTTGACATAGGCAGGATGTGAGAGTGACCCTCCTGCCCGCTGAGAGGAGCTCTCATGGGATAGGGTGTGAAGAAATGCACGATGCGTGGTCAGGTGGGTGACCAAAGTTATCCATTGCCTCTAAGTGAATACTGGAAAGGGAATGAAGCAAATCCAATGGGTTATTCCAGTTATGCTCTCTCCTCTGGCCTTCCACCCCATCAGACAGGTGAGGAGGGCATCTCTGTTGGTATGTCAGGACAGAAGGATGAGCTGGGGCAGCCAGAGGCGCTTCAGTCATGCAGATCAGTACAGTTAGATAAAAAGTTGGCTCTAATAGAAAATAAATCAAAAGAGAGGCTGGTGAAAGAAACAGAGGCCTTAGAACTGGGGAGGTGAGTGTGTGGGAACATCCTGGAAAAGCTGCTCTAAATTATCATTGGAAGAAAACAGCTCCATCAGAGAGGAAGAGACAGAGATGGTGGGAGAGGGATGGAAGGCCAAGGACAGAGGTCTGGTAACTGAGGAAGGTTTTCAGAAAGCCCAGTGCAGAGCACTCTGCTGACACCAAGTGCATGTGATCACTGTTGTTTTAAGCACAGCTTGAGAAGGCATCCACTAAAAAAACTGGGGGCAGTGGAGGAAAGACACTCTGAGGAGGCATTTCCTGCTGGAGGTTCCAATTTGGGATGGACGGGAGATGTAGCTGGTTGAGGGCTTTTCCAGCAGATCCTTATCTGCCCCCTGGATGCACAACACTCACTGCTGGGAAAGCAAGAAGTGATGTGAGGCAGGTGTGATAAAAAGAGCATAAAGAGAATTTGGAAATGGGAACATCCCTCCAGCTTCTCGGAAAGGTAACGCTCACCTGCGTTGTGAAACTTGTGAGGTGTTTTGGGCTCCATCTATGTGATGTTAGTGCATGTTAAGGATGCTATTGGGTTTGTAAAGCTGCTGGACTGCAGCGGGCAGCAAGCTGTGTCCCGAGGAACAGGTGTCCCGGGTAAAAGGGATTCATACCCCCGGGCAGAGTGAGTTCCCAGCCCGCAGAAGCTGTCCTGTCCGCAGGCGAGGGGATGCTGGGGGCACACAGGTGGGAGAGGCTCATCGGGTTGCCAAGTGCAGTTTTTTGCTGCCATCTACTGACGGTCCTGGGTACCTAAAAATGTCAAAAAATGCCTGGTTGTAGTGCCGGGCTGCGAACGAAGTCGCTGAACTGGCAAAGACAAACAGCAGGGAAAATATCCTGAAATACTGTGATCTTTGGATTCTGTATCTCCTGCAAAACAACCGTGGGAAACTCCGCATGCCAAGACAGGTTTTGGTGGGTTATTAGTTATGAAATGTATTTGTTATTGGATAAGGTTTTTTCCCAAATGTGAGACAAAATTAAAGCTGGGTTTTTTCCTCCATAGCATTGTGGCTCCGGGTTGGAGCAGGTTAGCTTTGCCTGGCTGTTCTCATTCCTTATAACAGTAATGCCCCCGACACGGCAAAGAGCCCCTGATATAAACTTTGATGATGATTCTGGATTGATCTCAATTTAAAAAAGGGGAAAATACATTCATTTTTGTACTTCCAAATGCTTCAGGCTCACCTAATAATGATGGAGTATTACCCATGTTATTTTTTTTCCTATGGAGAGGTGTAGGGCAGGCCTAAAAAAGCAGAGAAATAGGGCACTGATGAATTGTTTAAAATGGCTTACTGGGATCACAGAAATCTTGGCCCTCCCTTTTCTAGAAAATCAATAGGATTGCAATTCATCCTAACTTTTACAACTGGACTTTCTCGAGCTTACAGGAGGAAATCTGTGCATTTCCTAAAGAAACTAAAGAAGCTTCTGTAAGTTTTGATTAGGCCAAGATATCACTATAAAACCTGAGTCCTTTTACTGCTTCTGAAATAAAAACATGATGAAGATAATATTTTTACCTTGGAAAGATTTTTAGAAAACTTCCTGGAGCTTCTTTGTGTGTGCTGCTGCTGTGACCTGTTCATCCCAGTATAATATGTTATGAGTACTCAAACCTTTCTCCTGTGTCTCTAAATATCCTTGACAAGAACCACCTTTGCATCCTGTTATCACCTAGCAGGCTTCTTCCCGCTACCTCCAAACAGCATCTTGCAAGAGCTATGATGGAAACAACATATTATGCAATGACTTTTCCTTATATCCCCTTTGTCTCTGCCTTCCTCCCAGCCTGAAGCTTTGCAGAGAGACCCACTACGAGGTCTTTAGCTGCTGAAAGCAGGATGCCTAGAAATACTGCAGGTATCCCATTACCATTCCTCTAGTCCCTTTTGTTCCCTGGCATCTCACGGAGTCGTGGTGCCAACAGTGATAAATCATTGCTGCTGCTGGTGTCTTTGGGGGCAGCCATAGTAATTACTTGGAGTGACCCTTGCTTTCAGCCAGCAGAAAAAACCTTGCCATCATCCCAGAAGAGCTTAAATCCTTGATAAGATGCAAACTGCTGGCACCAAGGGCAGTGCATGTAGCCAAGCAGGAATATAATACTCAAACTACTGCTCTCCAACCTGTGTATTTTTAAAACAAGGTTAATGATCTCTTGTTAAAAAGAGAACAAATGTGTAATGGCCTTAAAAATGTGGTGACTGTTTATCCATCTATGTTTTAAAGACTGTTACAAGGGAATTAGAGATGGCAGTCCCCTTCATTGGAGTCGGGAGGTTTGTTTGGACATAGGAAGGTGATGTGTGTGTGACCCAGGGGAGCTGACAGTGCACTCAGGTGGTGATGTGAGAGGTGAATTGGGGCTGCTGGTGGGTCAGACAGGCCCATGAGCGGATGGTGGTAAAGTACTTCCCTGCTCTGAAGGTGAATCTGTCTTTGCCATGATAGGTTTGCTATACTTTTTTATCACTGGGGAGGTGCAAAATTGGACATAGGTAAAGTCAAAAAACTCCTGGAGGAGTGCAGATGAGCCTAAGGTGGTGAAAGGCACACAAAAAGCAGAGTGGTGACTTTCACAAGGTGAGACACGTACCATTTCTGCGCCTGCCACATGCAGACAGGCTGAACTTTTCCTTCCCTGGCAGGTACCATGGCACTGCATAGCTAATAAGGTCCATCTGGGTTTGACGAGCCCCTGTTTTGCCCCAGTTTGTCCCCAGTAAGAAGCATGAGAGATGTTCCTGTAAGCTTTTGGGCTTGTGGCTGAGGAGGCTGCAGCGTGGGGGCAGCAGAGTTGCTGCTGGGCACAGCCAGCTCCCGATGGCCCCTGCATCCCTCCTTTGCCGCTCCCGTCAGGAGGGCAGCTTGGTGAAAGGTCTGGCCACACCACATCTGGGCTTTAATTCTGGAGCAGAGTAGAACTTTGGGTGCTACAGGATAGATGTGTCCTCTGCAGCAGTGGAGATGTCTTTGGTCACTCTTGACAACCAAGGGTCACTACTCAGGAAGGATTTTTTGCACTTTGTCTTGTCCCAGTGAGACTATCTGGAGGAATTTAGCTCACAGATACCAAACCCTGGGCATGTAGCACCCAACAGGTTTAATAATGGCAAGCTGTGAGTGGAAAAGACTCTCATGGAGCATTATCCAACACACGTGCTGCATGTCCAGACGAGCAACTGGACCAAATTTGTAACTAGGAGTATTACTCTTGGAATAGTTTTCTTGGGCGATATGGTGAAATAGCCATCATTTTAAGTTGCCAAATCAAGATGCAATGTCTTTCCCAAAGTCACGGTGTAACGAAGCCATAAGTAATTGGGCTCAGGGCACAGCAAGAGCAGTAGCCTATGCCCCAAACTTATTAGATGATAATTCATAAGACTCTTATGTTGGTGCTACCAAATCCTAATGTTTGCAATATCTTCCTTGCAAAGGGTTCAGGTGCCTTACATTTCCAGAGCTGTTCTATGTTGTTTTTTACCTTTTGCTAGAGTAAGGATAGGGGAACAGAATCTAGCAGAGGTCACACTCAAGTTCTTGCCCTCTATCCTCTCTTTCCTCCAGTATATCTGAGGATGTGAAAATGACCAGCTGGCTTCAATGAACCTAATCAGAAGCTGACTCCAGTGAAGTAACATTTGAGGCAGAGGAAAAAGAGAATTATTATATTATGTACAAAGTCCCATTCACAGCCTTTCCTTATGCTAGGAACCATGCACATGGCAAGCATTCAGATCAACTTCACAGCCAGCTGCATCAGAGGACCAAAGCTGGGACCCAAAAACTCCTTGTAAAATTAATGAAAAACATCTGAGAAAGTGCTTTGCTTTACTTGCATGGCAGGCAGAAAATTGTGCGTGTCTTTTGGAGTTTGGATAAACACATGTAAGCACATGGGTAAACTATAATCCTCTGATACTGTTTGAATTAAATAGATGGATTAAAAAAAAATTGGCCTGGCTTTGTCTTGAAAGGATGCCAGAAGATATAAGTTGGACAAGAAACCTAAGTGAGATTGCTGAAGTTTATGTATCAAACCTAAAGCCCCCAGGCTGAGAGTTGGATGCTAAGGCAGGAAAAATCACAGGCTTAAAGTTTCAGCCAGTCATCTCTTATCAGTCATTTGGGCTGGAACTCCTCAAGCAGAGCATTTGATTTAAAAGTATGTAATTTTTTGTTGTGTTCAGCCACAGGGGTTTAACTGAGGGCAGCCTTCCCCAGAGGAGGAGATACGCAATGGCCTCTACTGGTGGATGTGTGCAGAAATAAAACAGACACGATCACCTTGGTTTTCAGCATTGCAATCTATTCATTCCCAGCTGGAGCATTCCTGGGGTGAGAAGAGCAGCTGGAGTATCAGACACTGCATCACACAGATTCCCTTTTCTGTTTGACTTGGTGGCAAGAGACTGTCTTTCATCTCTTCACTGGGTCATGATGCCTTGCAGATGTTTTAAAATATCTGTGCTTCTATTTGGACAATAATGTTTAATGAAAGCTTCTTCATTGAGGTTTTCTGCATCTGAAGGCATGCTTGCTTTCATACAAATGAGAACTATTTTGGCCTTTTCTTCCAATGCCCTTGAGGTGGAAAGGTAGTGGTGGTTTGCCATCAGGTTAGTCCAGTAGTTCTTGTGGTAGGTAATGAGGGACAAATTCCTGACAGGGTAATCCTAACCAGTCCTACTCCTCTCATCAGCGTTAGCTCAAGTCCCTGCTTTCTCTCCCAAGGGAGCTGCACTTCTGGGCTCTGTCAGACAATGTCTGAGCTGGGTAATTGAAAAGGGAGCTGGCCTTGCCCGGGGAAATATTTTGACCAGCCCAGATTTTAACCATGGGTGGGTTAAAAATGTTTTGGAATTTAGCATTTGCTTAGGTAACCCATAGAGTCAGAGATCACACATTTCTAGAACCTTCTTCAAGCCGTGTATGCTTGCAGAAGCAGCTGGAACACTGCTGTAAGTGGCCAGAGTACCAGTGTCCATGGTTCTGGCTCTTCAGCAGCTGTGGTGGCAGAGGGACTCCGTGGCGGTGGCTTGGTACAACAGCTGGGGGAGTGGAAGTGCCAGGTCTGGGTCCAGAGCGAAAATTCTCCTTTCAGCCTTGGTGCCATTCAGCTGTGCTTTGTGGGTCCTGGAAAACACAGAGGTAGCCCCGAGTGTTGTGGATTTGATCTGCAACAGGGATTTGGCTCAAGTTCACCAGAGGCTTGTTGTACTGGTTTATTTAGGTTTGTCTGTGCCCCACTCAGAATGGCTTTCTTAGAGTTTGATTTGACGTCTGCAGGATCTACCCAAGCAGGCAGTTGGTTGATAAAATGTGTGTATCTCAAGACTCCCTGTTTTGCTGAGTTAGTAACAGTACTCTAAAACATATTCCCATGACACCTTACTTTACTCTTCCATATTATAGCTAAGTATTGTGTGTATTATTATTAAATATATAAATATTCACAGTGAATTAAGTTTACTTATATTAATTTATTACTAAGATGCTTGTTAAATGCTGCCTTCACACACAGGCACTTTTTTGGTTTTCAAAAAGTATTTTGAATATAAGTTTTTCTTTTAACTGATGCCCAGTTGAATGAGAGTCCGAGAAGTTCCAGCTATTCTGTATCTGTCGCAGTGGACATTGTCACAGTTCTGGTCTCTGGCTGGAATGAAACCTCCTCCATGAAACCAGACGTCCCTTGTTCTCTGTGTTCTGACCCAGCAGTCTTGGCTGCCGTGATGCTCAATGGACATTTAGTCTCTCTGTTCAGCATAGCTGAATTTGACTGCAGTCATCGATTGAGGACAAAACGAGTCTCACCCCCGCCTTCACTGATGTCGATTTCTTAAGTTCAAGATGCCTACAGCAGAGACACCTGTGTTTAGTCAGACTAATCTCATTCCTCTTGTTTTACCTGATTTTTTTCCCCTTACTAATGTGTTACTGCAGGACATCTGTTTCTTGTCTTCAGTATGTGAAACAGATTTCCTTGGATAAAACCCTTTTAATTCTTAAACTCTTTCCCCTTCTTCTCTCAGTTCGCTCTCTTCTGAATAAATTGGCATTGATCAAACTAATTTTTCTCATAAAGTAATCCCTTTGAGATCTGATTGTTCCTGTGGCTCTCTAAATATTTTACTATTAGTCCTTACTTTCCTCTCAGTGTGATGCCCAAAACTGGAGACCGTACTCCAGCTGAGGCCTTACTCCTCATCCCGAGCAGAAGGAACAAACTGCTATGTATAGGAGCAGCAGATTTTCTTTCCATTTCCCCTGCAGCTTTCTAATATTGGTCTTTTCAGACCAGTTTCTGTTTTCCAGAAAACTATCAGTACTCTGTCATACATCCATTCCTCAAATCTCTGAAGCTTCAGTATATCTGGCTTTCCGGTGCATTAAATCACCGTCCATCCCTCTGTTCTGCCAGTTCCTGGCTGTGCAGGCTAACACACACTCTAGGAACAATGCTGGAGTGTGTAATGCCTGTATATGCTGGAGGAACAGGCTGAAGTAGCCTGGTCCTTCTGCTGCTGCTTCCCTCCCAGCCAGATCATACCCGGGCTTCCTGACACCCCGTCCCTTACAAAATCCTCTTGGTCTAAATTCTGGAGCAGCCTGGGACCAGGTCCATCTTAGAAATATTTGTCCATCTGCGCTGTTATAATCACTAATGGAGATTCTTTAACAGGAGAGGGCAGCTACTAAGAGGGACTTTTCTGGGTTTTTAAAAGATCTTTTGAGTGTGGTGTTTTGTTTTTTTTTTT